>CM047816.1:99935708-100535708 GCA_026214975.1 Gentiana macrophylla
GCGAGGGTCGAGGCTGGCGGTTCAACTTCCGAGCATCCTGTGGTCATCTGAGGACGACTCAAATTCATCGGCAGGTGAAACACCTTTCTCCCAGCTTACGGGTGCGGCGATTATCCTCTTGAAGTCGGCGTCCACTTCCCTCGAATCTTGGCATATAACATCGAAGCGAATGAACCCGATGTCCGACAAAGAAGGACAATCTCGAAGAAAGAGAGAGATAGCCTCGGCCGAGAATGGCAAGGTATAAACAAAAATCTCTCGATCTTATAACGAAAGAGTCGAGATATCGATATTTCAAGGTCGGGATCTAGTTCTCGGGAAAAATGAAGCGATCGACAAGAAGCGATGGGCAAACTTGCTCCGAATTGGGAAGGACCGTATCAAATTCTAAAGGTTCATCCCAAGGATCCTACCAATTAGGTCGAGGCGACGGAACAACCGTACCTCGGCAATGGCATGCCAACAACCTTCGGAGTATTATGTTTAAGTATTAGATCGACTAGCCCGTATTTACTTTGATCTTGTGAAACTTGTAATCGATCCAAGCGACAATTCAAGAGTTATCATAATAAAACGTCTACTTTTATGTTTATTGTGTTATAACTTTTATTTAACTATAATATTCTAAGTCCAAAAGACACGAAGTTATAGTCGAGAATTTAAAAATTGAGCAATCCAAGTAAGTAACTTTCGATCCCAAGCCGAGGCCAAGTCACCCAGAGGCGACGAGGGCTAAGGCAAATTCTAGAGTCACGTAGTCGAACTCGAGGACAAGCCATAAGCCAGTTAGCCCAAGAGGCAGCGGAGCTAAAGCGAGTCTGATTCGCATGGTCGGTCAATGTCCAAGTCGAAGCCCAACGACACCTAGGGTCGAATAAGGCAAAGACAAAGGGCGGTTCGCAATGTCGGGCCACCGTAAGTCGAAGTCTATACCTACATATGGGAGCAATACGACCGAGACAAGCACGATTCGCAATGTCGGGCTAACTTACTCAAATCGATACCTAATAAGCGATTAAAGTGAAAGGCCAAGGCAAAGGTCGATTGAGATTCAAATAAATCTAAGTGTGTTAAGAACCAAGGTCCAAAACAACACTTGGGGCGAATACTCGATAAAGCAAGTAGCGAACGAGTTCGGACTCGACAAGCGAAAAGCAAACAACAAGTAAAAAGCTAAGGCAAAAGTAAATAACATGAGTAAAGGAAAACAATAAAATTCAAAAAGCGGGCCAGTCGATAAGACCAACCCACAAAGTATATTAATTACAAAATGTCAATAAAGATCAAAGTTGCAGATAAAATTACAATGGAAAGATGTAAAGAGCAAGAAAAACTAAGGAGGCGATCGAGACTAGAGCCGATTGCCGGAGGTCGAAGTCGACCCACCCAAGATACTTTGCGAAAAGAAACACCTTCTTGGAACTCGCAAAGCATTGGTCAATCATCGCTTCAAAGTTGGGGTCGTAAAGCCAAGGCTCTTCAAGCTTTTCTACGTCGACCCTAACCTCGGGATATGCCCTCGAATCGATCTACGGCCTTGGTGAATCCACCAATAATGGCTTTGTTCATGATTACGGTTAGGTCATCACTCGTTTAGCGTCGGACTTCGATACTCGAATAACGGCGTCGGCTCTAGATCTCTCAATTTGACCAGGGGACTTGGCTCAAGTCGAGTTTTAACGTATCCGTTCTTGTTCCAGTCCGCCGCTCTTCCTGCTCTTGCCTTAGGGTCTCTTGGACATCTGCCGAGTTTTATCTTTCTCCCGGAAGCCTCTGTAGAGCCTGGGCGGTTGGCATTCGCGGCCCGGCTCATTCTCGAGCCTTTCCTTCTCGAGAGCTTCACTGTGCCCGAGCGCGTCAGGCGCCTCGAGGCGCCGTCTGTGGCGCTTTGGCGAAGCTTTTGAGGATGAGTTGCGAATCTCCTTCTTCACCTTCTACTTGTTTTGGAAAGCGCGTTCGAGACGCCGGCGACCTCGCTACCCATCGATAATTACCTTACAAAAGAAACGCAAGTCATGAGTTTTAAAGCGGAAATGACAAGCGTAAAGAGAATCAGTGAAGAAAACAAGTAACTTACCGCGGCCCACTTCTCGGAAGGAGCTAAGCAAGACCTTGTCCTCCAGACGATATACTCGGCGATCATAGCTCTTAATTGCGAGTCGGAGGAAGGAACCTCGGCGGACTTGGCCCTTTTGGCCCTTCTCTGTTGCTCTCAAGTAGATGCATGGAGTCGGCCTCTTTACCCCGACATCTCGACTTCCTCGACTCGATCTCCTCTTCGGGAACAACCACAACATCATCGTCTTCATCCTCAACGAACCAAAGCGGACCGTGAGCTCACGAGAAGTCGATGGAGGTATAGACGTGTCGCCAAAGGTACCTCCGATGAAGCTACGTTAATAGAAGATGGATTCCCTCGACACGAGGAGCGATCTTGTCTCCTCCAGCCTCAGTAACCCGAGAGGAGCAGTGAGCGAGGATGGAAGGATTGACAAATTTCTTTGCAAACTTTCCCACTTGCAAGGCAACAAAGACGAGAAGAAGTCGGGTATGATAGAATGAAAAGATACAACATTGCGAAAAATAAATCAAAATTGAAAGTGTTAGGTTTCCTACACTCTCTGTATCGACAAGCAGACGGTTGTGTGTAAGGCATGTGGCCCGGCATCATCAAGACGCAGCCAGGAGGATAGAGCGGACTCAAGTCCTTAGTAGTCACCTCGAACTTAAATTTCTCGAGATGACGTGCCTTGTCGGGTATCTTCCCAGGGCCCAGTTTGTCATCGACACCTTCTCTCGATCTCCAGTTACCGATATACGGATTATCCATTCCGTGTCGGAGGAAAAAGAACCTAGGCTTCCAGTTGCCATGAGATGTAGGTCCTTTAGATACGAACTCGTGTCGAGAAGGTCGCTTTGAAGGAAAACCACATCTTATCTGGTAAGGTGATGATCTTGTACCACCGGTGAAATAGAGGATGGAGAAGCAAACACCCGCAACTCGGCAAAGGCTACTAAGAAACCCATTCTGATCCTAATGGCGTTCGGACTAATGAGATATGCTAATCTCATAATGGTGAAGAATAGCAAAACGGTGGGCATAAGGGAATCGAAGCCCACTTACTTACCGGGCCTCATATCTGATGCAAAAAACCGCCAGGAGGGATCGTCGAATTGATGGATGCCGGAAGGAAGGCACCACCAGGTTGTGGAAGCGAAGTTAAGTATTTCTGCCGTATCCTACTTAAATCATCCTCGATTAAAGCGGAAGACAACCTTTTTGCCCCTTTCCCCATCCATCCTAGTAGACATCTTTTTCGGTTCCCTAATTATTCCTAAGGGTTGATTGGGAGAGGAGGGTGCAGTGGGAAGGTGGTCGGACAGGCGGGCGGAGGGGGTTTGGCTACGGAAGGGAAGCCTCAATCCTATCGAGATGGTTGTACTACTTGACATAGAATTTAAAAGCGAAAGAAAGGCGGGAAGAAGAAGAATGCTCCACAAAATGCAAATGAGAGAGGACTTGCTTACTTGTATTTCACTGTAAGAAGAAGGGAGAAATGGATAGCGAGAAATTGTGTGCGTCTGGACTCCTCTCCTCCTCTTTATGCGTTTGGATTGCGAATGATCTTGAAAGGGCGTGATTAGGGGTTACTTGCGATTATAACCCCTAAAAAGCGCACAAATCTAGGATGACGCCACTTGTGTCGAAAAGCGAAGCGTCACGATGAACGGCCACGATTGGCTACGGAAAGGTGGTAGGTGAAGCGTTCACATTACTTTCCGCCCAAGTTTTCATCCAACTCGATGACAAGTTTAAAATAGGCGATTTGACCTCGGACAACGGAAGCCTCCTCTCTCAAGTCCTGGGGCTTATGGCGATACGGGTTACGCACCTCGATACGACAATCGAGTAGTCCTACAATATGTACACATGTTTGAAATGCATGCCGATTAAGGCCAGCCGGTCGAACTATCGACATGGAAGCCATGGCAAGCGTGTCGACCACCGAGACCAACGCAAGGCCGGAGATCCGAGGGTGCGACGATCGATTCTGGCGATGCGGGCGATAGTTACAGCTCGATCACCCTAAGTCGGGCAGATCTCTAAGTCGGGGCGAGAGTCCACACTACCACTACGTTAGCCCATTTATCCACAGGACAACTTGGCGCGGGGTAAGGCCCAATTAAGGTAAATAAGACAATAGCTCATAACCGACTCATATTAGGGTTAGGTCATGCATTGTCATATAAAATACAACGATCCAGGAACTACGTGCGGCTTGATTCCCTGGACACATAACAGATACGTAGGCAATCTGAGAATACCACTTAGATTCGACCAAAAACACACCCACGCCTCTTTTATTCTTGAGTGAGGGTTCTTGGTTATTCATCATTCATAGAAGAGTAACCCGGATCTGAGATAGGTGACTAATTTGTCATCGTCACTATCCACTATGAAAATGTTAATTGTGGTTATAGCTTAATAACACACTAGATTACGTGTAGTATTATAAATTTTCTAAAAAAAAATGTGTAGTATTATAAATATGTAATGTAACATGTGATGGACATACAAAAAAAAGAAAAAAAAAAGAAAAAAAAAAGGGTAAACCCTATCTTCGAGGGTCCCCACTCCCCCTGTCCCACGGGATAGTGGAGATATAAATCAAGATCCTCCAGTAGCTCAGAGTCAATGGACTTACCTTTAACAGGAATATGTGATGGACATACATATTACATGTAATAATGCGGTTGTACCGATTTTCGTTAAAGGTTAACAAAGAAAGAACACGCGTTCCCCGTGTTATACCAACACCACATCCATTGAGTTTTTTTTTTTTTCCTTCGAAAGATTGATTATATCATTTATGCATGAAGAGGAAATTTTATCGTGGAAACTCGTTGATAAGTAGTTTCACTTGCATTTAATCAAAAGAAAACACATGGCATCAAACACGTTACAGAAAAGTTGTAGGTCATCGTAAATACACTAAAATCATGCATATGTTAAAAAGTTGTAGGTCATAAAAAATACACTAAAATCATGTATATGTCTTGTTTTAACTGGATGCAATTGAAATTTTTATCAAGAAGTCTACCCGATAAAATCTGGCACCGTAATTACTCAATTAAATTTTAACAAAGTATATATGATAGCGAAAGTAAAAAGTCTGTGTGTCAACAAAACTCACCAAAAATTTTCCTATTGTTAGGGTGTCCACAGCGGCCCCCCAATCCCAAACCCCAAAAACCATTTCCGGAGATTTTTTGGTCCAATGGTGTATAATACAACACCCGAAAATAAAAATTCCTTATACCTCCCTTTAAATCTCAGGCGGCTGGTGGGGGTATGCAAGTTGCTGCATGTTGTCAGACGCCCCTTTTACTTTACAATTCTTTTGCATGTTGACATAATAATAATATTATAATAATAATAATAATAACAAAAAATTGTTTATTGGGGGTGATATAGAGGATGTTTGTTGGAGTGAATTTTTTTTTTGGGTGTTGAAAAAGTGTAACTAAAACGGAAAACGATGTGTTTAGAGGGAGTAATTGAGGTCTCCTACTGGGGTCGCTCTTAGGCCCAGTTCCGAAACCCAAATTCAATTTAACATGTTGAAAATTTGCTGGTACACCTTGCTTATCATCTTATATGCAAAGTTTAATAGACATTATTTATATTACGGAACTATAATAAAGATTAAAAAGAAGATTACATTAATTAAAATCAAAGTATTGACTCATGTATTTTTTGGAAAATTTTTCAATTAAATTTTCCCGTGTCGATTGGAAATTTTCCCAATCAACATGAAATATTGATTAATAATAATACATATCACATTATAATCAAGGACACATAGCAACAAACAAGGATAATG
The DNA here is from genome assembly GCA_026214975.1 of Gentiana macrophylla. Classification (NCBI taxonomy): domain Eukaryota; kingdom Viridiplantae; phylum Streptophyta; class Magnoliopsida; order Gentianales; family Gentianaceae; genus Gentiana; species Gentiana macrophylla. The sequence goes on from CM047816.1 coordinate 99,941,594, forward strand.
TGAACTCAGCTATTCTTTAGCTATACACATTCGATTCATAAAGGCAGTATGCTCGATTTGTTTTTTTTCTTTCCTTCTTAGTTTGAGCCCGAATCGAGCTATTTTAATCATAAATTTAATCAATCCTAAACCTACAATAAAGTGATAAAGTAGTTCACGAGCTAATTAAGTGTTATATGCTATTAATTATGATATCACATCTATTAATAGAATTGAAATCTTCAAACAGTATGCCTTTTTTTTGAAAAAATATAAGTTATACCTACCGCTCGAAGTTAGACTTGAGTATTAAAAGAATCGAGTTTGATATTTTCTTTTATAACTCGACTCAAGATTAAATATGGGTTTTGTTAATCGTGTTTAACACAAAGCTCTATAAGACTGACTTCACTTCACTCGACTAATCAAGACTAAAGTCGTTAGTGACCAAGGATAACTCATTAATCACAAACGCTTGAGTTCGATTCGATTCAAAAACTTGAGTTCGAACTAGACTATGATAGAAAGGGTGATACTAAACTTTATTCATTTAAATTTATTTAATTTTTTATACATTAAAATTGGAAAAACTTGTAGGAAAGCGGGACCACAGTCTGTATCTTGTGTGTAGAGGGAGCGGGAGGAGTGGACCTCTTTGCAAATTTGAAAATATTAAGGCTTAACGTCTTCTTCTTACGTATTCATTTCTTCACAAATTCGCTCATTTTCAATTGCTTTGCTTTCTTAATTTCTGATTTTTCTTCATAATTCTAGCTTTGATTCTCTTCTCGTTGAAAAATCTGTAAACAAATCTATATTTCTCCCTTCATAGCCATGTCTTCATCAATTAGTAGCCCGATTTGTCCTCAGCGAGCTAAGGTTAGAGTTCTGGGCCAAATCCGGAATTTCAATGAATCCGAAAATTGTGAACGAGATTTAAAGCCTTGGATAACTGTGAGAAAATCACAGGATGATGATTTATCCGTAACTGTCTCGTTTTCAGATCAATCTTGTAATACAAGGTAATTTATCTCTCGGTTGCTTGGTTTTTATGTATTTCAGACAATTTTTGCAGTTTTCTAAGCTTTAATTGTTCATGTTCCATTTTGGGTGTTGCTGTAATTTAGCTGTCGGTTCCTTTATCTTTAAGAATTTTAGATTATTTTTGCTGCTTTATAAGCTTCAGTTGGTCCGATTTGCTGTGTGTTGCAGCGGTTCCTTTATTTTTATGAACTTTAGATTTTTATTTGCTTTTTTCTGCTGATTTTTAAGCTTCGATTGGTCCATTTTTCTGGGTGTTGGTGTTTTATCCCTCCGTTCCATTATTTTTTACTATTTTTGATTTTTTAAGCTTCAATTGGCCTCTGTTGCTGCGTGTTGCAGTACGAAAAGATACATGCTAGGAATTGCTGTGTGTTGCAGTAATTCATCTCCTGGTTCCTTTATTTTTCAGAATTTTAGGCTATTTTTGCTATTTTGCTGCTTTATATGCTTCAACTGGTCCCTTTAGCTGGGTGTTGCTGTTAAAAAAATGCATGTTACGAATTGCTAGATGTTGCAGTAATTTATGTTCCGGTTCTTTTATTTGATTTTAGACTCTCTTTTTTTTGTGTGTGTGTGAATGCTGCTATTTAAACTTTGATTGGTCTATTGTGTTGTTTGTTGCAGTAAAAAAGATTCATCTTATGAATTGAACGACTGTTTTCAACAAGATGTGGGCATAGATGTTTTATTCACAAAAGAGATTAGACCTTTGATTTCTGAAGTTTTCAATGGTGGAGATGCATCTATCATTGCTTATGGAGCAAGAGGGAGTGGGAAAACTGCCTCAATTCAGGTTCTGCATTTTTTAATGGGACTAATTGCAAGATAATGCTCAATAAATGAATTGGTATTTCTTTTATTTCTCATTTTAGGGAATGACAGATAAACCGGGACTTTCCATGATGGCAATGGATGAAATTCTCACAAAAGCTAGGGATTCTGGGAAGTGGGTTTTCTTATCAATGTATGAGGTGTTTCAGGAGCATGCCTATGATTTGTTAGACTCCAAACGTTCTGAGATTCAAGTGTTGGAAGATGCTCGCGGGAGAATCAAACTTAAGGGGCTTTCTAAGGTACATAAAACCTTTTCATATATGTATATAATTTTTAATGGAATAATGGAGTGAATCATTGTTGGTTTATAGATATCATACTCTGCCTCATGAAGACTTTTCTTCTCTAGGTATCTGTGGAATCATTGTCTCAGTTTGAGGAGTACCGGAGTAAATCATTATCCGGAAAAACAGGCCAGAAGATACCGGTTGAGGTGCCAAAAAGAAGCCATAAAGTTGTGGTGGTATATTTATCATCCATGAATGAGCCTTCAAGTATCAATCATGGAGGAAAAATGAATTTTGTTGATTTGGCTGGTAGCTGTTTATTCCCAAAATTTTATATTCTTGTTATTCTATCATAGTGTTATTCATATACACAATCAAAATTTTCAGGTTACTGAAGATACCAGAAGAAAAAGCAGTGAAGGAAATAATCTACTTGAGAGTGTCAAAATCAACAAGTCCCTCCATGCTATAATGAATGTCATTTATGCACTGAATAACAATGACAGTCGTGTACCATTCAGAGAGAGCAAGCTTACACGTATGTTACAAGAATCACTTGGAGGCTCAAATCCGATTCTGCTGCTTGCTTGTATGGTATGACTCGTAAAAAGCTCAAGATTTTTTATCTAGGTTCATTATCAATTGGAATAGATTCACGTAATTAGTTGATTTCTCACCTTGTTTTGTAGAACCCACTATTTTGCCAAGATACTGTCCATACAGTTAGTGTAGCTTCTCGGTCATGCCAAAACAACAGGCGCGTGTCAGCAGACTCGGCAAAGAAAGCTACTGGTTCAACTAGGATTCAGGCACTCCCATCACAAAAGATTGTGAGGCCGTTAGGTACACCAAAAGCAGTGAAAAAACAAGTGGACCGCAATGTACAATTATCTGCAAAGAAGGCCAGTATCAAGTCAAGCGGAAGGTGAATTAGATATTTTTGTTTGTGTGTGTGTGTATTATATTTCTTGGATGAATGTTATTCATATTATGCTAACCATGTTTATTTTTTCCGTACTTGATTAAAGGAAACTTAAGGAGGCCAAAGAAATTATTGGCAGCCAGGTAACTCTACTATAACTTCATTCATTTGAATGTGGAACTTGTGTGGAACTCTCCTCTTATGTTTTTTCTGGAGTTCCATTTTTCTGTGATAATAGTTAGAAATGACATATTGTGAATGAAAATGCATAGTTGTGGTTTTTACCTTCATTTAAGATGTCTTTTACTCTCTCCTTTCGTATTTAACTTGATTGGTTACAAAATCACACATATTAAGAATCATGTGCTAAGGCTTTGACTTTAACAATGAAAAGTCTAAAGTATCCTTGAATATAATTAAAGCAGTTTTATTTTAACCTCCCACATAATGATAAACAAGGGTAAAAGGGGAAAGAAGGATAATTAATGTTGCTTTGGAACATGTACTGCTTCAGTTAAGTCGAGAGGAATATTTTTAACAACCACTTCGGTTAAATAGGAACGGAGGTTGTATCATTCTATGAGTTATGCTTGCCTTTGTCAAGTTTAATAATGAATAATTCATTATTACTATAAGAGCAAAGAAATATTTTGTGTGAATTCTTAATCCATTTTCTTGTTTTGTTTTATTCAATGTAGGCCGAGTCCCCCAAAAGAGATGATGGCTCATTCAAGATGATTGACAATTTACAAGAAAGTACTACTACAGTCACAATTTCGCAGTCGGAAGAAGTACTGTTTTTCGTTTGAATATTTTATTTATACGCATACTAGAATATGAAAGTACATATATTGAACAACCATAAATTATTAAAGAAGTTGTTTCCTAATATTTGGTTGGTGATTTTGCAGGTTTGCCAACAAAACTCAATTGTAGAACATGAGGGAGAGGTAAAAATGCTTGAATTTCATCTTAGTAGGATAACATTGACAATTATCTGACCGTAAGGAAATAACAAGATAACAAACATAATCATAAAAGTTATAAATAAGCGATCCAATGGAGTTTAGAGCTTACCTTTTCTTTTCTATGTCCATTATCAAATGTTATAAATCCCCTTAGTTTCTTTCTCATGTTGTTTTGTAGAACCCAAGTTTTTGCCAAGATACTATTCATATTGTTAGTGCAACTTCCCGGTCACTCCAAAGCAACAATCGTGTGCAAACAGACTCGACAAAGAAAGCTAATAGTTCAACTAAAGTTTCTTCACAAAAGATTGCGAGGCCATTTGGTACACCAAAAGTAGTGAAAAAACAAGTGGACTGCACTGTACTATCATCTACTACAAAGAAGGCCAGTATCATGTCAAGTGGAAGGTAAATTGGATTTTTCTTGTGTTATTTTTAGGATGAATGTCATTCGTATTATGCTAATCATGTTAATGTTTTTCGTACTTGATTAAAGGAAAATTAAGGAGACCAAAGAAATTATCTGCAGCCAGGTAACTCTACTAGAACTTCATTCTTTTGTATGTGGAACATTGCTCTTGTAATTTTTCTCTGAGTTCAGGTTTTGTTCTATCATAATTAGGAGTGACATATACAATTGAAATGCATAGGTGTGATTTCACCTTCATCTAAAATGTCATTTATGATTCTAACAGTTGTCCTTGCCTTCGTTAAATTTAATAATGAACTACCTCTGTCCTTAAATAAGAGTCACTTCAGACGTTTTCACACACATTAGGAAAGTGGTTAAACCACATAAATATTGCTAGATTAAGCCTAAAATGCCCTTTTCTAAAAGTCTAAAGTGCCCTTTGATTAGCATTAGTGCGGAGGTTTTAATATTTAAAAAGGTGTTAGGTGGATAAGAAATTAGGGTAGGATGAAGAAAAAACCTATTAAATGTTGCCTTGGTATTCTAAAGTAACTCTTATTAGGGACAAATTTTTTTTGAGCTAAAGTGACTCTTATTTTGGTGGAGGTTGTAATTCATTATTACTAAAAGAGCAAAGCAATATTTTTTCTGAATTCTCGATTTTTTGTTTTTGTTTTATACAATGTAGGCCAAGTTCCCCAAAAGAGATGATGGCTCATTCAAGATGATTGACAATTTACAAGAAAGTACTAGTTCAATACCAACTTTGCAGCCGGAAGAAGTACTGTTTTTCGTTTGAATAGTTTATTTATACGCATTAGAATTTGAAGATGCATATATTGAACAACCATATGTTGTTAAATAAGTTGTACCTATTTGCAGGATCCTGGAAACAACTCACTCAAAAGTAGCCATTTGGACTCGGTCTCCTATGAGGTTGTAAAATAGCATTTCAATAAGATACTTCTCAAAGGATTATCTGTTTGTTGCTCTTTTTCTTAGAATGTGGTTGGTGGTTTTGCAGGTTTCCCAACATATTTCGGTTGCAGAACACGAGGAAGAGGTAAAAATGCTTGGATTTTGTCATAGGATAATGTTGAACAAATATCCGACTGTAAGGAAACAACGAACATAAACATAAGAGTAAATTAGTAAAAACCCAACTTGATTAGATTTAGGACATTACACAAACACTAACATCTTGTGCTCTTTTCCCCCTAATAATTGGTTGGTTATTTTGCAGGTTCACCCACAGAAGTCAAATGTAGAACATGAGGGAGAGGTAAGATTGCTTCGATTTTGTCTCAGTAGGATTATAATGAACAATTATCTGACTGTACGGAAATAACGAAATAACAAGCATAAACATAGAAGTGTATAAGCAAATATCCAACCGGAATACATTTAGGACATTACACTTAACGCTGATATCTTGTGCTATTTTTCCTAATATTTGGTTGGTGATTTTGCAGGTTTGCCCACAAAACTCAACTGTAGAACATGAAGGAGAGGTAAGATTGCTTGGATTTTGTTTTAGTGGGATAAGTTGAACAAAAATCTGACTGTAGGGAAATAACTTGATAACGAACATACACATATATGTGTATAAAAGACCCGACCCTATCGGATTTATGAAATTACACTTAACACTGACAACCTTTGCTCAAATACTTTCTTTGATGGTAGGTTTTCTATAAAGACAACGTGAACAACAACCTGGACGTTACTCCTGCCGTTACCAACGAGAAATCTGCTCTAGATCATGGTATTAGATAAGCCTCAACTTGGGATAAACGATATGTTGATCTCTTTTGTGTTACAATTTTCGCACTTCTATTCATATTTCATCTAGGCTACTTTACCCCTCATGTATGCATTTTGTTTTTACTTACCTTTTCAGTCAAAAGTGTCACGTGCTTTGGCCAACAAATACTTGACACGTGGCATATGGACAGAAAAGGTGAAAAAATGCATACATGAAGGGTAAAAACATCGAGATGAAACATAGGGGATAGAAATGTAAAAACCGTGAAACAAAAGAGGCCAAAAGTGTCTTTATTCCTTAACAATTATGCAACATTGCATGATGTGTAACTTTGTTATCATTTCTCTTATTTATATGTCTTGTGCTATAATACAGGAACTTATAACAAGGATTTGCTAACCCTTGGAGGCGGATCGCCACCACTTAGCGAAAGATTGAGAGAGCTGTCAACAAACTTAAAATTGTTTTGTTCTACTACTCCATCGCGCCAGAAGTTGTTGCAAGAAACCATTCCAATTGGGCTTACTGAAATCACCGAACCAAAGACCCCTGACACTGAGAATCGTAGCGTGAATGTGAAAAATTGTAGCCCTTGGGATGCATTTAGCAACAAGAGTTCAAGAATGAAGGTACAAGATGTTTTCACACGCACACGCACACGCACATGCATATGTATATATATATATATATATATATAGGGTGTCTTTAGTGCAACACACCAAACTTACTGCAATGGCACAGCATACAGTTGATATTTTCAAAGTTGATTCTTGATCATAGAATCAACATTCTGCTGGTTGATTGTCACATTCGAAAGGTCAAACTAAAAAAAGTGTGGTGCCACACTATATTCAAGCGAAGGCATTAAAGGCTCATATATTTGTGTGTGTGTATCTATGTATATATATATGTATTTGTAAGTTTGCGTGTAATTTAGGTTATGGTGGCTAACACTTGTTTACTCTTTTGACAGGATTCTCTTATCCAAGAGTCCCTCAACTTTTTAAACACGGCTAGCAAGTAAGGATCCTTCAATTTTTAGTACTACCTCCAGCCTTGGATAATAATCATTTAAAATGGATAAATGTCGTAAATTTTAGTTTAGAAAATCTAAAATACCTTTTGATTATCACTAATGCAATGATTATCATCCACCTCTTTTTCCATGCACCAAACATACCTATGAATCTTATGTTTTTCATATTACAAAATACATATATGCTCATTCCACGCCTAATTGTACTATTTGTCATTATTGTAGGGAGGAGTTGAAAAAACTAAAGGTACATTTTGCATTTGGATTCTTTTTTCTACAGTGACATTAATTTGCCTACTGCATCAGTGAAACAAAATATGTTCTCTTTGTTTAGGGCATTGGAGAAAAGAGAGCTACTTATATTTTGGAACTCCGTGAAGAATCCCCTGTGCCTTTTAAGAATGTAAAATATTTATACCACCCATCAATATTTTCTTTATTCAATTTTGTCTTTTAATGATTTTTACTAAGAATGATTACCAAATTTTGCTCACAGCTTGAAGATCTGACAGATATTGGACTTTCAGTTAAGCAGGTACGGTTGAATGTGTACATATATTCCTTTTATAGTTCTGTATATTAACGCTTAACATTTTTTTTTGGAAAATGATACGTGTACAAATTTAGAGTCATAGCTTGGATTACTACTTTCGTGTACGTGTAATGCTAGAGACACAACAACTGAGCTACATGTGGTACACCACACTTTCACTGATCATGGTGTATGGCTTATTATCTGATATGAGTTTCACTATGATCAATGGTGTAAAAAGTGTGTTTTGACTGCATTCTTGTGGCCAAATCATGTCTCGTCATCTACAATTGTTGATCAAAAGTAGGTACACTGATCAACGGTTGTACATGATGTTTACGTCAAAGTATTTTTTTTTAACATTCTTCTACGACCATTGATCAACAAGTAGGTGACCAAAGGTTGTGCATAATGTTTTTAGCAAAGTTGAGTCTCTGAAGTTGTATATGTATCATTTTTCGACATTTTCCATATGACCACTCCTTTAAACACTGTGAAACTTGTGTATTCTGTAATGTATAGATTTTAATTTTTGAGTTGAATTTTCAAGCTTCTTCATGTAATAGATGTATAACGCACAGTATGTTTTTGTTCATTTTTATGATATACAGATAAAAGGGATGATGAAGAATGTGGCTGGAGAACTCTTTAGTTGATACAGCTAAAAGCATCTTTGATTTGCAAAACCAGTAAGATATGGCCACAGATATTTTTAGTTAATGTTTTTCATGAAACTGCTTTATCATCATGTAATATATATAAGTTGAGGGTGTCCAATTACATTTTGAGATTTTTATGGATCATTATGTTATATATACAAATTTCCAAACTATATAGTGGAGGTGGAAATGCCAAAGCTTTTTGGACTACAATATTAATCTACCTTTTGTTTTTGTATTGCTTTTTAGCATTTTTCTAGCATCCCTTTTTCATTTTGAAACTGTTCACATCATACTAGTTGGAAAAAAAAGGCAGTCTTTACGATATATAGGACATTGTAGCAAAGGTTATATCTCGTATTCTTGTGTCATTCATCATACCCTTTTGTTGGAAGAGGGTAAAAATGGAAGGACATGATTCATACAACATGATACAACCTTCCTACAATAATTGTATTCTAGAAACTTTCCTTAGGTACCCTTTCAATGCATCATGTCAAACTTTCCTTAGGTACTCTTGAGCCGTACCTCGAACCGAATTGAGCCAAATATCCAAGATTTGTATTTAAGCTCATTTAGCTTCACGAGTTTACTTAAGCTCGTTTGTTTGATACACAATCCAAAATCAATCTTGAGCTCGGCTCGTTAAATTAAACATACTCTATATTTTACTTAGACTAAGGAAGTAAAGCTTGCATTTCTGGTACAGTGACTTTGATTCTTCCATTTCTTCTACCATTATTATTAGCTAGGTTGAACTTGAGAGCTTGCCATGGCCAGCACACGTGTCTTACTACGTGCCGTCGATTCGTATGATCCCTTTTTTCTAGTTCCTCTATATATCTTGTTAGCTTCTTTATTTCTGCACAAAGTCCTGCATTTCTGCTGTCTGCAAGCTGTAGAGATTTCTCTGCTGCTTCTTGTGCAGCAATGACTGCATTTATTAACTCTTCTTTTATCTTAAGCTTTTCGATTGATCGGTTTAAAGCCGCTCGTGTCTTCTCCAATTCTTGCTGTAAAATTTTCACCTATAAAGAGTAACATTCTTTTCAGAGATTGGTTCTTAGGAGTAGTGTTCTTCATATTCTTTACGGGCTTGTTAAAGGCATCACACTGAGTTTACAGCGGCACTATATTGGGATTGTAAGTTTGACTTTCCCGAGGTCGAATATCAAGAAAGTCGATTCTAAGGTCATTATTTCACTTTCTAGGGGTCGAATGTCGGTGTAATGGGTGATCAGTAGGTTTGGTGTGGTACCTTTTTAACAATCCTCTTTCTTTACAAACTCATAAAATGCATCATGCCAAAAGTGGATGTTGGAGTATGTTATTAAATGTATAGGGCACCACGGTGAATGTATATGATGACACCACACTTCGGGTTAGGTTCGACTTTACAGAGGTCAAAAATGGACATTCGACAACTGCAAATTCGAATGTTGATCTTACATTCGAATTTCCAGAGATCGAATGGCGGTGTGATGCCCGAGAGAGACATGGAATCTACTCTCGTGACACCACACCGACATTCAATCTCGGAAAGTCGAATCTTTAGCTTAACATTCGACTTTCAGAGGTCAAATGCTCTATTTTCAATCTCTGTAAAGTCGAACCTAACCCGAAGTGTAGTGCTACGGTAGATTCACCTCGGTGCCAATAACAAAACCATCTTTACCATTTCTTCATGCTCATGGAGAATATTCTTTCCAGCTTCAGCCTCCAGCTCACAAGCTTCCCTCCATCTTACCACTTCTTCCGCGTATCTTTTTAACTGTATATGATGTTCTTCATTCTTGCAAAAAGATATATAGGAAAAAAAAAAATCGATGCTCCTTAAAAAAATAGTTGCACAAAAAAAAAAAAAAAAAAACACGAAAGGGAGTCTTTAGTGACACCACGGGAAACTTATTTTCGAGTACCAGAGTGAGGTTCGACCGTTGAAAAGTTGAATCTTATATATGAGATTCGATTTTCCAAATGATGAATATCCACATTTTACCTCTGGAAAGTCGAACCTCAAACCTCAATATGGTCACACATTGAGATTCGATTTTCCAGAAGTCAAATGTCCACGTTCTATGACCTCTAGAAAGTCGAACATCACATCCAGGTGTGGTGCCACAGTGAGGTTCAACTGCTGAAAAGTCGAACCTCACACCCCAATGTGGGGTCCTGATAGATACTATGTGGTGTCATTAAAGACCTTCCAACATTAAATAAAATTGCCATTATTTTTTTTTGCCACATGCATTGATACTTACATTTTGAGTTAACATGGCTTCTTTAACCTCAAGCTCTTTAGTGTATGACACTAATTGTGCAATTTCATGAGCTTGTTTATCAATGAGTCTTTGCTTTCTTTCATTTTCTGACCTGACAATAAGATTAGAACTATCTTAGTCATTTTCTTTCATTCTTAGGCGGCGGGGCGATCACTTAGCAATGCCGAATATCATGTAAAAACGTGCGTCCCTTTTTTGCGCATAGAAACGAAGTACACGTAGAATCATACATGCTTTTACGCATCTTTACGTGTATTCTACGTTACCATGTGACCATCCCATAATTATAGAACTTCATAATTTGATTGGAAATGGTATACCTAGATTCCTCTAAAGATCTCCTTAATTGGCTTATTTCAAGCCGTAAATTATTCATTATCCTCTCTACAGATGATGCCTGCAAAGTCCAATTAAAAAAAATCAGGCTATCTAAATGTCAGAAACAACCTGATCTTCATCCAAAAATACACATAAAAGCCATAGCGTTTTTACGCGTAAATTGTATCTACACTTGAGAGACTTTAAGTTTTTTTGAAGAGTATTTTGGTGTTTCGGCATCAAACGAAACGAAGACACACCTTAGACTTAATTACTCAATGTGAATGTGAAGGGAGAAAAGATGTTTGATTTTTACCAGACTTACAACCTCCTCATTATGGAGTTAAATGCGTTGCCGGATTTATCATCAGATGAATGCTCACTTGATCCATCTCCCATAATAAAACCGAAACCGAATCCAAACCCGACTTTCTGCAGTCCTTTTTCTGCTAATTGCAGGATTGCAGATCTCTTTTGCTCATTGTTCATATTCAAACTCTTCTCCAATGCCTCTTTTTCCATTAATGCAATCTTTAGCAAGCTATTAATGTCCTTATTCTCCTCTGTTAAGCTTAATACTCTGTTCTCCAATTCCTTAATCCTTTGCCTATAATTTTCAAGCTCTTTTTCTTTTAGTATTTGATGATCTTCGTAAAGCGGTGGAAGATGCTTTGAATTCGCCTAACACGTCGTTCATGGTGTTTCTTTTGCTGCTTATGTTTAACGGATTTTTCCCGGTTTCATCCATTGTTTGCTGGTGAATCTTCACCGCGAATCCGAGCACTTTTTAGAGGTTTTGATTATTTTGTGATCTGTGGATTTTTTTTTTCTTTCTGATTATGAAGAAAATGGAAGGAGTATGAAAATGGAGTTTGATGTTTTAATTGGAAACTCTAACTACCAGTCAAAAGCCTACATGGACTAAAAGTGCCATGCAAATTGCTCCTGTTTTTGGCGCTCTAGAAAAAGGGAAAAATGATTTTCTCAAAAAAAAAAAAAAAAAAAAAAAAAAAAAAAAAAAAAAAAAAAAGGAAAAAATGCTAGTTCTAGAGAGCGTTCTCGCGAACAAATTTGAATTCGACTCATATAAGACTGTTGTACTTGTTTGTTTATATATATAGCTAAACGAATCAGATTTTAAACATTTGAACGAGCTCAATTGTTAAAAGAACAAAAGACAAGTTTCGTTGCTAAGCATTCGTGTAAGTTCGTGAACACACGCATATATTTACACAATCATATTCTAATTTCGTGGAGAAAAACTCGTTGAGCTCATTTTGTTTGCACAAGCAAGACGAGCTCAAGTTCGATCAATTATCCAACTTAACGTATCAAGCTCAAACAAAAAAGTAACTCGTTTATTAAATTATCGGGGCTTAAAGATACCGTTAACCAAACAAACGAAAATACAAATAGTTGATATTCAACTCGCTTCGATTCATTTACAACACTAAGATGAATTAGTATGTCCGTTTATATATGATGCATGTTAAATGAGGTGGCTATAAGTTGGATTTTCTATTTTTGTAATTCATACTTTTGTTGTATGGCCATAGAATGACTGTGTTGTTTGATCTCGTGTTCAAATTCGCAGTTCAACTTTTTTAAATCACATCAAACTAAACTGCATTTTGGAAACAGTTAGAGATATGAATATACCATCACAAATTCTAATTGACCTATTCATGTACCAGTGAATATTGACCTATAACAATTGTGTCACAATTAACTAATGATGTTAACGAGCCGGCGTTTAGTATCGGTTGTTTGAACTCAAGATTGTTTCGCTCTCGAGCTCGTTCGTATGTTAAACAAACAAAAAATTATGTTTGTGTTCGGGTTGTTTAAAAGATGAATTGTTCAAGCTCGTGTTTAAGTTTGACTTGTTAAACATGTTTTTAGCTTCCGATTCGAGTTCGGCTTGTGAAGATATAAACCATGACGTGATAGTGAAACATAAAAAATTATAGATCAACATTACATACATCCTACAAAAAAAAAATATTAGAAAAATTCTCTAAGTCCATTAAAAAAGAGTAAGACTCCAAAAGTCATAAAAGCGAACATTGAACATATAAGGCACAAAATGAATCATTGAACTTATATGGACACAAATTAGATAGATAGACTCAAATACTTTAATGAAGAAAAAAAAAAAAAAAAAAAAAGAGGCGCCTGTTAGTTTTAGTTGTTTTTTTTTTTTTTTTTCCTGTTAGAAAAAAGAGGGCACTGTTCATGGTTTTTTTTTTTTTTTTTTTTTTTTTTTTTTTTTTTTCGGCACTGTTCAGTTTTTTTTTTAATTTTTTTTTAGACGCTTGTTTTTTTGTTTTTTTTTTTAACCGATGTATTGACCATCGCGATACAATGACCACCCCCGATATATTGACCACCGCGATTCAATGACCACCGCGACGTATTGATCACCCCGATGCAATGACCACCTCGATGGATTGACCATCCTGATGCATTGACCACCGCGACGCCCGATGCGATGACCGTCGCGATGAAGAGACACCGCGATGAAGTGACACCGCGATGTAGAGAAACGGCGATGAAGCGACACCGTGATGCAGAGACACCACAATGAAGTGACACCGCGATGTAGTGACCACCCCCGATGCAGAGACACTGTGATGCAGAGACGCCGCATTGCAGAGACACCTCGATGAAGTGATACATCGACGTAGTGACCACCCGCGATGCAGAGACGCCTCAATGAAGTGACACCACGATGCATTGACCACGCCAGATCCATTGATCACCTCGATACAGTGACCACCTCTGATGCAGAGACACCATGATGCAGTGACCAAACCAGATGCAGAGACACCGCGATCAGATGACCACCCCGATCTGAGAGACATCACGAAGTTATAACATTTGACGATGAAGAGACATCGCGATGCATAGACACCGCGATGAAGTGACACCGCATTACAGAGACACCACGATGAAGTGACACCGCAATGCAGAGACGCCGCGTTGCAGAGACATCGCGATGTTATAACATTTGACAATGCAGAGACACCGCGTTGCAGAGAGACACAACGATGAAATGACACCGCGATGCGAGACATCGCGATCACGAGACACCGCGATGAGACACCGCGATTAAGTGACAACGCGATGCAAAGACACCGCGATTAAGTGACACCGCATTACGAGACACCGCGATGAAGTGACACCGCGATAAGTGACACCGCAATCTGAGACACACGCGATCAGATGACCACCCCGATCGCGAGACACCGCGATGAAGTGACACCGTATTTATGCAGTGACATCGACAATTTATGCAGTGACATCAACAATTTATGCAGTGACATCGACAATTTATTTTGCTGGGCGAAAATAGTAGCTCAATCTTGGTTAAAATACTAGTAACAATTTGCTTCATCAACAATTTAAAATTAAATGCAGAAATAAATGTAACAACAGAATGAAGTGACATCAATGCCACTCCATTAATTCTTTAGTCAGAATGAAGTGACATCAATGTCACTTCATTAGTTGTCTAATGTATGCAAGCGACATCCGCAGCGACATCAATGTCACTTCATTAATTATATCAATTTGGCTTGTTTGGCAATGAAGAAACTCTAATGGCGTTTGGATTGGATTGCGGTAATGGAATGGAATGGAATGTTTTTTTCATTACATTATATCAATTTGGCTTGTTTGGCAACAGAGGAATGAAATATGATTTCATTCCAACGGAATGAAAATGGATGATCTTCATTCCATCCAAAATTCAATGAAATAGTCAGAATGGAATGAAAAAATAAATCCTACAATGAGTTCCATTTCCTATCAAACAAGGTAATGGAATGATATCATTCAATTCCATTGCATTAAAATTGACCATTTAGCCCTTCAACAGAAGCTCCATAGACGGATATCGTCTTCGTCACCAGCATCTTCACTCATCATTAATGGATCCAAGAAGAACCCATTAACCATATCCAAGTATTTTGGTGATTCAAAGTTACACCAGTCTAAAGAATTCATAAACAAAGGTTCCTCTCCACCGTTAATGGCTCTTCATTTCTTGTATTTGCTTAACCGTGTCTGCAATTGTCATAGGTATTGGTTAACTGTGCTCTTGGAACATTTACCCGACCTAGTGGACAAGGTAACTAGAAACTATTAGTGGGTTCAATTATTAATAATTTTTTTTCTCGTTCTGTTAGTACTTTAACTTCCCCATTTCTGTCCGATGAAATGATTTATAATAACAGTTAACTTACCATAAAGGTGCATAAGAAAGACTTCACTATTGGTACTTGGCTTTTCCCCATTCTTTCCCTCCTCCTTTATCATATTAGCTTTCATGTGTCATGGGTGTTATCTTTTTCCAGAGTAAGACTTTTTACCTGTAGCTGCTTTTTGATCTTTCTCTGTCTAATTATTACTCATTTTTTGTATAATAAGAATGTAGAATTACAATAAGCAAGTGGTAAACGCACTCAAGAGCACAAATCCTTTAATTACATTTATAAACACACAATCTGCTCCGTGACTAAACTTGACATCAATGTGATTATTATGTCAACCGTATAGTACTCGTTCAAAACGGTTAAATCCGTGTTGTAAGCTCTGACCTGTTGAATGCATATATTATGAAGCACTATATCTTTATAAGTCTCTAGAACATAAAATTGTCGTAACACCAGACGGGGTGTCGGAAGGCTGATCAATCAGGGTCAGGTTTCATCCTTCTGCTAATATCTGTTTTGCTATTTTGCTTTATGTGTCTGTAGTATCTGTGTTATTCTGCATAAGTTTCATGATAGATTGACATATGTAGCTTGGTTGATTAGATTATATTCTTTCACTTTAACTTGAATTAAGCAGGCGGTGGCAAGCGAGGGCGGTACAGATGATGCTAAAAGAAGAGGGGATGCATTTGCTCGTGCATTTTCTGCCCATTTAGCAAGGTACGCTCAGTCATTTTTCGCACCTATAATCTGTTTGGGAACTTTTGTTGGTTTGTGGAACTATATGGCAATAAATTTTTAAAGGAGGAGAAATTAGTGTAATTTGAATAAAATGTGTCCCTTATAAGTTCAACAGATTCCTTTACGTCCCATGCGCTTAATAAGATAAAAAAAACTATACTTTTAAGTAATTAACCCTAAAAAAAATTCTCTAAGCGTCTGAACTCAAGCTAGTTTATCATTTGAACATTGTTGTATAATCATGTTCGTGAACATAATTAAACGTTTTCAAGCCAAGTTCGTGATATTTCGTTTAGAAATGAGCCTACAGTTTCGTTTGAGCTCGATTTATTAAAGCGAAACAAACAATCAATCACGAATCCTAGAGAGTCGAACACGAGTTTCTTCACGGATAACTCTGTTCATTTTTCTTGTTTTTGTTTTTATTTTTTTTTTGGACACTTTTTTCATTTATTTCCATTTTACATGCTCTCGGTACTAGAAAACTATTCGCCGCCGTCGCTTCTCCTTTCCAGCTTTCTCATTTAGTACCGGTTTGTTCATTTCCGGTATATTCCGATCATCGGCGATTTATAGCTTCATTCTGGTGAGCAAGCTCGCAACGTTTCTCCATCGCATCTTCACATGCTTGATCACAGATCACATGACACCTAAACCCTAGCTGTTTATTTTTAGCTTCTTTCTAGGCTTACTCGGCGTTAGCTCTTTAGCTTGATTTGCTCGTAAACGAATTCGTGTACGAGAGTATGCATCGTTTTTTAATCTTTTTTTAGGTATAATTTATTCGATTTATGCTTGAGACTTTTTTTAGAGCATTTGGCAACTGCTATGTTTTGACAACAAGGTGTGAATTCATGTGCCTATTTGATTACATTTGCTGTCTGTTGCATTAATACTGAACTTGGATGCTGGATTAATCCCAGAGTGTTAGATCGGCTTTGACTTAAATTGGTTTATTTGCTCATTTATAATTATGCTGATTAAGTTCATGTTCATATATTTGCTGTTTCTTGAAATATGCTGATTTCAACGCTTCAAATCAATGCTTATTTTGTTTGTGGATGCCTGATGACTGTTTGTCGGCGTAAGAACATGAGCATGGATTAAGATATGCTTTCGCGTTTTAGTTAAATACGGCTTGGCGGCCTCTGTCTGTGAACTGAAACTCCTGCACTCGACTTCTTTGCACAAGTTTGTTAGGGGTTACCTATGCAACCTTTATCACATATATTCTTTTTTCATAGTTGTTACATACAATGGTGAGAAGTTTGCTGGGCAAGCTTGCCAACCGTTCTCTTTCTGTGGCCGGGAAATGGCAGCAGCAACAGCTTCGTCGGCTCAACATACATGAATATCAGGTTCTGATTTATTTGAGATTCACAATTGACATATACTCTATGTGAGATGACCTAGTTGTTTTTACAGCCGATTTTCTCATTTCAGATGGTGTTTTGATTATTTCAGGGGGCCGAGTTGATGGGGAAGTACGGAATTAATGTTCCCAAAGGTGTAGCTGTTTCTTCACCTGAAGAAATAAAAAAGGCTGTTCAGGGTGTTTTTGCGAACCAGAGTGAGGTAATTGCTATATCTAGAGAATGATTCTGATAAATGTGTTAGGAGTAGTCACGTTAATGTGATTGGAGATAATTGATTTTAGGAGTGGATTTCTGAAAAGATTATATACTCTTTTGTGATTCCTCTGTGGACTAATTGTTTCCAAGTTTTACTATCGAAAAGCTTTACAGTGTTTATTGTAAATGCAGATAGTGGTCAAGTCACAAATCCTTGCTGGTGGTCGGGGCTTAGGTACTTTTAAGAATGGTTTAAAGGGAGGTGTGCACATTACCAAGGCCGATGAGGTGGAAAGCTTAGCTGGTAATGAACAATGGCCTTTCATACTCAAGAATGTGATAGGAACTTTTTTTTACATGTCTTTTTGTGCATGATGTAATCTATATGTATATATTTCATGTAAATGTTAAGGTTTTCTCGTTCATGCTAAGTGAAGAACATCTGAAATTCAGCTTTGTTAATTTTCTGGCTATTGTTTTCCTCAGGAAAGATGCTTGGACAAATACTTGTTACGAAGCAAACAGGGCCTCAAGGAAAGGTTGTCAGCAAGGTATGGAAGTTTTTCTCTGAAATGACTGCCTTTTATTTCTTGTTCTCTACAGTTGAAATTTTAGTAGTTTTTTGTTCCTGAAAAACAGAAATATCAGTAGTTTTTAGTGCATGAGTTCTTTTGTGTACTCCGTTTTTAATAACATCCTTCATCTTGTTGCAGGTTTACTTGTGTGAAAAGCTCTCATTAGTCAACGAGATGTATTTTTCAATTATACTTGACCGTGCCTCGGCTGGTCCTGTAAGTTTCAACCTTTTAGAATCTATATCACAACTTGCAGCGTAGATTTTCATTTTTCTATTGATAATCTACAAACATTTTACTGTGAAGAAGATGCACATATTTCTAATGAGTAATGAAACTGAAATGACAATATAGCATCAATCAACAACGTGAAACATGCGGCAAGTTTCTTTATCCAATAAGTGCTAACAGTGATGATGTGCTGATGGAATTTTTATGCTGTTTGTCTTTCGACAGCTTATTATTGCCTGTAGAAAGGGAGGAACTAGCATCGAAGACTTGGCAGAAAAGTTTCCTGACATGATTATTAAGGTTTTCCTTCTGATCATGTTTCTTCAAGAAGTCATTATACAATAACTGTTTATGGTATTCTCATAGGGATAATCACACTTTTGCTGCCCTGTCTTTTCTCTCTGTCTCAAATCTAGTCTCTAACTTTCATTAAGAAATTTTTCCACCCTAATTATACGTTTTGTTGCACTTTCAGTATACTTAATGGATCCAAGCCATTGACTAATGTCTGACCCAATCGTCTAAATGTATAGTTTAGGGATGAATACTGGCATTATGAAACAGATTAGGGTTAGTTCTGAGGCAGTAAGAAAATATATGGGACCTAAGGTGTCATATTCCCTTTTTATATTTATATTATTTTGCAACCAATTTGTGGTGACACGTGGCAGTGGCACACACAAATTACAATACGGTTTAATGTTACACGTTAATCAACAGAGTGCTTCCGTTAAGTGTCTTAAAAGTGTAACTAAAATGTATAGTTAGGGGTGAAAGGTGACATTATGAAAGATGGGGGTTATTTTTTACACAGTAGCAAATGACAGGGGACCAAAATGTCATTATCTTGTCTACATGTTTTTTTCTTCTTTTTGGCTTAAACTTGATGGGTTTTATCGTGTCAGGTGCCTATCGATATTTTCAAAGGAATCACTGATGAGGATGCTGCTAAAGTTGTTGATGGTTTGGCACCCACTGTTGCTGATAGAGACTCTTCAATTGAACAAGTGAAGAAGTTATATAAACTATTCTGCGATTCTGACTGCACATTATTGGAAGTAAGAAGTCGTACTTTTCCATCACCATTTTGAAGTTATTAAGGCTGCAGCACACACTTTCTGTTTTTGGTATGTCTGGGAATTGGGATCACCACCGCTTGACTAAATGGTGTTGATTTCTGAGTGCCTGTAGAGTTTGACTCTTGCTCAAGGGGTCGATTTGGTCCAGAGCTCTTTAACACATCGGAGCCACCAGGAAATCGGCTATTCGACCTCCTAAGAGGAATCGCGCCCGTGACCTCTAGGGCATTTCTCAGACCACTTACCATCTGAGCCAAGCTATTGGGTTTCGTGCAGGACAGTTCATGACATGAAAGTGCTACAATCTCAAACTTAAATAAGTGTCTTTTATAATTGTTTCTGTTTTTTTATTGTGGCTAGATTAACCCACTTGCTGAGACTGCTGACAAGAAGTTAGTAGCTGCTGATGCAAAGCTTAACTTTGATGATAATGCTGCTTTCCGTCAGAAAGAAATTTTTGCTCTCCGTGATCCAACACAAGAAGACCTCGTGAGGTATTTGCGTCCCATCTGTCTGATGGTCATTCGTGAGCGGACACATTTATTGCCACCTATACTTCTTGCATTGTTTAGCTGTATTGGAACACATTTTGTTGCAGGTTGCTGCCTCAAAAGCTGACCTGAATTACATAGGGTTAGACGGAGAAATCGGTTGCATGGTGAACGGAGCTGGACTTGCCATGGCTACCATGGATATCATCAAATTACACGGAGGGACTCCAGCTAATTTCCTTGATGTTGGTGGAAATGCTTCTGAAGAACAGGTAAACTGACCTTTTGATGTTCATTTTATTTATGTAGGCATTCATTTCCCCTTTGGATATACTAGACAAATTACATACCTCGAATTTCTTCAACGCCTTTCTAATAGAGTGCTTAGTAGGGGTGTGATTGATCCGACTTGAGTTGAGGATTTGGCTTATCAAATCGAGCAACGTTAAACTGTATGAACTTGAGTTTGGAACTCAAGCTCAATGATTTAACACATTCAAACTCAAGTCAGATTTGAGTTTGTTTTGAGTTGAATATAATATGTCTCTTTTATTATGATAGAGTATCGACAAATATAAAATACTTTAAGGGTATTTCATTTTATGCTAATTTGCTAAAAAGTAATTATTAAACAAAAAAGACTAGGAATGCTTATTACTATAATAAGTATATAATCCAACTCATACATAATTTTCACGTGTATTTTAAGTTTGAGCATGCTAGGAAGCTCATGAGTCCAGCATGAGAATGTTCGAGATCGACTCATTCGTGTCTACTTTGTCTCGAACTATATCAAACCGAGCAAAAAGTCAATCCAAACTCGAATTGCCATCAAATCATTTGTCTCATTTACACCCGTAATTCTTATTTGTTTTGCTGCTGAAGTGCCTAAAGCTTGATATTTTGTCTTGTTATGTGGAATAATAGGTAGTGGAGGCTTTTAAAATCTTGACTTCAGATGAGAAAGTCAAAGCAATTTTGGTGAACATTTTCGGGGGTATAATGAAATGCGATGTTATTGCTAGTGGGATTGTGAATGCTGCTAAGCAGGTTTGGTTCTTTATAGTTGACCTGGACATTTTTTTATGGTACAAACGCTGTATAAAAGTTGTATTAACTAACATACTTCATATCATTTCATTTCTGCTATCTTTCACATAATAGGAGTGAAAGCGAGTAGAAATGAAAGGCTATGATGTATGCCATTTAATACAACCTTTCTATAATTGATGTATCATAAAGTCTCTCGTTGACTTGTTTTCTACTTAAGTTATATCCGTTCTGTTGGATATTATTCATGGTAAATGTTTCAATTGTTGCCTTATGATCACAATAGTTATCTGAACATTTATGTACTCAATTTTGAAGGTTCAATTGAAAGTCCCGGTAGTTGTCCGTCTCGAGGGTACCAATGTTGACCAAGGAAGAGAATCTTGAAGGTAAAGTACTACTATCACTGTCGCGTTTTTTCTGTCACTTTAGCACTATATGTTTTCTCCATATCATCTATCACTTTGCACACAAAAATAATACTTAATGCTATTTTTCTCATTATTACTAGAACATCATATTTTGATATGAGAAAGAAGGAGAAATTCAGTCCACATAATGTAGGAGTGGATCACTTAGGGGGCCTTTAAGGGCACCACACTAAATCAACCCGGGACACTACAAGGTTTAAAAATAGGCATGAACTGAGGTGCCCTTAAGGGGAATGGTATATCTAGTGTGGTGACTTTAAAAGCCCCCATTATTTATCATGTCATGTGGAAAAATCCGAAAGTGACAGATAAATTGGTACATAGGTAGTCTATTTTTTCTGGATAGAATCTATTTTTGGGCCTCTTTAGCTGCAACATATACCTTGTGGCACCAAAATGACAATCGATTTTTTCATAGTATGATTCTGGAGTTGAAAATCGACTTTTCTGATGGTTGGTTGTCACAATCAACCTCGGGTGAAAGTCGATTCTAAAGCTGATAAGCGACTTTCTAATGATTCATTGTTTTCGGCGTTGTGCCAGTAACACACTAAAAACACTGGCGTCTGTCGCTAAATACGCCTTTTTTTTGTTTCCTCCCTTCAAAGTCTATGGTTTTAGACATAATAATACTCGATTTCAACTTACGCAGGAGAGTGGAATGACACTAATCACAGCTGAAGATTTGGATGATGCAGCTCAAAAAGCTGTGAAGAGCATCCATTAGGTTATTACACTTTTTTGTGGGTCTAATTGATAATGATCGTCTTTTCTGGGACATATATTTTTGCTTAAGCTAAATTACTTGTATTTTTTTAACATTATATTTTTACACTGGGAAATGGGTGTCCAGTTTTTTTTTCTTTCTTTTTTTTCTTTGGTACCGGTACAAAGGCAGAGGCATTAGCCATGAAGTTTTTTGTATTGTTTGAATGGATGTCTTTATGTATCTCGGTTTACATTAATTCAAAATAAACAAACCCGTCTTTGAAATTAGCCCCGAAACTACTTTAAGAGAACAACATTGACATTCGACCTTTTGGAAGTCGAATTTAAGCTTAACATACGGCGTTTATGTTTCCTCCCTGTGGGTTATATAATGTTATAGTGTAATACTTTTGAAATGAATTGAATTTGATGCATGTCTTATGCTATGTGTATGATGAGTCATGATCATGATACATATGTTCATGTCATGTTAGGTATATGTACATGTATCACAAGTCGTTACGCTCATGAATTAATATTTTTATTTACAACACCTTTTTTTTTTTTTCTTTTTTCCTTCAACTTACTTGGGATGTGACAATTTTTTTTTTTTTATGAAAACGAGCGTCATTGATAATGATGCTATATAAGAGAATAATGACGTTATTGCTCTTTCAGATATGTCATCCACAGAGGATGGTGATGAAACAACGCCGATGATAGTGATATTTATTTTGTACATAACGAAAGTCATGATCAATGACGTTGTTTAAATGTCATTGAGAGTGACATTTATGCATGTGGTTATGCTCGAAGTAATGTCAATAATGTTTATCTCAATGGTTAAGTTAAGACTCCATGATTTCAGACAGGTTCGAGGTACACCGTGTGCATTGTGATTATAGTCTTTTGAAAGAGATAACTTTGTTTTGATAAAAAAAGCGCTTGAAATAATGAAAAATTACGGCGGTTTGAAATCGAACTGAAAGTTTTTCTACATCTACAATTAATTCATGTTTGGACTCGATTCGAGTCATATGTTAGATGTTTTTTAGATCCAATATCTCGGCCAAAAAGTTAGTTTGATGTTCTATGATTAGATTTAAGTCCACGAAATTATCAACATTATGTCTAAACTGGATGAGAATCAATGAACGGAACCATTGTGTCTAGACTGGGTGAGAATCTATGAATGGAAATTGTGTATAAAACGGGTGAGAATCAATGAATGTAAAATTTAAAAGACAAAATTGTAAAAAGGTTAGATATATATATATATATATATATATGACTTATTATAAAACCGTGACAATGTCCCCTCTTCTGTAGGAGAAGTTGTTGTGTGATTCTTACAATGTGAAGAATATTGTCGCGAAACTAATCTGACCAATACAGCTTTAAAAGAACTAATGTAAGAATTTCACCCTCTCTAGAATTTATTGTAAAAGGGTTTGCATTTATTTTTATTTTTATTTTTATTTTTATTTTTAGGAGGCCTTTATAAATCTGGCTCTCTTTTTTTCACTGCCTACCATCTTTTACAAGCCTTTTTTTTTTTCCAGCTCTCACTAGAAAAACATTCGCCGCCTTCTCATTCTCTGCTCCGATTTTCTCGTTTAGTAACAGCTTGTTCTTCATCTCCGGTGATTTCATATCATCTGATCATCGGCGATTTGGAGCTTCACTCCGGTGAGGGAACTCGCAAAACTCTCGTTGCTATGTCGTACTTGTATCGTATCGTGCTTGATCACAGATCACGTTTATTTGGAGCACCTAAACCCTACCTGTTTATTTTTTTCATTTGTTCCTATGCTTATTCGGGGTTGACTTCAGCTTGATTTGCTCGGAAATGAATTTGTGAATGAATTTTGCACCATTTTTTTGGGTGTGGAGCTTTTGTTTTGTTGTTCATGTTGTTAAGGCTTTGATTTTGCTATTATATAATAAAAAGGTGTGAATCCATGTGCCTGATTAGTTAAATTTGCTGTCTTTAGCATGTGTGATTGTATTAATACTGAATGTGGATACTGGATCTCTGACTTGTTAGTCCCAGAGTGTTAGATCGGGTTTGAATTTGACACTTTGTTATTGTTTATTTACTCGTTTACTATTATGCTGATTCAAGTATGTATTTATATATTTGAATATGCTGATTTCACACTTCAGAGCAATGCTTATTCTCATAGAGGATGCATGATATGACTGTTTGTTGGAGTTGGAATAAGAGCATGAATTAAGTCTGGGTAGCCTTTACAGACACCACTCAACATTTCCGACATTCCACACTGCGGAACATTCGACTTTTACATAGTAAAAGTGGATCCTAGACCGTAGAATCAACTTTAAACTGTTTTATTCTCACAATGGAGCGTGTAAAAGTGAAGGATGGTCGATTCCCTGCTGTAGAATCGCTGAAAAGGTCAATTGTGGGTGTGTTGCCACAGCAGTAAGTCTGTTGTAATGACACCAAAGACGCCCTTAAGTTTGTAGGCATTAAGATTAACCCTTTTTTTCATGCTTTTCGTGTTTTCAGTTAAAACTATGGTCGGTGTAAGCTACTCCATCTAGCGTCACGGAGCAAATTTTGAGTACATTTGTTAAAGGGTCTATGAAGCGCATTTAGCGACTTTTGTTTTTGTGGTTCTGTGTTTTCTTTACTAGTTTATCTTAATTATTAATGGGTAGCTTGTCCTGGTGCTTGAACCATGAGTCATCCAGTTACAATACTGATATAATGATCATTTGAACCATCAGTAGGCCTAAGAATTTACTTTCCATACTAGACATATCCAGATGTGAAGCTGCACATTTGCATGATAACCCTTATTAGCAAGTTCTATATTCACCCTTCTTAGTGCAGGATATATACTGATTGCATGTAGGCCAAACAATGGCTATTTCTTGTCCTGCCTTTGAATGTTGAACAACAGTGGTCGTTATTTACTTCTCTGAACATCTTTTAACTTCATTTTTGTTTGCGTCTTCATTGACAGATTACTCTTCCATGAAATCAGTGGACTCAAATGACGATATTGACGCAATCATCCGGCCAGTCTCAGGAAAGGATTCTGTCCTTACATCCTCAAGAGCAGGGGACAGTCCTACACAATGGCTTCAGTTGCTTAATGCTTTGGACCAGCCTGGTACTATCAATTACCTTGTGGTTAAGTATAACAGTAGTGTAGACATACAGAAAAATCCCGAATGGAATTTTTTTACCCCTAGAATATAACTAGCACCAGGAGAAAAATTTCTTACTTTTTAGGGGTAAACAGAAGCTGAAAGTGGTTTAAACGATTTAGGGGAAGATGATAAATTTGGGTCATTAGGCCTTCTTTTACATTTGCACTAGAATCACCAAGATGAAATGCTGAAAAATGATTACTGGGGTGGTGGTTTTTTTGGTATACTAAAGAGTTGTCCTACAGATCTCCCTGGCTGGCCCTTGATAATTCCTCAGAAGATTCAAATGCAGAAGTGTGAGAAGTGTTCTCGAAATTTTGCGCACCCATTAACTACCGGAGGCATGTTAGAATACATCGTCGGTCATTAAATGTTGACAAGGTTTCTTTTTCTCTGAATAATGCTTAGCGTGATGTTGGGGTAGCACTCATTTTGCCCCCTTGTGCGATGAATTTTGCCCCAAACAAATGGTTGCTTATACGAGCTTTCTTCTTATAGCATGTGCCTTCTCTTTGCTTTGCAGGACTCTCATAAAATAAGGGGTATGCTGGCAGCTTTCTGGGATAAGGTTTTCTTTTTAGCTTGCCTTCCTTGATGATATATTATTAGCTGCAGTTTGCTTAACTGAATAAGTTGTCCATGCAGCTCTCACTGGAGAAGGCTAAGGAAGTTGTATCATTCAATGATGTCACCCTGAAGGTTGTAGTTGATCTGCACGTGTACTGTATCCTCGTAATTTTACGTGCATATCCATCTTATGTGTCTATGCCCATCAGCTATCTTAAACGACACAGAAAGTTGTCTGCTTAAATCTAGACTATTTTTCGGTTGCTCTTGATACTGACATCTTCTTTAGAACTTATTACAGAAACGCATTGCCAATGACCTATTCTTTGTCAAGTATTCATTCTTAATGCATGACCATTGACCACAAGTGTTGTCACGATATATATTCCCTGAATTAGGCAATTAGCTTGGCTTGTATGTTTTTTCCTTCTTTTTTGATTATTTATCTTTTTCCAGAGATTATATTGAAGTAGAAGTAGCAGGTAACCAGGTAGAATAAGCATCTCAAGTTTTATATATCACATGATTTTTTTTCTGGATAAGTGGGTAAAGGGAGGTTCAACTTTTGCTCGTTTTTTGGTTGTTTTTATTTGTAACTGCTGCATTTTATTTCCATATTTTTGCCTGACTGTTGGTTTCGCAACCTTTGTACAATAGGAAGTTCCCGGATCCTCAGTGATCAAAGCTTGGCAAGTGTCTACCCGCAAGCCTGGAGTTTGGACACTTCCACAGGATTATATGAGGTCTGGATCTACACTTTTGGTAAGGGTGGATGTCTTTGTAATATGATTTTTCCCCTTTCTTTAGTTTTCCTTTTTCTTCTGGTTGGTGGATACTAATCTTGACTAATAATATATCACTCTCAGGATGTTATCCATGCTAAACCCTCCAGGCTTCCAATATCCTCGCAAGAATTGTTTTATATTCTTGATGATGCTAGTGAGAAGACATTCTTGTGTGCTGGTACTGCTGAATCACTTCAAAAGTATGTTTTTGATGGGGATGTCTCGAGGATTGCCCATGAGTTGAGGAATATGGTTGCTTGCATTAGCTTCCTTTTTGAGCGAAAGTTGGTAAGTATTGCCTGAAGCCACTTTCTTTCACAACTGTATAGTGTATAATTGTTGTTTTCCGTGTGGAGTACTAATCTGATTTTTACTATGTGGTTTGGACCATGTCTGTCTTTATGCCATCGAGTTGGGTATTTTTGGCCATATATGAGTCATTAGGAAGGATTTTGAAGTCAGGTGGAAGGATTAGTATTTTAATGGAGATTTTAACCAAAAGGACGGCGTAGTTCTTGTTAAGCTTTTTGTATAGCACCAGAATATAATGCTAAACCGTTAAGGAACAGCAGGAAAACTTGTTGATTCATTTTCTGTTCCCTCATGTTTCTCTTGGTTGCAACTTGCTTGCACGGGTGGGCTATTTTTGAAAAATATAAGATACGGATACAGAGGGGAATACCTAAATATTAAAAGTACGGGGATTAAACTATACATAAGAAAACTATTGTGACCTTTTGAATATGAAAAATCATAAAATAAAACAATATTATCTAGGTTTTCTTCATTTTGAGAAGCCTTTCATTAATTTTCTGGCAATATTTCTGCAATCTTCAACAAAGCTTTTTATTGTACATATCCGTATTATAGATTTGTATATACAGTATCCGTAGTTTATCTATTAAATTCTACTGCTTTCCTGTCCAAAATGTTTACAGCTGGCAATTTTTTATCCGCAGGTGAAAGCATGGCTTGCAGATAAGGATGCTGAGGCTTTAAGATGCCAGAAATTGCTTGTGGACGAAGAAGAAGCTGCTCAAAAGAGGTAAAAAAAAATGCGATTTCATTGCAACATTTTATTTCCCTTTGGAAACAAAGAGCTTGGAACACTACTTTTGTATTTTCAACACAACCTGTGCTAAACTGTGATGCCACGCCAAAAACACTGTGTGCCACTTAAGACACCTGTTTTTTAGTGGTGATTACTGAACAGCTGTATGTATATCCGATGTTAATAACAGACGAGCTGCGCTGTCAAAGAGGAAAAAACAGAGAAAGCTTCGACAAAAGGAACAAAGGGAAAAAGAACAGTCTCTTCTTATAGAAAAGCCAGTTTTAGATGTCATTGTTAATTCCTTGGAGCAATCATCTATGGTTGATACGTCCAGCCAATCAACTCCTGGTTCTAGTTCCGATGCTCCAGACACGTCACCAGCTGACGTCATCTCACTCGATGAACCAGTTCATTCTTCAAAAGCGAAATACATTGATGATAATCATGGAGGAGCTCAAATTGTGGATTCTGGCTCTGTTCCAAATGCTGAGTCACCTGTGGAAGAATCTTCTAATGTTCGTAGACGATGGCGGGTTCCGAAATCACAAAGGAATAGAAGAAATGGGTTTCATGAGGGTCAACAGCAGAATCCTCAGTTGGTGCAACAAGTTGAACCTTCTTCACAGAAAGTTTGGACCAAGAAATCTAGAACTGAACATGATGAGGTTCAACCAGATGAGAATAAATGTGAGCTCATAATCGGTTCAATATCGGTATCTCTCCCGGTTAAAAACCACATTATACGGAAAAAGGATGTTGGTTTAAGAAACAAACAGAAGAAAAGTGATGATATAAAGCAAATACCTAATTCCGAGAACGTTCAGGCCACCGGAAATCGAAGGCAGTGGAGGCTGTTGAACAGTGGGTATGAAGCACGGGCACAATCGCCTATTATTCCGAGTGTAAACCGAGATTCTGAAAACAAAGAGGTTGTTGAAAAGCTTGATGATGATGCTCGTAATGGATTTGATGGGGGTTGTCAACAGAGTGATTCTAAAAACGATTCTTTGAAAGAAAGGAAGGCCAGAGAGTTTTTATCCTCCATCAGTGATGTAACGGTGCTAAAGACTGGTGTTGTGGATTTTTCAAGTGTCTCTGCTAGAGCCCATCTTGCTGAAAGTAAGCTGCTTTTTTCATATACTTGTATATTTGTCATATGGGATATACGGCAGTGTCGGTCTTAACGACTTTACTAATCTTTTGACACATTCAGTCCCTCTTCTTTGAAAAGAAATACATTTTAGTCCGTTGTGCCATGTGGTCAGTCAGATTATTGACTGTTTCCGTTAGGAGCCTGGATCCAACTCTGTGCTGTAACTGCGGAGGATAAAAACCATGTAGTTTCAATCCGGTTTTAAAAAAAGAGAGACCAAAACAACGTTTTGATCCTCCACAGTCGCACGACATGGTGATGTGCATTGCAGTGGATCCAAGCTCTTCTTTTAGTAGGGACTGAAAATTTCGAAAACCCTCAAATGCTAGACTGACAACGACATGTAGCACAATGCATGTAG
This sequence comes from Gentiana macrophylla, assembly GCA_026214975.1. NCBI lineage: Eukaryota > Viridiplantae > Streptophyta > Magnoliopsida > Gentianales > Gentianaceae > Gentiana > Gentiana macrophylla. The sequence continues at coordinate 99,970,769 of CM047816.1, forward strand.
CGAAGACACACCAAATATGTCAAGTTTAAACATTGAAGAAAACTTTTGGAACTTAATAGGCTATTAGTGTCTCATCCTATTTGTCATGTAATACTTGCAGGGTGGAAGAATGCTGTTTCAGCAGATCATGTGAAGCTGGTGCTTTCATCTGCGTCGGAGTCCTCTGGAGGCGGCATACCTGTGAATGAATAGCAATTCAAGAACGAAAGATTGGAACAAATCCTGAAAAGGTTTGATTCCAAATGCATAGGGAAAAGAAAAAGGAAAAAGTAGATAGGATAGAGAAATTTTGGTTTGTGATATCTGTTGGTTTGCAGTCTAGCTAGCCCCCCCATTGCCAATTGGTCATTTACTTGCGCGTTGCAGAGGTTCCAGTTTTTGAAGCGCTCTTCTGTCTCATCGTTTTAAAAGCTTCTCCATCATATTCTCAGTATCAGAGCTTCCATTCTTTGTGTCTCGTCCTTTTAAAAGCTTCTCCGGCATATTCTCAGTATCAGAGCTTCCATTCTTTGTGTCTTGTCGTTTTAAAAGCTTCTCCGGCATATTCTCAATATCAGAGCTTCCTTTCTGTGTCTCATCGTTTAAAAAGCTTTTCCAGCATTCTCAGTATCAGAGCTTCCATTCTTTGTGTCTTGTCGTTTTAAAAGCTTCTCCGGCATATTCTCAGTATCAGAGCTTCCATTCTTTTTTCTGAAGAGAGGAGGATTTCCTCTGTTTGAAGCAAGCAGTTTTTGCTTCTCTGCTGTTGAACCGTCTCTCCCGAACCCTCTTTTTTTTGTTGATTTTATTTTACTGTTGTAGGAAAGTTGTACGAGTTACATGCATTATATTTTTTTATTTAGTTTTACCCTATTTCATGTTGTAGGAGTTGTGTATGTGGTGAAAGAGAGTAGAAATAAAAAAGATATAATGCATGTCGTTTAGTATAACATTCCTAAGAAGGAAATGTAGGGTAAAAAGACCCCCGCTTTGTTGTTGTTTTTTGTGTTGTCTTTGGGGATGTAAACCCTCTTCTTCTTTTGTGTCTGTGTGTTGTGCACTTTGTTGTCTTGTTTGGACAGGCGCTGGCTGGGTAATAATAAAGGTAATAAATAGACCAATTTAGTATGATGATTCCAAATTTTCATTGGCATCAATTCTCTATTTAAGCATCCATTCATACTGCTTAATAATTATCTTATAAGTTTTCCTAACAATTAAGTTTAGATCCATTCATATTTTATCATATTGAAAAAAATTGTAATTGGTGACTTGATAATGCTCAGGGGTAAGTGATTTGATAATGCTTAGGGAGAGGTTTCAAGTTCGATTTCTTTTAAGGTGTCATGTTGAATAAGTTTTGTGCCACATCTTACCCTAGAGTGAGTTAGACTCTACAAGTATGATATATATATATAGGGCGGAACATGGCCGAACACCGGAAGCTTTACGAAGAAAACCCGAAATCTTTACGAAGAATGTTTAGGCCCAACCCCAAGGCCTTTTACTATCGGATTAGATGGTGTAAAACCAGAGTTATGTGCAGTGGATTAATTTGCAAGAGGTTGTGAGTAGTCGATCCAAAGTCTGACGCTCTAGTTCGAAAGCAGGACCGTCAATACAACACTCCTGCTCACTAAGTTGATAGTTTTAACAACAATTAAAACTCGTGCTCTTTTACCAATAAGTTATATTCTTATGATAGTTTTAATAACAATAAAAATAAATGTTATTGGTGAGGAGCCTACTAATGGTGTAAAGATCCGAGCAACTCGACGCTTGGCTCGTGAAGAGCTCGCCAGATATGATTCAACCGAACTTGAACCAAACTTAATCTGCTTATCATGGTTAACGAACCAAACTCGAGCATTTTAAAATTTGTCTTGTAATGTCCACAAGTAAAAGTATACACAATTTTGTTTTTTGTTTTTTTTTTTTTGAGGGACGATTTTGTATTTTTTAACGAGCCAAAATCTATCACCTTAGACCCTTAACTTTTTTTTTTTCTTTTCGTACTTTAAATTTTACTAAGCATAATCGAGACGAATTAAACACAATTATACTTCATCGAACCGATTTTCAATAGTTTCTTTTGCAAAGACGAACACGAACCGTATTCAAACATCATTATTTTAAGAAATTATTCGACTCGATAAGTAAATGTTTGGGATCGAATCCTTTACGCCCCTAAATTCTATTACACTTAAACATGGACTAACTAGAAAAACTAATTTTAAAACGACCGACCTTTCATGCTTTAGGAGAGAGGGAAAAATGCTTTAGGAGAGAGGAAAAAACGACTTAAAAGTCTCACACACATATATCATGATCATCAACCATTATTGCACCGCAAATTGACCCAAACGGGAATCAATTGAATGAATGAATGGATCAAAATCAAGCATGGTGTTATGACGTGGCATGGTTACCTCCCGGCTACATACAACCCACCTCTGTTACTGTTTCTTTAGTTTGTTTGTTTTTGCAATTTGCAGATGGTCAAATGATCAAGTCTCATTCACTGAGCTAAGCATTATTATTCTGAATTTGAAGAAGTTAATTGATAGCCATCTTCTTCAGAATTTTCTGCAAAAGATCCTTTCTTTTTCCAAGAATTTTCCTTTTTATTCATTGTTTAATTTCTTGATAGTGGAAGTTTGTGGGTTCAAATTAGCCGCTGTAAAACTCTCAGCTGTCAAATCAAAGTTTTCTCCTTTTATTTATATTATTTTCAGAGGAAATGTTATTATGGGGTTGAAGCAAGTTTCTGCTTACTGATGATTTTTGAATTCAGAAAATTCTTTCAGGGGTAGTATTGGTAGTTTGATAAGCTGCAAAAATGGTGTTAGCTCCTACAATAAAGGTTGTTCTTGGTTCAATAGCCTTTGGAATTTTCTGGGTATTAGCAGTTTTTCCTGCAGTTCCATTTTTACCCATTGGAAGAACAGCTGGTTCACTATTAGGTGCAATGCTTATGGTAATTTTTCAAGTCATAACTCCTGAACAAGCATATGCTGCTATTGATTTACCAATTCTCGGTCTTTTGTTCGGTACAATGGTTGTTAGTGTTTATCTTGAAAAAAGCAGACATGTTTAAATACTTGGGCAAGTTATTAGCTTGGAAAACTAAAGGGAGTAAAGATTTGTTGTGTAGAATTTGTGTGATTTCTGCTATTTCTAGTGCCCTTTTTACTAATGATACTTCTTGTGTTGTTTTGACTGAATTCGTATTGAAAATTGCTAGACAACATAATCTTCCGCCTCATCCGTTTTTATTAGCCCTTGCTTGAGTGCTAATATAGGTTCATCTGCAACACCGATTGGGAATCCTCAGAATCTAGTTATAGCTGTACAAAGTAAGATTAAATTCGGGATTTCTTAAGTGGGATTTTACCTGCAATGCTTGTTGGTGTTTTCGTGAATGCTTTGATTCTACTTGTTATGTATTGGAAAGTTTTGTCGGTGGTTAAAGACGAAGAAGATCCTAGGGATGAGATTCTTGGTGAAAATGAAGTGAATTCTCATAGGTTTTCACCGGCTACTATGTCACACGCTGCTTCATCGAATTCTCAAGAATGGTATTCGATTACTAGTTCGCCTAATGGTTACGCCTCTCATGTTGAAACGTTGAGGAATCGTGTAAGCATAAGTGAAAGTGAGATTCATAAAGATCCTAGTGTTGTTTCAGACACTGCAGAGAATATGGATTTAGGCAAAGAAGAGGGATCAAATGTGAAAAGTGAAGAAAACATATCATCGAAAAGGGTTCCACCACCCGTAAGTGAGACAGAAGTTTTGAATTTCGATCGTTTGGAGAAGAGAAAGATGATGGGATTTCGAAATGGAGAAGGATTTTGTGGAAAGTTAGTGTTTATCTTGTTACAATTGGGATGTTGGTTGCTTTGTTACTTGGTTTAAATATGTCATGGACTGCTCTTACAGCTGCTCTTGCCCTTGTGGTTCTTGATTTTAAGGATGCAAGGCCATGCTTAGAAAAGGTTAAGTGTTTTTTTCGAGAATTTTACGTCGGGATAAATACACTTTTGGCCCCTTTAGTTTCACGTTTTTTTTGCAGTTTTATCGCATTGTTTTATCTTTTTGTGCATTTTAACCCCTCGTTTGTGCATATATTTTTCCTTCTAAGGCCCATTTTTGCTATGTTTCAAGTTTCTATTGGTTGGATCATGTCATACCATCTATGTTGGTTGTTTGACACGTTTTACTTTGGACTGAAAATGTAAAAATGTAAAAAGAAGTCATAGATGAGGGGTTGAAGTGAAAAGACAAAACATTGGGGATATAAATGTGAATTTCATGAAACAAAAGGACCTAAAGTGTGTTTAAGGATTTTCACACTTGTATATCATCAATGTTTCATCTTGACACTTTTACCCTTTGTGTATTCATTTGTTTACTTTTTCAATCCAAAGTGTCATGTGTCAAACAACCATCATTGAATGCGCATGTTTTAACCGATAACTACTTGACACGTGTCAAAAATGGACTGAAAAGGTAAATAAACACATAGCTAATGGGTAAAAATGTCAAGATGAAATATTGAGATAGAAATGAAAAAATCTTGATTTCACCAGAAGTGTTTTTATCCCTACATTTTGACATTCTATATTCTGTAAGTAATTGTTTTTTTTTCTTTTCTATCATATTTGCAGGTATCCTACTCTCTGTTGATATTTTTCTGTGGGATGTTTATTACGGTTGACGGGTTTAACCGAACCGGAATTCCGAGTGCTATGTGGGATTTCATGAAGCCATATGCACAGATTAATCACACAAGTGGAATTGCAGTTCTTGCTCTTGTCATTGTTTTTCTGTCAAATTTAGCTTCAAATGTGCCAACAGGTAATATAGAGCTTCATGTTATGTCACTTTTTCTTTAACTTTGCTTTCTAGTTTCTATACTTTTAAGTGTCTTTGCCAAATGAATGCTGGTTTGAGATTAGGGGTGTAATTAAGCCGAGTCGAGTCGAGTCGATGCTCCTTAGGGCTCAAGCTCGACTTGATTAAAAATTTGCATATGATAGAATCACACGTGTCAAACATCCAACATAGAAGGTGTAGGAGGCTCCGGCCAATAAAAACTTGACACGTAGCAAAAATGAACAGAAAATGTAAAAGCATAGATAAAGGGTAAAAGCGTCTTTTGTCCCGTATCGTATTTTTGTCTTCCCTTGCATAATACTGATCTGATCCTGTCTTTTTGGTGGTTCTCAGTTCTATTGCTTGGAGGACAGGTGGCGGCATCAGCAGCTGCGATATCTTCTGCAGATGAAAAGAAGGCATGGCTTCTTTTAGCTTGGGTGAGTACCGTAGCTGGTAATCTATCGCTTTTAGGGTCAGCCGCGAACTTAATCGTTTGTGAACAAGCTCGTCGAGCTGAACATTTAGGTTACAATCTTACGTTTTGGAACCATCTTAAGTTCGGTTTTCCTTCGACTCTGATTATCACTGCTATTGGTTTGACACTCATTCGAGGTTGATGACTATACACTCCTTACTTTGCTAGTTACAATAGGTAAGATTCACTATCGTTCAATCGAAACACGACATGTGTGTTGATCTATTGCGCTTATGGGCTTGTTATGTTTCTCCAGTGTGTCGTGTTTTGATTGGATGAAAGTGAATCTTACTGTTACGAAGTGTATATATATAGTATATTTTCTCCCCTGGACTCCCACCCTTGCCCTTTGTATACTGTTTGACGCTTGCTAAAGGCACCAGTACCACAACGAATCTACCATGGCACCACATTTCGGGCTATACATTCAACCTCTACAAAAGTCGAATGTTGAGGTTATATTTGACTTTTTAGAGGTTGAATATCGGTGTGTTGTTTACAAGTAGATTAAGCGTAGTGGCGCTTTTAACAACTGCCATACTGTTTTGATTTCGTGTAAATTCTCACTGGCCTTTATGCTTGATGCTTGTGAAATAATAAACAATGTTACATATAACTTTTGCCCTTTATATGCTCCATATATATATATATATATATATACTCGACATAAACGTAAAACAGATTGTACGTTGTAAATGCAAAATACACGTAAACACGCCACACAAGCTTCTTTAGTCTTCCTATTTATTCTCTTCTAGTCCTTCTCAATACAATTTAGGATCACCTCTAATGCGTTGCACTGTCTAATGCTATGGAAAAGATTTAAATAATAAAAGAAAGTAAAAGCGACATTGTTTTGGCGCTTTCCATCTTATTAGACAATGCAGTGCACGGAGAGAGATCCAAACTCCTTGCTACTCAACAATTTCAAGAAAACGGATTCTCTGCTATGATGACCCTCCTGTGATTCCTACACTGGATTGAAAATTGACCGTACCATCGAAACCTTTTGCTACTCAACAATTTCAGAAACTCGGATTCTCTGCTCTAAAGACCTTCCTGTGATCCTACAATGGATGAAAAAACGACTGTACCTTTCGACGGTACCGCCAATATTTGAAGAGAAAAAATGGAAAAATATTGAAAACATTGCAACATAAGATAAATCGACAGTACCGTACGGTTGATTTTTCATCCAGTAAAAATCTTTCACAGCAGAGGATCCAGACTCGAGATATCAGTCCTTATTTTTGTGAGAGGAGTAATACATCTTGAAAGCCTTAGGCAAATAAACAGGCAAAACAAATCCAAACAAATTGAAGCTCCAAAACACCAAATTACCAAAAGCAAGTCCTCTACCAACATACATTCTTCTCCAACTCCCACTATTCTCCATTTCAGCTTTATAAATCTCACTGCTCAACCAATCTTTAATAGCTAACATCCTCTTTGCGTTGTAGAAAACCGGCACGAGAACCCGAATCGGTAATGAAAACCCGCTGTATAATCCTTCTGCAAACAACTGACTAGCTAGTAGAAACACATGTGGTGCAGCTGCTTTGGTTCCTTCTTTATCTCCTTCGATTACGCCTTCGAAAATGTACGCAATCGGAAGTAATAACCCGATTATCAATCCGGCGAATATGTGCATGCTGAGGACCCGGTTTTTCGAAGCGAATACGGGTGGATCCGGATCTTCGGAGAGATTTGGGAAGGAGACTTTGGAAATAAAGTATAAGTAAATTATTGAGAAGATTAGAAAGGCGAAGTCTTGGCGCTTACCATTCCGCTAGCTGAGAGGGCGATCACGACTGCGAGCATGTTTATCTGCTGGAAAGTTAATCGAGTTCTTCGTGGACGGAAATTCTTCGTTTTCGCATTGTTTTGATCGTAATCGTGAATGGTTTTTCGATCTGCTTCTTCTTTTGGAAGATCAATATCGCTGCTTGGTCCAACTCCACCTGACATTTTCGAGTTTTTGAATAATTTCTTCCTGTTTTTTCCTATCAAATTTTCTTTTGTTTTTTGGTCGAAGAAAAGAAGGATGAAGAAAGCAAAGGTAGCAAGAAATGTTTTGTATGGTATAATGGGAAGCTGTTGAATAGGCAACTGTTTCGGACACCAATGGCTGAAAAAAAAACTCATTCAAAAAAAACCACTTATATGTTAAAATTTCTACGAACCGAATCGAGTTGAATAGAGACTTGTATTTGAGTTTGTTTATTTAAGGTGCATCCAATTTTCTACAAAGCGAATCGAGTTGAATAGAGAAGGTTTGTATTTGAGTTTGTTTAGTTAAGAAGCATCTTTAGTCTTTTGCTTTGGTATAAATGAGTTAAAATTTTGATTGAGTTTAGCTTGTTAAGTTGGATATATGTTTGAGCTCGAGCTCGGCTTATTTGTGTCATGTGATGCAAGCTCAAACGAGCTTCATCTTTCCCATAGCCTTGTGTCAGCTAGAGTTGTTAATGAGCTGAGCCGATTTTAGTATATGTTGTTTAAACATGATTCGTTTAGGTCACGAATTTATTCGTTTGATAAGGAACGAAAGATTATGTTAAAACTTCAAACGTTTAAAAGACAAATTGTTCAAGTTTGGCTCGATTAATGTATTTTTGTTTTTAGCTCGGCATGATTATGTTAGCGGCGGCTGCATGCGCTTTATCTCTAGTAGTGTTAATTGATTGTTGGTAGGTCGACGTGGCAAAAACGCCTCCCAGCCACCGGAGAACCATATATATATCGGGGGGACACGTGCCCCATCCAGATCTATTAATATTTTTATATTTTTTAAAACGATATAATTATGTTGTTAAAAAAAGTATAAATCTCGTTTGTGCCCTCAGTGTGATCCGAAATTTGTATTAATACAGTATAATTTGCTTAAAAATATATAAATCTCGTATGTACCCTCGATGGATCGATATCATGAATCTTCCACGGATCATAACGAGCAACGTGAGACCCATCTACGTATAACAAAATACCATAACGGCTCTTGACTCATTGCTATGCTTTCGAGACGCTTTAAGTCGTTTAGGTATAAACTAGTGAATCTGACACAACCTCGCGACATGATAAATGAGTCTTGCAACGCGTGTCTATACTCTATACTGCTGATTGATTCGTAATGTAAATTTCATGATCATCATTACTTCTATCATAATTAATGATTGTAGATCTGGCGTTGTGTGACAACGATTGTGTATCTATCATTACTCTTAAGTATTTTGTAGTGGACGTTTTATTGTGTTATTAACTTATTGTTATTATATTAACATTTTAGTTTTATTTTGCCAAAACTTAAACAGATGACCGTTGCGCCTAGGGGTTTGAAAGCAAAGCGGTATATAGTAGAACGAACACTAACGACCCGTTTCAAGAGACGTTAGAAAAAAAACTTGATAATAATCTCCGAAATTGTTAAAGCACTGAAGAATTTCTGTGAGTTACAATACAAAGCATTCAGATTCAGAATTCACGAATCGAAGAATCACAAGCAAGAACTCTCTGTACAGAGTCGGAATTTTGGATTGCGGTCACAAATGTGAGTTTCTTTTCTCGCTTAAGTTATGCTATTTCGATTAGGAATTCGTGATTCATTAGAGAAAATTGATGTTTCTTCTTTTCTTTCATTTCTTCTGTCGTCATTTTCGTTTTCCATTGTTTTGATTTTCGGTGCATTTGGCGTTTCATAGTCGCTAGGGTTTTGATTTGTGCGAAAACAGGAAACTATTTGGATGCCCTCGTTAGACATTTGATAACAGTGATCATTCTGCATCTTTAATGGAAGTTAGTGATTGTCGTCTATTCTTGGACTAAATTTCCATTTTCAGAAATTTCTTGCCAGGATTTTGCTTCCCTTCTACGATTTATATAAACGAGAATATTACTTTGATTAATTTGAAATTAAATGTTCTCATGATGCACTTCTCGTTCTGGTATTAGTATTATTGACACTGGAGTGCTATCAGAGAGGGTTGATGCATTCGTGCTGCATTACTGAAAGTTTAAACTGCTGTCCCAAATCCTAGAAATTGTTGAAATATTTTTAAACTTCATGCCTATACCTAATAGTTTACCTTCAATTGTGTTCTTTAGGATTCTTCAAGATTGTTACCTGTAAATTTGCCAGTTACTAATAGACTTTTACTTTTAGTTACAAGGTTTGCTTGACAATTTTACAATTTCGTTTTAAGGAGAGGAGGATTACATAAACACACCTTTAATTCAGCAAGGTTTGACTTCAGAATTACTCATTAGCTCTGTCTATCGTCTCAAGAGAACAAAACGTATCCTAACTGGACAAGTTTGCTACGGAACTTGCTGCTTAGCTCAAGCAAAACCATTTTGCTGTTCTGTTCTATGTTTTTGTGCTTTATATTATCAATCACAATCATTATTTAGCTAGATGGGGTGATATTGCTGTCATTTCAATATTAAACCATCCGACTCATGAATGAATCGAAGTGGTAGACGTTTATGTATACTATTGTTGCTAATCTGTAAGTGCAAGTCTGTATTAGCTTTGACATTGTGTTTGTTTTATGGTTACATGTTTACCAATACATGATGGTATCTTTACTGTTTAACTAACAGTTTGGTTCTATTTATTCTTTTGCTTGGAATCACAGAACAACACTTACTTAGTTTTCACAGAGATGGCTCGCATGGTTCAAGACCAGAATTTGAACATTCACTCTGCAGGTAAAAATACTGCTTAATACTCGATAAGTATCTGGGGTGTGTGTAGGTCGTCGTGTATCATTTCTTTACAGCTTGATTTTCTTCTTTACCAGGTTCCCTTGCAGCGATGTTTGATGGATCAAAGACAGCAAAGAAAGGAGCTCTTGGTGGAAGAAAAGCCCTTAATGACATTTCAAACTCATCAAAACTGTCCAAAACTGTTATATCTAAGGGGAAGGATTTTATTACCGCACCGGGTGCTAACGTTGATAAGGTATCCAAGTCTAAGGCACCTGTGAAAGGACAACCGAGTGGTAGGAAAGCCCTTGGCGATCTGACTAACACCAACTTTGCGAGGTCAACTACGCAAAATGGGCTTACTAATAAGAAGGTTCAAGACAAGAAGTTAGGTGGGATTATGGAAGATACTATTCCAAGTGATTTTAAGGATGAGCTATTTTTGCATAACCATGAAGAATGCATCAAAGTGCAGCAAAGAAAAAGTGGCGGTATGCAATTTAAACACTTCATGGAGACTGTTGGACTAGGTAATCGTTCATGTACTCTTAAGATAAAGACGTTTTTGGTCCCTTTTTGTTTTCGCGATTTTTGAAAACAAAGGGATCTCAAAAGTGTCCCTATATTTTTAACTTAATACATACTTTAGTGTTTGTCTACATTCTTTTGGTAATGTTGATTCTTAGTTCTTATTTTCCTCTTCCATCAGGTTCTCCACTGCTGGTTCCACAAGCAGCGCCAAACTCACGGGTCAGTCGGTTTTCTTGACATGCTTACTCTCGAGAAATACAATTGTGCACCCTCTCTATTGCACCAAACTCTTAGATATCTAACAAATGTACAAGAAACAAAGAAGACAACTACTTGTCTACTTATACACTTGGTCCTAACACATTTAACAAATCCAATGCAATGAGGATTCTTGATTTCTTGTACACTTGCCTCACAAATCTAACAATTCCGGTGTGTTTGGTCCGTTTCAGGCTGAAAGTCCGGTGAAGATCATATTGGAAAAGAAGGAGATACCGGAGTTCAGTGATAAAGATCAAATCTGGACCGTTTATTCTTCACCTCCTAAGTCGATGACGGCCTTTGATGACAACTGGAAGATTGCTGATGATGAGACCTTCATTGAATTCAAGCTGATTGAATCACCAAAGCTGCTGCATAACTACTAAAATAACCATCTGAGTTGAATTCTGTTAGTAGCAAAAATTGTCAATGAGTTTGTTGCTGCTTGACCATAGCAAAGTCAACAGTTTGACTTTGGCTGCTAAGTAGTTTTGAGAAGTCCTAGTGTGTGTGCGTGTATGTTTTTTTGTAATAAAAGATTATGTAGAAGTTTCTATGGTCTACTCTATGTGATGTATTATTTGATCTAGTTGGCTTTGTTTTCTTTATGGATAGATGTGTATGGTCACAATTTGAGATGCTTCCTGTTCAATCTTTAGCACTTGTGTTGTTTCTATCTAAAATTATCTCTATCTTTTTTTCTCTATCACACATGATTGCAATATTCTGTTTTTCAAGGCACATGGATTGTAGTCAGATTATGCTAAGCACCAAAGAAAGCATGTGAGTGTGAATAAGAATGTCCCTCTTAAAACGGCATCACAGTGAAGGTTGGAAATGAACATTCACACTTTGTAAAATCGAATATTGATGTTACATTCGATTTTCTACAGGTTGAAAGTCATTGTGATGCCTAGAAAATAGATTTGATGTTGTATCAATAACCACCGTCACACCACGGTTAATCTACTCGCTGACGTTAGAGTGAATCTACCTGTGACACCACACTTCGGAAATGATTCGACTTTACGTGGATCGAAAATAGACATTCAAACTCTGTAAAGTCGAATGTTGAGATTACATCGATTTTCTAGATGTTGAAAATCACTTTGGTGTCCATGAAATAGATTCGATGTGGTGTCGATAACAACTGCCTAAATATATAATTATGGTATTAGAGTGACACCACAGTGAATCTACTAGTGGCACCACACTTTAGGCAATATTCAACTTGATAGAGGTTTAGGACATTCGAAATCTGTAAAGTTGAATGTCATTAATATTCATTTCAGGAGATCAAAAGAATGCGGTCTCTTGAAAATGGATTCAATATGGCACCAACCATCTTTTTCACACTTAATTCTAGACCGATAACCAATTAATATTGGTCGATTGTCATAATCAATTGGAAGAAAATCGATTCTAAATTAATAATTGTATTTTTGTCAATTGTGTGTTTATGTTTGACATGGTGTCACAGTAAAAATATTATATCTGACAGATATTGAGTTTGGAAAACTCTCTCGATCTATCTCAAACGATGACTCATATTCGGTCGGAAAACTCTCCCGATCTACTCAAACGATGACTCGACCTGGCACCTTTGAATGGTGGTTTGGTGGTGGTTTACCACTGAATCCCTATGTAAGAGGTGTCATCTTTTCTATTCTATCCGACAAATGTAGGGTTAAACCTCCTACTGCTGTCGATATAGAATTCTAGACCGATAACCAATTAATGTTGGTCAATTGTCATAATCAATTGGAATAAAGTCGATTTTAGAGCTAATAATTTTATTTTTGTCAATTGTGTGTTTATGTTTGACATTGTTTCACAGGAAAAATATTATATCTGACAGATATTGAGTTTAGAAAACTCTCTCGATCTATCTCAAACGATGACTCATATTCGATCGGAAAACTCTCCCGATCTACTCAAACGATGACTCGTATTCGATCACAATAATTGTTATATATATGAAAAGATTTTCCCATTGAATTAAATATAGAAATCAATCAAAATATTTGATTTATTATAGTAATAAATGCGCAAAATCACAACAAAATAAAGTCATTAACCTAAATCAATCACCACCGTTGAATTCGCACTAGATGATGCCATAAAAATGCCAAAACCTAATCAAATCCGGATCTGAAGGCAAGGCCAAGAAGCCGCTAGAAGAAAGGTATATATATTGACTTTTAAAATCAAATAATGAAAGTGTCCACTTATTTATTTATTTATTTTATTTATTATTATTTTTATGTAAACGCTACTTTTGAGGGCACGTTATAGGCGGGACCCACAAAAGGGCAATTTCGGTACAAAAATAAACCATAAATACGCTATATATGAATGGCGTGCAGTAGCAGCCAGCTCTCCTCATCATATATCATCAATCCTATAAATAAAAAGAACAACACGATAAAGAAATCATCAAAGATTTCGGCGCGTTTTGCTGTATAATTGGGTGACGAATCAAGCAAGAGCTAGAGGAATTTTTGAGGTTTCCGACGGTGTTGAAACGCCGTGTGCGGTGGTTGTTAGTAGTGTAGATCGGAGGACACGGTGTGTTGTTGCTTCGTTCTGTTGATTACGGCGAGGAAGGACTCCAGGATCAGGAATTTTAGAGATTTCCAGACGGTGTGAAACGCCGAGGAGAAGTCGTGGTGACGTTGTATGCGGTGGTTGTTATTAGTGTAGATCGGAGGACACGGTGTGTGTGTTGTTTCTTTCTTCGTTCGTTCGTTTGTTTGTTGTCGTTGACGAGGAGAATTGAGAAATATTGTGAAACTAGAATCCACGGAGATTAATTTCTGGTTAATTTGCATATTATATCGATCCTTTGCTTTTTGGACATCTGACGAAGATCGACTCCAGTATTGGCGGATTTTCGATTTTGTTTTTATTGTTGAAGCTTGAAGAGAACGAAGGAAAGAAATCGAAGAAAGAACAGGTACAGAGAAACTTAATTTATTTATGATTTCGTAGACTTTACCTTTTGTGTTCCATGTTTTTGCTCATCGTCGACGGGATTCGTTCATATTCTATCTGGATTGCGAAGAGAGGACAGAATTTTAGATCCTTGATCTGTACGCACGTTAAGGTCCTTCAAACTTAAGACCGAGACAAGAAAATTGATGAAGATTAGTTTCACACTAGGTTTTCTGCTCTTAATGTGGAAGAACTCCCGGCAACTGCGAATTCTTATTTTGGGGAACAACATGTTTGCAAATTCGACCAAGACTTTCCCGATGTGGAGGCGGTTTTCAGCTTTTGATTGTTGAACATTTGCTTTGAGAAATTTGACGTTGAATTATCAGATGTGGTTGATTTTCGTGAAATTTACATAGTGAAGAGTGCCTTTTACCTAATTAATAACCCAGGACTAGCAGACTATGATAGATTTATCTCCCCTAAATTATTGCCCATACGGATATGGCTGAGAACTTCCATCCGTGGTACCTTTGTTTACTATGAACTTTTGGTTTGGTTCTGCCTTGTTCTATGATCTTTGACCTTTCTGCAGAGGTTTCTAGTCCAGGATCTTGACCATAATCTGCCGAAATTCCCTGGATTTGTTTGGGATCTTGTTGAATAAGGGGAGAATTATGTTTTAGTGATAGTCTTTGTGTGAAAATAAAGATTCGGTTGAATCAGGGAAGAATTATGTTAATGATAATTTGTTCGGGACATTTTTTTTTGCTCAATTTTAGGGCACTAATTGAACTTGAGGGTGCACCATCCGATTAACCTAGGTTGGAGGAAGGGTGGGTCATTTAGGCTTATTGTCCACACCCTTACCTTCTATTTTGAGGTTCTTTCTACGGCTTGAACCTATGACATTTGGTAACACAAGGGCAGCTATCAAGGCCCTTTTGAAAACTTGAACATACATGTGAATTAAATCGAGAAATTGCCGTCTTTGGTGTCATATTTGGCAGGTGGTAATCTTTACCTTTTGGATTCTCACCCTAAAATGCTGAATTGCTTGTAGAAGTTTTTCTTCAGATCTGCATAAATCCTGTTATTAACCTCTATTGCCTAAAATAAAAGATCAGGACAGAATAAAAAAAATGCACTAGACTTTCTGATCGTAGATCCCCCATTGCTGCCTTCCTTACTTTGAAGAGAAACACCAAGCAAGAGTAAATTGCTTATGGATCTGAGTTAGTGATCGACTTTCGTGGGTATTTTCCAGCACTTAGTGACTGGCTTTGTTCTTCCTTGTTTGGATTGTTTCCTCTGGAATCTTCGCAGAAGGCCAGAAGTTTTAAGGCTTAGTTTGTAGATGGATTGATCTGTGGGAAAAGTGAGCCACGAAGAGAAGCGTACCATTTGCTAGTAGCTCAGAAGCACGTGAGTGGAACTGAACTTTTTCGGCTGATGCCTCTTCAGCTGATGCCTTTTCAGCTTTAGATACAACAGCATGTTGGGTGGTCTTGTTCTCCATTTCTTAAAACAGGCTTCTAGGTGACCAGTTTGGGGGTCATACTCTTGCTATGAACCAGGACATCCTTCTTATGTTTCTACTCGAAATAAGCGAATGCTTATTAGCTCTATTGTTGTTGATCGATAATATAGCATACTTATAACTACAGGCTTCATTTTTATACCCGTTTTTCTTTTGTTTCCGAAACTAATTTAATTATTTTTCTCTGTTTGCAGGATCTCTTCAATAGACTCTAGTTTGTGCAGGTCTTTTGCCGTCATATTAATATGGCTGATGGATTAGAATCTATGTCTAGAAGCACATTAGGAATTGCTGGTTTGAATGGTACAAATACCGATTGCTCTCAGTTGAACTGGGCGACTATAACTAAGGGAAAGCGTTCGAGAAAGGCACTTGGGCGCTCTAAGTTAGTGAGTGAGACTCCTAAGAGAGTGGGAGAATATTCAGGATCTGACACCGACAAGGTATTGATTATTCTCCTTTGTTAGTTAGTCACTCACTGCATTATTTTGAGCTTTGTTTATATCTAACTTCATTTGCTATTTAGCAGTTTGATGAACCATCCTTGGCTGATGGATTAGGGTGTGTGCCCATCAAGAAAAGGCGACATCTTCTTCATTCTCCATCACGAAATAACCAACAATCACCACCTGAACAGGAGTCCCCCTCATTACATTCTGAGAAGTTTGAACAATTATCAGATGACAATGGTGCACTTATCAGTTTACATTCCGACATACAAAGATTGGCCGGTGCACCTGAGAACAACTCTGATGATACAGTAAATTTGTCTGGTATAGCGCTTCTTGCAACAGCAGCCTGCTTCGATAGCATCAATGGTGATCTAGATAATGTTAAGCAGGGCGTTGGCGTTACGGAAGTATCTACAACTTTGAGGAAATGCAATGATTCCTTTACTGTGTCCATTCCAGTGGGTGAGCCTATTCAAGTTCAAGGAGGATCGGACCCAGGACATGATGAGTGCGCATCTGTTGCTGATCCAGATAATGTTAAGCACGATGTTACGGAAGAATCTTTAACTTTGAGGAAATGCAACGATACATTAATTGTGACCATTCCAGTGGGTGAGCCTATTCAAGTTCAAGAAAGATCGGACCGGGACAAGAGAAGTGCGCGTCTCTTGCTGAAGATTCTCAGGGCTCATTCTGGCGAAAACAATCAAGGGGCCGGAATCGATATCGGTTTAGCCTAAGATTGACAGATGCTTTTGGGATCTTAACAAGGTAATGGAAGAATGGGAGGTACCTCAAGACGATTTAGTTGTCAGAAAGAGCTCAGTAGTTGAAGCCTCCAACGAAGAAAGATGTTCAGCTCAGTCAGATTCCGTAAACAACGGAAGCAGCATAAACCACGTGTCTCTGGCCCAAGTTGATGTAACTGCAGCATCATTTAATTCTAAGGTAATGAAAAGTAAATCAGAAGTCATGTGTTCGATAAAATGTGCATGAGAGGGGGTTACGAGCATTAGTTGTCTTTATCGACATTCTCTCTCCATAATCCTTAATCAAATCTCTTATGCAGGTTGATGATAGTGAACATGTGGGATCCACATTACTGAAAAATTACGAGCAACAAATGAGTCTCCTGGAAGACTCACAAATGAAAGATGCTGAAGAAGATTCTCAGAAGACGTCTGAATTGTCTGAAGATAGAACCGTCCTTGTGGAGGATTCGGTTAGAAAAACGTGTGAAACCATGGATGTAGCAATGCTTCCTAAGTCTAATGATTTGTCTACCTCGGAAATCTCTAATGCGGATCAGTTAGCTGTTTGCGGTGGTGGTGACGATGTGGGCCAGGAGGAGAAAGCTATTGTTACTGATGCCATGGATACCAATGACGCCTCAGACCCTGTTTCTAAGGGGGAGATTGTTAAGACATCGATTTCACTGGACTCGGTGAAAACCCTAGTTGATGATGATCATGGTCTATCGGATGCCACTCAAAATATCAGCGAGCTTCAGGTTGATTACGATTCTCCTTATGAGGATGGGGAGTTGCGGCTGCCAGCTTTGTACTCGTGTGACCGAAATGAGATAGTATCGATGAAGAAGAAAGCGAATGTGTTGACTATGAATCTGATGGTATGGTTGGTGATGAATCAGATCCTGGAGATCATCCGGGTTCAGAAGTAGTTGAAGCTGGTTCAGAAGGTTCTCAAGCGCCCGAAAAGAAATACTCGGTGCCAGCTCAGCAGATCTCTGAAACTGTTACCAGCAATAGCAGTTTGAATTTCAAAGAGGAAAACAATGTAGTAAAGCTACTTAAACCTGAAGTGAAGAAACTCTCAAACCAAGGGTCTGGAACTACAGATGAACTTCCTGTTATGCCCTTAGTGCAAGGTAATAATGCTAGTATGATGAGAAGAGGACGTAATTTTGATCACGCGGATAGATTTAATAGCAGAGGAGGATCTTTTCCTACGGAGTTTGGATTAACAGGGAGAAATCGCAACCATACAACGTCTCTAACATGTAGGAAGCTAAATTCTTCCCCCGACCCTTGTTTTTGTTCCATTATTTTTCGTTAGCTCACCAGTTGTTTTTGATTGCTTAGGTCATCTAAATTTGGTGGAGATTCATTTTCAAGATCCGAAAGAGGCAGAGGTGGTGCTGATAGATCCATGGCAAGGCGTGGATCTTCTTTTGAGTGGACACCGACAAACTGGAGGCTACAACAACTGGAATTACAAGGATTCTACTAATCGTTACCAGTGTCGAGGTCTGAGGATAATTGGCAGCAGCAGACTAAGACCAGAAATGCAGCTGCAGCTGATTCTATAGATAAGTACGACGATGTGAACTCCTATGAGCATGATCATCAACCGTTGAAATTTTCCTCAAAAGGAATCCAACGGCCATTCTTCAGGAGAAGATCACCGGTTGATAGGGATGATTATTACGGGGACCACGGGGGATTTACACTCGCCAGTAGTGGTGGGTATAATAATAATAAAAGGGGCAGTTTTGGAAAATTCTCTGGCAGGGGGTTTGGTAGAGGCCGTAGGGAAGAGGAGTATGTTGAACCTGCAGTTGATGATGCTATGTCATCTGGGCGTTTCTCGGGTGGTGGTTATCTATCTCGTGGAGAGCAGCGTAGTTTTTCTCCTTCAAATAGGGCCCCACACGTATCAGCAGTCCCGAGCTGGAAATCTCGTTCAAGATCGAGAACAAGATCTCCACACGCGTGGCAATCACAAAGGGAGAGGAGTTTCAATACTAGAAGACGCAGTAGGTCTCGGTCTCCTGAATTCAGACCAGAATCAAGCATTATTGAAAGAACAAGGGGACCGGTTCCATATCAAAAGCGAAGTTTCAATGGTGCTGATTACACCGAAAGGTTCATTTAAGCCCCGAAGGCCCGTTTTTCACCAACACGCAATAATAGGTGGGTCAATGACAACAGGAATTTTGCGAACCCTCCTTTAAGGCACCACAACCACCGTGGGTCTCCTCCTCCTGTGTAGCAGGGCGCTTTCAGAGAACAGTCACAAAAGTTTGGTGGACAATCTGGAAGATTTGGCTCGGCAGGAGAGATAATGACAAGGCAGAAGAAAATTGCGGTGACAGAAAACTCGATCAACGGTTTGGATTGGTGGATCATAATGTGAGACATTCTGGAACAAGTAACATTTTGAGGCGACCGCTACGATGAGCGACCGAATGGTAATTGTGAAGATGATGATAACTCTAATAATAATGGAGGAGGAAGGGACATGTCAAGTTTTGGTGGTGCTGATTATGAAGAAAGGTTTTAAATCAACGCAACACAATAATAATAGGTGGTCTGATGAAAGGGATGTTGACAATAATAACAATAACAATAATAATGATAGCCCTTCTTGAGGCACGGTAATTCTTCTCCTTCGGGAATGATGAGGCGGGTGCAAAGACCGAAGCAACAAGATGATTACTTTAGACCATCTGTAACTAGACCTGGTGGAAGATTTACTAGTAATGGTGGTGGTGGTGATTGGGGAAATAATGGTAGGAGGAGAAATCTTGAATGATATGCTCGGTTTTGGGGTTTGTGTTTTAGGTAGCCCACAATGTTAGAACCCAAGAAGTGACTCGTTTTTACCAGCCGAGTGAATTATGTTGGTGGATTATACTCGAGATACTGATAAAAGGATACGCATAGGAGTTGCAACTGTGGTTGCATATGTGACTTAGAAGGAAATAAGGCCCTATTTGGGTTATTGCTCTCATGCTTTCTACAATTATTGCATTTTTTTTAAAAAAAATTTCCCCGCCTTAGTAATCTTTAGTTTGTTTTTGCACTATTTTTTATTTTATTTTAAGGCGATTGCTAGGTTTCGTTATTTTACAGATGATGTCAGCTCATCTTTTATTCATTTTCTGGTAGTTCTTTGACACATCCTGTTTGGAGGTGTATGCCTCTTTGGTTTTCTTTCATGTTCTTTTGATTGTTTCGGCTATAAGTGAAAATCGTGCTGATTCTTTTGAAAGTCATGATGATGCAATTGATTTTCAGATTAAAGGGAGATGTTAATGACATGACAGAGAATCTATTTTGGACCACTGAATAGTCAAATGTAAGCTCAATATTCAACTAAGTAGTCGGCATTCGACTTTGCAGAGGACGAATGTTTATTTCGATCTCATTAAAGTTGAATCTATCCCAAAATGCGGACTTTGCAGAGGACGAATGTTTATTTCGATCTCATTAAAGTTGAATCTATCCCAAAATGCGGTGTCGGGGTAGATTCTTGTTGGTGTCGAATAACAACTCCTTTGAGAAATCACTGTGAAGATGGGTTAATTCATTCAACAAGATGTGTTCATCTAGTGAAAACCACCAATGCCTAAGGAGGAAAAGAAAGGCAAACGGGAAAGAAAGGGGGATCAAAGGAATATAATAATGAAGTGAACACAAGCTAATAATTACCGAGACACTGGTTGATAGAACAGTTGTTGTAGGAAGGTTGTATTAAGTTGAGACAGAACACCCCTCACAGCACGGAGGGGATCCGGAGTCCAATGGTTATTATACCATAAAGATTTTTCATTGAATTATATGTGTCTAAGAAGTAGCATCCCAAAACCAATCCCCATGAATGTTGCAATTGAAATTCCAAAGATACCAACAAGAATCCCAGGTACAATCAATGAGTCCCATCCTTTGGCTTTTGCCATACCACATGCAGTTGTTGGACCTCCTATGTTTGCATTTGATGCTAACAACAAAAGTCTCGTGTCGAGACGCAACAGTTTTCCTAGCCCCAATATTACCATCAAATGGACACTCACTTGAATAAATGCAAACATGAATATGCTTGGAGATGTGCTTATCACATTCCATATGCTTCCTCCTGCTCCTAATGCCGCGAAAAACACCTAATGGGACGTATGCAACAAACAAACCAATGTTAATGTAATGTAACCATGAATTAGATCACGTTCCAGTAGACATCGTAAAACAAGGCAACTCTAAATGATACATATCTCTCTACTTTTACAGATTTACCTTGAATTACAAAGTCATGAACATTTGAGTTACCTGCATTAAGACCACTGCCATGGCATCGCCAGAGGGCGAAAGTTGTTGAAAGTAACGTGGGAGCATAGTTGCTAAAATCACTATTATGGCTGTGATTGCAGGAAGATCCCCACCTTGGATTTTGAAGATTTGGCTCAAAAAAGTGCCAGATTTGCAAATAGCAAGAGAAACAGCAAGTGCTGCACCGATTTGCAGCACGTGTGCACTGCTCGTACTAGAATCAGACTCTGTAACTTTAGAAGGATCTGCCATTGTAGTGAAATAAAGTCATTAGATTATATATCATGCCATTCAAAATAATATGTTGAATGCTCATATAATTGCACATGAAAGATAATTTAACTTACCCCCTTTATAAATTGTGTGAAAAAAATGGAGGGGTTGGTTTCCACCAAGACCAGATCCTCTACTGTGAGGTTCGTTTTGTGATTCGTCTAGTGACATATCAATAACTAATCTTACTTTGAGCTTTGCACGTCGGTCAGATTCTCCACTGGAAAAAGTGTGTTTTGTGATGTTGCTGGATGAATAACGAAACTAGACTCAACGGAGAGGATCCCGATTCGTTTCAACATAAGAACTAACATAATTAGTTAACTAGTTATATTGTGGTTGAAATTGAAAATTTCCTAAGCCGTTGAGATGAGAATGTTAGTGGTTGTGTCTCAATCTAAGCCTTTCTACGCTTACCGGTTGAAACTTCAGCAGGAATTTTGTGTGCCAAAGCAAACAATCCAATGAAATAGATAGCACAGATTACATTGTCTGCAGCAACACCTGCAGCTACAACTGATGAAGAAACACCGAGCGCCTCGGAGATCGCGATGTAGTTTATAGCTACATTAATGGAACCAAGCATCAAACAACCAATGGTGTCAGCTTTGGAAAACAACGAACCACCATAGCTAAAGAGAAGCAAAACATTATTACAGTTCTCATTTGTAAACCAATTTTTTTTTTAGTCCATTGTGGCATGTGTCTGCATGTTGATTATTGACTGAAATTTCTGAAAGCCCTCAAATGCTACACCGACACATGGCACAATGTATCAATAGTGTACTTATTTTACAAAGAAAATGGACAAAATATGTCAAGTTCAAACGTCGGAGATAAAAATGAAAAAATCGTGAAACATAAGGGACCTTAAGTGTCTTTATCTCACTGAAGAACAAGCATGCCATTTATTCCTGGTTACCTCTCCATTGATGAGAACAAGCTATACAATGCTTAAGAATTCATGCTCTGCTTTACCAATCTACATTTGCTAAACTGAGTTTATATTAGGGAAAAAATTGAAACTTACCTCCGCCAATATAACTACCCATAAGAGCAGAAGCAATTTTCCAATTATCTTGACCAAGTGATCGCATAGGCACTATCAAGAAAGCCACTAGTGTTCCGATTATTGTTGCAACTGTTTTACATGCAAAGGAAGAATGATATAGTGAAAGTGTAAGAATGGGATCATAGAACCATAAAATCGACCGGCAAAAAGTCGATTCTAAGGTCTAAATTGACTTTGAAAAAGGCGATTGTCACTGTAATGCCACAGAGATAAGTCGGGTTTGGTGCCGACAACAACGCCCAAATAGAAAATATCTTCAAATAGTACCTTTGTCCCTAAATAAAGTCGATTTAAAGGTTTTCACACAGATTAAGAATGTAGATGAATGTCATAAATTTCAGTTTATACAATCTAGAATTCACTTTGACTGTCATTAACGCAGTGATCGAATGGTAAAGCAAAAGAATCACCTGATCCGAGCAAGAAAGCAGAAAAGAGAGTCCCAGTAGTGCGGAAAATAGCTTTCATATCAGCTCTGAATAACAGCAATGGAATTGACATTGGGAGCAAAAACTTCATTACAACAGTATAAGCAGGAGCTTCATAAGGAATGATCCCCAAATTACTTGCAGCTAAACCAACCAATATGCTCACCAATGCACCACTCATCATGCTCCCTATCTTTGTCTTCTCCAACCTTCTCTTTCCTCCCCACAAAATATACATTTCATTACCAAAACAAAACATAACATAACATAACATAACAGAAAGGTTTTCTTCTTTTTTTCCTTTTCTTTTCATAACAGAGTTTGATCACAAATTAAGATAACAGACTAATAACAAATTCAGATATTTCACAAATTTCTTAATATTATCTGGATGTAAAAACTTGACAAATCTAGTAAATCTCCTTTGGAAATCAGAATCCATTGTGCAACGTGTTATTTGATTTGTTGAACTCAATTGCGTATAATATGTTAATTATCTACTTCCCAAACACTTAAAGCATTTAAGTGACGGCAATTCAAGAAAAAAAAGGTAGATAATTAAAGTATTAAACGCAATTATTGACTGAATTTTTTGGAAATCTAAGCTGATACATGACATAATGGACCAATTATGTATCGCTTTACAGAGAAGAATACGAGATAATTAAGGTCAAGTTTAACTGTATGATAAAAAATTGAAAAAAAATCCTGATGATGGCTTTATCCTACCAAATTTCATGCTAGTAAGTGAAAGTTGAAGCTAAAAATATCTGAAAAACAATATCAATACGCAGTTCAATTACCAGAGACCGATGGCGCCGGTTCCGAGGAGAGCAGTCCATACGCCCCATGTATCATCCGGAGATACTAGAGGAGAACTTAACTGAGCTTTAATTGCTGAAATCCGTCGCCGATGCGAGTCCAAACTTTTAGAAATTGAGTAGAATCCTTTCTTCTGCTTGAGGTATGAAAATAATGGAGATAAGGTGCGATGAACGTGGCTGTACTTCCATTTCTAACAGGCGATGATGAGGAGCATATACTGTGTTGCTCGTTGGGAAAAGACGGCGGAAGAGATGCGACGGCGGTGGTTAGACCGAACGGCGAAGCAGATGAGAACATGACTTCGCCGGCATTAGCTGCCGGCCTTTCAGCTCTGTTGTCAAAGTTTCACGTACTGTTATTAGCTGCTTCCTTCTGTCGAGGCAAATAGCAAAGATACATCCATCATATGCTTGACGTTCCATATGAATATTCATTTTCATATCCACGTGGCAGAAAAATCCATTATTAGCAACATTTGGGAAATTTTACATATTTTTATTAGGAAAATAATATGTGTAGTCTGTAATACCTCTGATTTGATATCCATTGATTAAAGTGATTAAATATTTATTGTGATGGATCCCAACAAAATGTGTGGTGTTTGATTGTGTTGTGTAAGATGTTGTGATAGAAGAAGTAATGACACGCCACAACGAATTTTCTTAAACATCACATCTCGATTTTTGAATTTAGAAGAGGTCGAATTGAACTCATTTCTAGAAAGATCGAATGTTATTATAATCTTGAAAATAGATCACGATATGATGTCGATAATATTGATTTTATTATATAGCTAACATATAATACTATTAATCATATATCAACCAGGAGTTCAAACGATCCGAGTTAAATCAAATATTTATTTATCAAATTGAGTAATCACTTAAAACGGTGATACTTGAAAATCGACTCGAGTTCATTCGAGTAGGGAAAATTTTGCTCGGGATTGACTCTATTAATTTCTAGTCAGTAATAATGTCGAAATTATCATCTTGCTTTTAGCGGTGTTTGAGTGGTGGATATCTAGCTATAAAAAGTGTATTAAAATGATGTTTGCCGGTGGTGCTCGGCGGCGCTAGAGGATTCCGGTGATGGTGCTTTATCATATAAGAGAAAGGGGACAATTTGGCTTTGCCATCTGTTTTATAGATTTGTTCTCCCTCCTCAAATGAGGTTACAAAGCTCCCTATTTATAAGGGAGTCACCGACTAAAGATCGTCCTATTTACAAGTGAGAACATATAGTACCAAATAGATATTTATCTATAGTAGTGGGCTCGTAGCGGAGCCGATAGGTTGCGCTCCTGATTGCCTTGCTGATCCCATGTATCCTTTATATCATTGTTTTGCCGAACTTTAGGTAGTTCTTCCTTTAAATATTATGGTTGAGTCATTTGGCGGGCCGTTTATCGAATGAGATCGCGTGTCGGCCCCTAATGCTTTTGTCGCCGCGTAGGGTTAAGGGCTTGGAATTGATCCGAAGGCTCGCGGTCTCAATTTGGCTTGCGAGCTCGTGGCGATAATTTTAGGTGGCCTCATTCACTAATGTTTGTGGCGGTCGACACGAATAAGGATCCGCGGACCCAAATCTGATTCAGGTACATCGATCGGACTCGATAAAGTTTTAAGCACTTTTAAGCTCGAACTCGACTTGAGCAACTTGAAAATAAATATTCATCTTGATTTTGCTCGTGTTTGACTCGTCAAAAATAAAAATTAAAATACAGGGAATACTCGATAAAGCTAATTAACAACTCGAATCAAGCTTTAGAATTCTTGAATCCGGCTAGTTAAAATTGATGAACTACTTGAATTTGGCTTGAGCTCAACTATCATATAGGAGCATTTCACGAACGAGCGTCGCAACAATATTGATTTTGGCTTGAGCTCAATTAAATCATATTCAAGCATTTCACGAGCCGAATGCACAGCAACATTGATCTTTTAAAAGCACCGCAACCAACTTGTAACAACATCATGCTAAAATCAACTCCCAAAAAACTATGTATCCACCATCGGATTTTATTTTATTTTGAGATTTTTTTTGTTTTTTTTTTGAGAAATATTTTGAGTCTTTTCAAAAGCCGATTTTCAACGTAATGTCAAAATAGTTTTAATTCATTATAAGTTAGCAATCTACTGTTGGGTAGTTCATAGAATATGAACTCCCAAACGCACGCAGACTGCGTTGTATTTTAAGAGTTGTTTTGTCTCTTATAAATGTCAATTACGAGAATCAAATAAAAATCTCTCTGATGATACCATGGAGGTATTTGATCAAACAGAGATGATCAGATATGAACAGATGACTGCTTTTAGAATCGAATGATTTCATGTTTGCATTGAGTGTTTTTTATAGGCACAACACACCACTTCCGAACTGTTGCACAGTACTCTTTGCATGCTGAGCTATGTCACGTCGTAACACAGATCGGTCCGATGACAACTCGAATCGAATGATTTCATGTTTGCATGAGTGCCTTTTATAGGCACAACAGAACTCCGAATTGTTGCTCATTACTCTTCGCATGCCAAGCTATGTCTCGTCGTAATGCAGGTCGGTCAGATGACAACTCGAATGGAAACAATTACGCAAATTATGAAAGAAAAATAAAATATCGAACATCTGGTACCTTACCTAGCAAAGGAATTTGGATCCTCTACAACGGAGTCGTATTGTGATGAATGTTGTGATTAAACACCATCACCAAAATGACATCCCTTTGATCTCTACTGAAAAAGAAAAACCTACGGTCAGATCTCTTTCACTTTACGAGTGTATGGTCCAATCATCTCCATTGCACCAATCATAACACCCCGTCACCGTCACCGTCACCATAGGGGATCTCTCCTCCCTCACAAAATAGTTTGATGGCCGAACCACTCTCAAGGCAAAAATAGTGCCCTAGGGGCCGACCCGACACCAACCGGCTGATGCATCTACCCGGTAGATGCAGACTGAATCGATGATCGTATCTGAGAGAGGCACATTACTCGCCTTTGAGGCTTCCCCTTGTCAACAATCTCGGGTTGGTGTAGAGAACCTACTTTATAATGCATATAAAGACCCTCCTACTAAAACAGGGCAAGTGGTTATAACAGGAAAATGTTGGTTTCATATTACACACATAATTTATGACATATACTAATACACTGATATGCTTTAAGAATATAATTCAAAACTACATGAATTTAAGGACAGTTAACCCAAAAGCAATACCAAGAAAAGTAGCGATAGCTATACCGAAAATCCCAGCAAGAATACCAGGAACGACTAAAGAGGTCCATCCTTTCGCTGTGGCCATTCCACAAGCAGTTGTCGGGCCTCCTACGTTTGCGTTGGATGCTATGAGTAACAGCTTCGGGTCGAAACCTAAGAGCTTGCCGATGCCGAGGATCACGACGAGATGGACAGCGATCTGAACCGTGGCAAACAAGAATATGCTAGGTGCTGTATTCAAGACATTCCATATGCTTCCACTCGCGCCTATCACCGTGAAGAATACCTGTTTGTTGCCCAAACCCGAGTTTTAAAAGCTTAAGTTGGTGAGAGGGATTGTGTAATTCGACATGATATAAGAGCAAGGGCCTGAACTCAGATCAAACTTTGTTGTCTCCACTTTCATTCCATTATGAGTGATGAGCATATAAGGGCTTTGTTGTGCCTTTCATATTTCTTTGTGTCCCCTATATAATTTCAGTGTCTTTGTTATAGGCACCATATGTGTCAATGCGCTCGCTTAGGCATGCCTAGATCCTTAGACGACGCCTATGTGAATCGATGTCTTAGCACCTACATGGCAGGCGAGGGTTGCCTAGGCAAGATGTTGTAAGAAAAAGGGGTTGGTGCATGACTGCTAGCTTAATCGATATCATTGAGTTGTTAGGACAAACTCTACAATTGTTTTGTTGTGGCACGAGCTTAAAGCTCACTAGGCGCAATTGAATATATGTTTCATAGGAATCAGCCTTATTGTGGACTTTGGCTGAATTTTCGTCAATTGGCTTCTATTATTCAACTCTGTCCATGATCGTTTAGCATAACAAGGCAACCTGATGCCTTGGCTTCACTTATCACTTTAGCAACTATGATAGACACACACTTACAGGGGCGTGTTGAAGTGTTTTGTTTTAAAATATGTAAATTAAACATCTCCTAAAGAAGCTAAGCTTTTGACAAAGATATTAATTCAACAAGAATGAAAATGATTTTCAACACTAGTCAAACTTCAAGATCCATCTAATCATCATGGTCTGTCATATAAACTCTCATTTTTAGGGGCTTGCACAAATTTATACCTCTATACACTAAAATGATTCCCCTCCACATAGTTAAGAGCACAAAAAAAGCAATGGTATACCCATTAGCTTGATTCGGATGGTAAGTGGTCTGAGAATGCCTTAGAGGTCAAGAGTTCGATTCCTCCTAAGAGGTCGAATGCCAGACTTTCTTAGCAGCTCTAACGTTTTAAGAGCTATGAGCCACATCAGACCCGAGCAAGAGTCAAACTTTGTGGGTGCTTAGATATTGACTACGGATATAGTCAGACCGATTCTTGGCACTAAATAATGTGGGGGGTGGGGGGCTCCAGGGTAACCATAAATAAAGAACTCAAGGAGTATAACGCGTCGAAAAAAGAGGTCACCTGCATAAGAATCAGCGCCATAGCTTCACCGGAAGGCGCTAGCTGAGCGAATGGTCTGGGAAACACAGTTGCCAGAATAACAACGATTGCTGTAATGGCTGGAAGACTACCTCCTTGAATCCCAAAATATTTTGTAATGAAACTGCCAGCTTTACAGATGGCAAAGGATACTGCAAGGGCTGTAGCAGTTTGCAGTACAGGAAGGTTTTTTCCAGATTGCTCGTCATCATTTACTCCGGAATCTAAACAAAATTCAGTTTCTTGTTAGAGTAAACAGGAGAGATTTTATGGTACAACCGATGTAAAAGATTGTACAAACTGACATGCACTATATCCATTTATCCATACCCTCTTTCACCAAACACACCCCCACAGTGTGAAAGCTGATAGAAATGAAAGGATATGATGCATGTGTTTCATTTGAACACAATCATGCCATTCACAACTCAGGACTTTTTATAAGAAAAAAGATCCTGAATAGATATTAATAAAAAGGGATAAAGACATTTTTGGTCCCTTTTGTTTCACGATTTTTGCACTTCCATCCCTAATGTTTCATTTTAGCACTTTTACACCTCGTCTATGCATTTTCTTTACATTTTCTGAAACAAAAAGGACCAAAGTGATTATCCCATCTAAAAATCAATTGATTTGCAGTATAAGGCATAATCATCCCATAAATTTGATCAATCACAAGCAAAAAAGGTATTATGTATTCAATAAACATAAGCAACAGACAACAGACAAAGAACAAATATGAGAAAATAGAGCAAATAAAAGACCTAGGGCATGGACCTAAAAAGAAAAGAAATTCTAAATGTAGTGAAAGATACATCTGATTATCCAAAAGGAAGAATGGTACACACCTGTTGTTGATGTGGTATTTTCAGCGGGTATTTTCGATGCCAGAGCAAACAATGATGTGAAATATACTGCACAGATAACATTATCTGCAGCTAGTCCAGCTGCTAAAACTGATGGAGTGACATTTAGAGCTTCAGAAATAGCAACGTAATTCACGGCTGAAACAACAAAAGAAAGTTCAATCATTTTTATTTAACAGGGGCAAAAAAAAGGTAGTGCGTATAAAAAGTTTTGTTGTCACCTCTCACATATATAATATGTCAACTGGAAGAATCACTAAAACATGAAATGAATGAATATGCATTACCTCCACCAATATGTCTACCCATAAGAGCTGCAGCTATCTTCCAACCATCTTGACCAAGTGAGCGATCGGAACCAACAAGAGCGCCAAAACTGTACCAACAGTGGTTGCAACTGCAGCACACAAGCATTGAATAAGCGGTTAAGAGTAACACATGGAAGAAAGTGTGAGCGAAGCATGTCAACAAATAGTAACAGTATAGAAATGTCAAATGATATGAACCCTCGTAGCCAAAGAGTGTTACTGCAGGCTAAAAGCACCACCGTCAATAAGAATTACAGGAGAAATCCTGATTTAAAGAACTTACGAAAAGGCCATCAGCCTAGATCTTCAAACTAGTCTCCCACAGAACTCAAGGAAAAGCCATTTTCCAGCCATTCTTGCTTGCAAAAGGACGATTAGGGAGGGTAAACAAACAAATTGATTGACTTTCTCAAGACCTTGGCATCAAAGTCAATTGATTGTCACATGATCTAACTACAAATTTCTGCTCAAGGGAAATTGACGGCTAACAAATCACAATGGGAAACATCAACTTAAACTAGGATGTACCCTTGAATGACCATTGTGGTGTTCACCCTGGATTAAACTTATACAAGGATGAATCATTAAATCATACTTAAATGTTTAGCGAGGTCAGAGTTCACGTATCCAGGTAGGAATATTTCAAAAGTGCTAGCATTTCAGCCTGAACTGGCCTTTCATTAAGTTGATCATACCTAACATATACATAAAGAAAAATGCCTGTTCATTAACAATTTAACAGATAGGAAGCATCAAATATAATGAAATATTCCTGCCCAGATTCTCAATCTATAAGAACAACACACCTTGATCCATTGGATATGATTGACTATATGGAATCTCCATTGCACTCTAACTCTATCATGCATGATACCATCTCCAATGTCATAAGAAGTCGAGTATGGAGAACGATGCCCCGGCACTACCTGATCTAGTGTTGATAACGAACAAAGGCGTTCACGGTTAACCTCTAGTTCGCCGCGTATAAACTCGTGCTTGTTTGTTTATTCAAATAAACGACTTAAAACTCAAACACTTGGTCAAGCTCACATAGTTAACATAATGCTCCTTTAAGTTCACGCACAAGTATATACACATATCCTACTAACCTAAGCGTAATTGAACAAGTCAAACGCTCCTTTGTTTGAAGTGAATGTGGCAAACTTGAACAATCACGGATGATCATTTGTTTGAAGTAAATGAGGTGAGCTCGAGCTCAAAATGAAATGAGACAAACTTCAACAAAATTTTCAGCTCAAACTCAAATACAAACATGAAATATTTGCTAGGTTCCCGTGCAGCACCAACCTGATCCAAGCAGAAAAGCCAAGAGCAGTTTCCCTGTAGACTGTACCACTCGACGCAAATCTGCCTAAAAAGCAGCAATGGTATGGCCATGGGCAGCAAGATTTCTAAAACAACTTTGTAAGCTGGAGATTCAGGAGGAAGAATCCCCAAATTACTCGCGGCAAGACCAATTAACGTGCTAACCAATGCACCACTCAATGCACTTCCAATCTTCGTTCTCTCAGACCTTCAACAAACAGTTACACAACTAAAACCATCGGCCAAAGCAGCTAAACCCATTAATTTGATTCATTTTCTATTTTCTGAAAATAATTGCGCGTGGAAGAAATAATGTGAAGAAGAAACGTTAAGATTTACCAAATGCCAAAAGCTCCGGTGGCGAATAGAGCAGTCCAAGTGCCCCAGTGATCTTGAGGAGAAATTAGCGGGTAACTCAATTGCGATCTAACAGTTGTAATCCGACGCTGAATTTGGTCCGATCTCCGCCGCGAATTGAAGGATAAGAACAGCGACCGGCGTTCGATCGGGGAGGATAGCAAAGAGAATGCTGGAGATGTTGAGTTCCAAAAACTAGAAGCTGCATTATGGCGGGAAGCTAATAAACAAGGCCGTTGAGTCGCCGGAGATACATACTGAGGAGGCGGTAGTGAAAAAAGCTTGGAAGACATTGTCATGCTGTCGCCGGAGTGCTGCCGGAGTGAAGTATTTAGTGAAGAAACAATAATCACATGACATGGAAGCGGTCGGTGATGTAAACCGGAAGAAGACAAACTTGGTTGACCGACTTGAATCAGGAAGACTCGTGAGATGCGAGCAACTAGGCCAGCCTTTTTTCCTTTTTCCTTTTTCCTTTTTTTCCTTTTTTCCCACTTAAGTCCGGCGTGCGGGAACAATTAATCCGATTAATTCGAAACTCGATCCAGATTATGCCTGTAAAGTCAGAATTCCGTCCAGATTCGCAAAGACTCGCATCATTTTGGGTAGGAAATGTTTACGCCTCAAGATAGGCCTCAGATTGCAAACATGAAAAGAGTGCGAATAATAAGCATCAACGGTTTATATCGTTCAGCGTCTATTTTTTGATCAAACGAATCATCGTTAGAATCAAACAACCTCCCTTGCATCAATAGATATATTTTCAATAGTTTCTCGTTTGTGACACTTTAGTGAATCGAAACATCTCTCAAAATATAATATGTTCCACGTGTTTTGGAGTTCATTATCGTTTTCATACATTCATTCCGTACATTAAATTTTCTTACATTAGATCAAACTTTATGTATAATTTTGAAAGTTATTTTCCGAACGGGGCTAATAGGACTTGATCCATTCTCCCACTCTGAATATCTCTTGGAATGAAAATGGACTTTCTCACTAAATCATTATTGTCTTTAAAAGCATCTCAATACATGTTTATTTTTAAATATTATTATGATATCCCATATAGATTTAACGGGATAACTTTAAAGGCACGATCAATATTATTATTAAATATTAATTAAGGTGCAAACAAAACCAGCCACGTGCATGGTGCGACCCACCAAATACCCAATAGTGAATGGAACAAAATTTGTTTATGGGAATGAAAGCGAAATAAATGGATCTTACTGTCCATTTTGCAAGCAACTCATTTTTCCACACAGAGGAAGGGTCTCACTCTATTCCTATCAACATAACTGTGAAGCACTAATTTCTATCCTTTCCCTTTCTACTATAGTGCATGTCCTATAACACCATTTATTTATTTAAATTTTTTTTTTTTAAATGAAAGGTTTACACAAACCCTAATTTTGTCCTTAAAGGGGCATGAATCCGCCGCTCTTATTAGGATATTACCCGATAAAACCACTAGACCGATACCTTAGGTCTAATTATATAACTGCAATTAGTTTATATATAGAGAGAGAAAGACATAGTATAATTATAGACATATAATAATATAAATATACATATTGTATTTCAGAGTTCTTCATGACAATATGTGAAGTCAAGTGTTTGCACTTTTTAAGTAGAGTAAGGTACCGGTAGTTTCCTTTCAATTTTATCAGATGTCCCCGGAGGGACGAAAAAGTACTAGTAGTTTTGGTTCAATAACCCATGTGTTCATTCAGATGTGGATCATCCAAGACACATTAGAATGGGATGCAACTCCTTATGTTCGAACTTGGGTTTAAAACCAAACCTCTCCTCATGAGGATAGATTGTTGGTGATTTAAGTATAATCACAAGCCATTGAGGTTATCGGGTTTAGTACAAAGATGGTTATGCTCGTAACGCTATATTATAAGTATGTAGAGTGCAGAAGTGCGACGCTTATATAAGTGTTTACGAGTGTCTGGATGGAAAATAAGCAAGTAGAGTTAAGTAAAACAAAGTTTGAAAATCAGTTTTGGAAAAACAAAGTGACAGGCGGCGCTTTGTCACCACAAAGCCCTTTGTCACTTCACAAAGGCAAAAGTTCATCGAAACTTGGTCGGGTTTCGATTCATCACGGCGCCCTTTATGGCCCAAAAACTGATTATTTTGGTGTCTCTTGGTGCTTTTTAAGTGGAGTGCAACCAAATGGAACCTTTTCTTTGGGGTGTTGAATCTGATACTGATGGTTGTCCTGGCTTACTAGGGTTTTCGGACCAACGAAAAGTAGGGTGATCTCTTAAAAGCATTAAACGAGTTTGAATACGCATTGTTCAAATTCTATCTTTGTTGTAAAAACTCACCTTTTCCTTGAATATCCTTCGGTTCTTATCCCTAATGACACATTATCATGATTTGAGTAGTCATTCGGTATGATATTTTCTGAGTTTATAGGTTTACTAGCTAATAAGCCGTCAAATTTCTACTCAAATTCTCCAAGTGTGCTAGAACTTCCGTATTCGATGTATATTCTCCTGCAAATGCTACTTTTCTTGTGCTAGAACCGGTTTCCCACATTACATTATTTTTGGAAATCTTTTGTATAGCATCGTAAACTACTTGAGTTTCACTCATCATTAACGAACCACCACATGCATGATCTATATCTCTGCACGTGAGTCTTTTCTTAATTCTGACGAGAAAAGTTGAATTTGCATATCTAAGGAATAACCATGATCGGGACAAGCTCTTAATAATTTTTAAATCTTTCCCAAGCATTCCCAAGCATTTCTTGAGATCCTTGTTTAAAGTTGGCAATTTAAACTATTAATTCCAATTTTCTACCAGGAGTAAAATATTGCTTTAAGAACTCGGATTGAATCTCCTCCCAACTAGTCAATGAATGATGTGGAAGTGACAAAAACCAATCTCGTGCTCTTCTTTTTAAAGAAAAGGAAACATAGACATCCTCGTTAATTCCCGATGAGCACCATGACTTTTGGTTTGTATTACACAATTCTTGAAAAGATAGAGGTGATGATGTGGATCCTCATCATCTTCTCCGAGAAATTGGGCTCTTGTGTCAATTAAACCAAAAGATGAGATTTTATTTCAAAATTATTTGCTCCTTTATTGGGTAAGCGAATTGGATTATTAATCTGGTACCTTCTACGGTCGATCACAAATAAGTCTCGGGTTTGGTGGGTGATTATGCTTATTCCGATTGTGATTATTTCTATTCCTTGGCATGATCAAGCCACTTGTTCGGTGTTTCATTCTGATTTGATCATTCTCGTATTCGATTTGAAGATGATACTTGGTCGAGATTTCCATGGTGATATGACCGCGTTTTGGGGTCTTACCGTTTCAGTCATCAACTAACGAAAATAGAAAATGCTCGAATTTTGTAGAAGAAGAAAATTGGTAACTAAAGAAGGTAGATACCAACGGAAAATAAAAAAGAAATGTGATAAGAAGAGTGTTGACTTATCCTCGAAATTTTGAGCTAATACAAGTAGTAACGCCTAGACACAAAAAAAAGAAATTAGCGGCGTTTTCCCGGCAGCGGATTATCAAGGATATTTTCCTAGCGTCGTTTCCCGGGGCGTAGACACAATGCCTTCGTTTCCGACAGGCGCCAAAATCTTGATGACCTAAACCTAACCTTGGAAACGGCGCCAAAAGGCGACGGACATTACCTAGGCTATCTGAGATCCTAACCGGCGATGTACCGGGTCAAATTGTAGTGCTAGTCTGGTGAGTCGGTCGTATTCCTCGGGGAAAACATGGTAATTCTTTTAAGTGGGGTTAAACACCAAAAGCTATTATTAACTCGATCTAAGTCGCGATTTTATCGGTTTCCTCGGGTTAGATTATGTTAGATCAGTTAGATTAGTTAGTAATGTTAGAGTTAGATGTTAGTAAAACAGAAAAATAAAACAAATAAATACTAATATAATATATAGATATATTTTGGATCTAGCCAAGAATACTTTCTTGAATCAATATCTTTTAGTAGAAATAAATGAGACAGATCTTCCTTTATTCAAGGTGTAAATTATGTATGAATCGGTGTACTCTAAGCTAGACAACTCCTCCTCACATGGCGTATGAAATTGTCATATGTCTCATCAAGCATCCAATGTCATCCAAAGCATAAGTCACTCCCGTTTTGTCATCTGAGCAATGTTTCATTTCGATTAAAAGCAGATAAATTAACGTAATCGATCTTGAGCACAATTTTAATAAGATTTGTTTTTCTAGGACAAATCGCCCCGATAGGAAATCGGATTCCGTTGTCACGTTTTCACTCGGCCAATTTTACCTCGGTCTTTCTATTACGATCTCGTATTCTAATCGTGAGTTGTTAATTCATTAGATTACGTTCAAATAGAAAGAGATTCATTATAATCGGTTTTAATCATTATTACCGAGTCGATCATTCATTTTACCAAAAGATTAACTAATTGATTCATATCTTGGCTAGATATATTTTTAGTTTAACATAGATATATATATCGATTACATCAAAATGTCATGGATTAAGCAATTTGGAAGTTTTCCATAATAGCATACATCAAGATGACAAAATTTTATTACAACCAAATTTAGCCTTTCGATCCAAACACTTATCAAATTCTCACACATATATATAGATAGATATAATTATGTAGAACAACAAAAAGTAAAACTCAATAAAATTACCCGTTTACTTCAGATCTAAGTTGTATTCTTGAAAATAGCAACCTTTCCTCAAAAGCAACTTCTTGATAATCATTTCGAGTATTACAACAGTACTACTTTATTTATAAAAAAAAAAAACATATATATACATACATAGACATATGTATATATACGGGCCCGAAAATAAAATAAAACGAGAAAAGAGATGAAGAACGAAGATGAAGAAGAAGGAAATGGAAGAAAGGGGAGGAGGTGGAGAAGAGAGATCTTGGCCAAGAGTGGCCAAGATGGGGCAACTTTTATGGATGGAAATGAGGGAGTTCTTATAGGGAGAGTTGAGGGGAGGTTTGAATGAGGGAGGTTGTAGTTGAGGAGGTGTATATGGGGGAGAAATGGTGACTCACCAATAGTTTGTTAGGATGCATGTGGAAGTAATGATAGTTTAGCATGTGAAGGTGATGAGTCATGCAAGAGTTAGTTACAAGCATGTTACTACTCATCATTACACCCCACATGCATCAATCAATTGAGTAAAAATATCTCCCAATTCGTCCAAATTTCAGCTGTTTGGAAGAAAAAATCATAACTTGAGTTGTAGACCTCCGATTGACGTGATTCAAAATGCGTTGGAAAGCTCATTTGAATATCTACAACTTTCATGAAGAACTCTTCCCCAGAAAACGCCTCTAAGTTGGGTCAAATTTCCATAGAGAACTGGTTACGGTAGAAGCACGTAGGAAAAATAATTTGATCCGTTGAACTCGTTAGCTTGTGGCATTTTCTTCTTTCCCTCAAAATCCATCTTTTAGACTCCAAAACATGTCGTTACGTGGAATCTTGGTCAATATATAATCCTGCAATGAACCACCAAAATACCAAACGTAAATCCGACACGACACTCCGGTTACTAAACCGGTACAAAAACTAATAAAAAACTTATAAAAATACGATAATTTATATAATAACTACTACTTATACATTTGAATAAAACTTAGTAATTTTGACTTGATTTGATACAATAATGCTCAAAATGGTATCAATATTGGGGTAAAATGTCGTAATAATGATCATAAATTTATCTCTCATCAGGTGTAACATTTAAAAACGAACTTCTTGATTATTTTCAGACATCTAAGTGCTATATAAAGTAAAGTTACATTGTTGAAAGATATTACAACATTTTGTAAGCATCTTTGCTCTTGTCATATATACAAAACACATCCTAAGTGCTCTTTAAGATCTTTGCCCAGACTTAAAGGTAAAACTCTCAGTTTGATATCTCACTTAAATATTCGTGTAACCCTGGACAAGTAAAAGGTGAAATAATTTAAGAAGGAACGATGATTCATTCATGCGAAACGG
This sequence comes from Gentiana macrophylla, assembly GCA_026214975.1. Taxonomy (NCBI): domain Eukaryota; kingdom Viridiplantae; phylum Streptophyta; class Magnoliopsida; order Gentianales; family Gentianaceae; genus Gentiana; species Gentiana macrophylla. The sequence continues at coordinate 100,007,734 of CM047816.1, forward strand.
AGAGGATCCGAATCTTCATATTAATTTGCGAGATTTTACGAGCATTGTTGATCATCTTCACACCTCGATTTACAACATTCTTCTTAAATTATTGTTCGATCACAATGGTGAATGCAAAGGATTTGATGATGAATTTGGGAAACTAGACAAGTTTGAAGGCGTTGATTTCCGGAGGTGGCAAAGGAAGATGCATTTCCTTCTCACAACATTGAAAGTGGTATATGTTCTTAGCACTAATATACCAGAAGTCGATGATGATGCACCATTGGAGGAATTACGAAGGCGAAACAAATGGGAAAATGATGACTACATCTGTCGTGGTCACATTGTAAATGGTATGTCTGATTCGTTGTTTGATATTTATCAAAACTTTGCATCTGTAAAAGAATTATGGGATGCACTAGAAACTAAATACTTAAATGAAGATGCATCTGCTAAAAAGTTTCTAGTTGGTAATTTCATGAAATACATAATGGTAGATACACGGTCTGTAATTGAACAATTCAATGAACTTCAACGCATTTTAGGCCAGTTTGCACAACACAAGATGGAAATGGATGAAGCCATTTCTGTTTCTAGTATCATTGATAAACTACGACCATCATGGAAATATTTTAAGCATATGTTAAAACACAAAAAGGAAGAACTCTCCTTGGTTGAACTTGGTAGCCACCTGCGTATTGAGGAATCCTCGAGGCGCGGAGGTGTGAAAACCAAGGGAAAGGAAATTGATGAATCGACATCCATTCATGTAATGGAGGTTGGGGAGTGTTCCAAAACAAACAAGGGAAAAGGTAATGGTAAGAAAAAGAAACCATTCAAGGCTGGCGACAAAGAATCCGGAAAAAGGCCAAAAGGTGCCTGTTGGATTTGTGGCAAAACAGGGCACTACAAGGCTTATTTCCGAGTGCGGAAGAACGGGAAAAACAAAGGTCCAGAACAGGAGTCGAAAGACCAAGGACCACCCAAGCATCAAGGTCAGAATGTTAATTTTGGTATTAATTCGGTTGTGAATTATGTGCCATTTATTTCTGAAGCATTTTATATGCAGGATGATGATGTATCGTGGTGGATCGGCTCGGGAGCAACACGACATGTATGCAAAGATCAAAGCTGGTTTGAAGATTTTGAACCGGAGAATGATGGCTCCATACTAAAGATGGGAAACGAGTCGATGGCTGTTGTAAAAGGCATTGGAAATGTTGTTTTAAAATTTAGTTCTGGAAAGTTTGTAAAACTATTTGATGTTTTATTTGTTCCGTGCATCCGGAAAAACCTTGTATCCGGTGCACTTTTATGTAAATCGGGCTATAAACAAGTATATGAGTCCGATAGGTATATATTATCTAAACATGGTGTATTTGTAGGATTTGGTTATTTGTGTAATAATATGTTTATGCTTAATATTGTAAATAATAAAGTTAATCAAGTTATGCATATTTCTGATATTAATATCTCAAAGTTGTGGCATGCTCGGTTAGGACACGTGCATTATAAAAGAATGCATGTTATGTCTAAAAACGCTTTAATTCCCCCGTTTGATATCAATGTGGATAAGTGTACTACTTGTATGCTTACCAAAATTGTAAGACAACCATTTTCGTGGTGTTGAAAGATCGTCTACAATTTTGGAACTTATCCATAGTGATTTGTGTGATTTTAATGCATCACCATCTTTGGGAAATAAGAAGTATGTGATTACTTTTATAGATGATAATACTCGTTTTTGTTATGTGTATTTACTTAATACTAAAGACGAGGCACTTGATAAATTCAAGATTTATAAAAGTGAAGTAGAATTACAATTGAATTCTAGTATTAAACGTTTTCGTACCGATAGAGGTGGAGAATACTATGATCCAACCTACTTGGTTAGGTGTGGTATTATACACGAGGTTCTTGCACCGTCGCACGCCACAACAAAATGGCATTGCGGAGAGGAAGAACAAGATTACTAAAAGAGATGGTAAATTCCATGTTGTCCTACTCGAGGTTTGAGTAGTGGATTTTGAGGTGAGGCCATGTTAACGGCTGTTATCTCTACTAAACAATTCTAATAAAAGAATTCATTTACCCCATATGATCTTTGGTTTAAAAAGAAACCAAACTTGAATTATTTAAGAGTTTGGGGCTGCAGGGCGGTTGTTAGACTTCCCGATCCTAAAATTAAAACTTTAGGAGAAAGAGGCATCGATTGCATTTTCATTGGATATTCTAGTCATTCCAAGGCATATAGTTTTTATGTTATAGAACCTAGTGATTCCGTGGCTGTACATTCGGTTATAGAATCACGTGATGCTATATTTGATGAGAATAGATTTACATCTATTCCTAAACCAAAGGTTATTGCTCCTACGATAGTTGGAGTGGAGAATGTGGAGAATAATGATTCTCAAGTCGAGTCTTCTGAACTTCGAAGAAGTAAGAGGGCTAGAATAGCAAAACGTTTCCACGGATTTTGTTACTTATTTGGTGGAAGGTTAGAAATGAAGTTGGATATCAATACTCATATTGTTACAATATTGAGGATGATCCAAGAACATTTTCCGAGGCAATGGGATCTCAGGATGTATCATTTTGGAAAGAAGCCATCAACGACGAGATAGATTCCATAATGGGTAACAATACGCGGATTCTTACAGATTTACCACGTGGTTGCAAACCGTTGGGTTGCAAATGGATTTTCAAAAGGAAAATGAGAGTCGACGGTACAGTTGACCGATATAAAGCCCGGTTAGTTATACAAGGCTTTAGGCAAAAGGAAGGTATCGATTATTTCGATACTTATGCTCTCGTTGCTAGAATCTCCTCAATCAGGTTATTAATTGCCTTAGCCGCAATTCATAACTTGGTGATCCATCAAATGGATGTTAAAACAGCGTTTCTAAATGGAGATTTGGATGAATAAATATACATGAAGCAACCAGAAGATTTTATTATGCCCGGTAACGAGCATAAGGTATGTAAACTTGTAAAATCATTGTATGGACTTAAACAAGCTCCTAAACAATGGCATCAAAAATTTGATGAGGTTGTCTTGGCTAGTGGGTTTACACTCAATCAGTCGGACAAGTGTATTTATAGTAGATTCGATGATACCGGCAACGGTGTGATAATCTGTCTATATGTCGACGACATGTTGATTTTTGGTACGAACCAAAATCAGGTAGATAAGTGTAAATGACTCTTATCTTCAAGATTCTCTATGAAAGACATGGGGGGCGGATGTTATTCTTGGTATTAAAATTAAGAGAAATCAAGGAGGATTTTCACTAACACAGTCTCATTATATTGAGAAAGTGTTGAAGAAGTTTAATTGTGAAAATTGTACTCCGGCAAATTCTCCCATGGAGTCTCATGAGAAACTTGGACCTAATAAAGGTGAAACCGTGAATCAACTTGAATATTCACGAGTCATCGGTTGTTTGATGTATGCAATGACTAGTGGAAGGGGATATAAGAGAGAGAGATAGAGAGTTATTCAAAACTCATCAGGACCTTACCGTTAAACGTAGGGTTCTTTACGTTTAAACGTAAGAAACCCTACGTTTAAACGTAGATAAATTTGAATAATTGCAGCTTTCCTAATTTATTGAAATAACCTACGTTTAAACGTAGATTGTCTACGTTTAAACGTAGGTTATTTCAATAAATTAGGAGTTGCAATTAAAACGTAAGGAATCTACGTTTAAACGTAGGTTATTTCAATAAATTAAGAGTTGCAATTATTTAAATTTATCTACGTTAAACGTAGGGTTTCTTACGTACCGTACGTTTACCTGATTTTCCATATGACGATACGATATGCCACCCTTCCACGTGGAATGATCTGAGTAGTCCAGCTGGAATGTGGAAGAGGTCCAGGTATGACAAGGATGTCGAGTCGGGAGACCCATCTCGACATGATCAAGATTATTTACATTATGAGTTAATTATGTAGAAGGTTTCCACATTGGCATGACCATGTCGATGTACATCGAGCTGATATCTAAGAGGTAACTTGGACCGGAGGCCAAGGTCATTTTGTCAATAAATTAAACCGCCACAAATGTAGAGGCGGAAGAGGGGCATGTGCTATAAATACATACATCCAGGAACTACGTTAGGTTTGATTCTGGATTCCAAACAGATATCGTAGGCAATTCAAGATACATTCTTGAACCCGGCCGTACAACATAAAAACTACCATCTTTCCATAAAAGACACCATCTTTTCACATTACATCCTCTTTCTATTTCACCCTAGATTTCTAAACAACCTTGACACATCACGGTGCTTTATTTAGCATCATCATTGGCGCTAGAAGGAGGGCCGCTTTATCTATCGGTGATTTAGAGAGAATAAATGCGATGGCGCCGTCAACAAGAAGAAAAGCGGCGATAAGAATGTACGAGAATGAAGAACACACAGACTCTGGGAAATGGCGCAGGGAACAAAACCGAGAATGTCCTAGAAAAGCCCACGGTTTCTAAGGTCTGCGGTTGTGCAAACACAAAACCCTCGACTTCCTCCCCTTGCCAGGATGTTGCGAGACCACTTGGCGTCGTTAGATGAAGAAGCACTTAAAGCGTGTCGTAGCGTCGGTGTTTGTTGAAAAGGACTCCACGATTTTCGGACGAGGCAACCTTTAGATCAACCAGGCGAGAAAGAGTTAGAAAACGCATAAGGGAAGAAGGCGGTGGATATCCGAGAAGAATGCGAAGACGAGGTAGAAGTCGGTGCCACCAACTACAAGAAGCGGGCCGCGCAAGAGAAGCCTTTACGAAGGGTCGAGGAAAGTATACGAGACGCGAGTTCAATCGTGTCGTAGGCAAAGATCGAGACATCGATTGGCTTGAGTCGCCTTTTGTTTACGAGATCGGCGTTACCCGATGCCCGAGTCCTTCAAACCCCAAAAATGGATCCGTATGGCGGCACAATGAGATCCCGAGGATCATCTATACCGATACATATCGATGATGAGGCTAAAATCGCGACGACGCCATGAAGTGTCGAGCATTTGACACATTATTAACAAAGTCGAGCTCGAGTGGTTCCACAAACCGAGACCGGGTCGATTTCTAGCCGTGCGGTTGGGGCAAAAGTTTAGCGACGCGTTTATTGGAAACAAGAAGTTTCATCTGAGTTCTACCCATTTGACTAACATCAAGCAAGAAAGGAATGAGTCAACTATCGACTATATGAGCGTTTTAACCTCGAAGCAATGAAGGTCCACAATCTCAATGAGACGCTTTCAAGTCAATTTTTTCGTTGCGGGATCGGGAACATGAAGTTATATGACAAGTTATCTAGAAAGATGCGAAAGCATGGGCGAATGTGTGAACATAGTCCATAAATTTTGCCAAGGTGAGGAGGCGGTCTTGCTTGCACACCATCTCGCTTAGGTTTGAACTCGAAAACGCAGCGCCCGTGGCTGGACAAAGTCGACCTAAGAATGAAGGAAAGCCCAGGCGTTTTCGATCGGATGACGACACCCATTCTGGATCGACTTGGGAAGAAAGAAACTTGAAAGACAGAGACTTCATACCCTTAATCGGTCTCGAAAAGAGGTGCTAGCCATCATGATAAAAAAGAACATTGCTCGGACGCCCAAACCGATATCAAAGGATGTCGAGAAGAGGAAAAACACCCACAAGTATTGTGATTACCACCAAGATGTGGGGCATGACACGGAAGAATGTTTTGATCTAAAGAGAGATATCGACGCTGGCATCCAAGAAGGACAACTCGACGAAGTAGTAGACAGATCAGAGAAAGATGATCCCAAAGGGCGTCGTGAGTATAAGAGGAAGAATTACCATGGAAGAAGAGATCGATCTCCCAATCGAGGCAATCAAAGCGTGAGACAGTCATCCGAGCCCGTGAGAAGGGATAATCAGAGAGATGAGCGTCGAGACGATAGAAGGGAAGATCAGAATCGAGATCCTTATGGAGATAACCGAATCGGATATGGGGTGAATACGATTGTGGCGGAACATGTTCTAGACCGACCCCGATCAAGTCAACCCATTGTGGATGAGTCCAGAGAAGCCAAGAAGTTGAAATTCACAACAGAGGTAGGATATGGACCTAGAGACGATGTCCAGAGACTTATGGTCGCAGTGAGGTTTTAGTAATAGAAGCGATCATCGATCGAGGGCTAATAAAGAGAGTGCATGTGGTCGATAAGCGGGAGTGCCGTGAATATCCTATACTATTCAACGTTCAAGGCGATGAAGTTAAAAGATGAAGATATAACACCATTGTCCACCCCGCTATTCGGTTTTACAGGGCAGGCCATCCATCCTGTTGGATCTATCAACTTGTTAACCACGGTAGGAGATGGTGAGAAGGCGAACGATGGAGATGACGTGCGTCGTGGTCAAGGCCCCTTCCAGGGTATAATGTCATATTGGGTCGACTCGCACTTTATGATTTGAGAGCGGTGATCTCCACCTACCATAACAAAGATGAAATTCCCCACTGGCATGGCACCCACGAGGTAAAGGGGATGTTGCGGTGGCGAGAATTGCAACCTAGTAACGATTAAAGGAAAGGGTGTAGGCCAAGTGTTAGTTGAAGAGCTAATCCTCGAGGAGGAAGAGGACAAAAGTTGGGTTTCGGTCGATCCAACGGAAGAAGTTCGAGTTTGGGAAGAAGAAGAAAGCCAGGGAGTTCGACTCGGGAAGTGGATTCCACACCCGATGTTCGAGACGTTAGTCGATCTCCTAGTCGAGTTTCGAGATGTTTTATGGAAAGCCGACGACATGCCGGGCCTCTCCAGTGACATCGCGGTGCACAAGCTCAATGTCGACCCCGCGAAAAACCTGTGAAACAAAAGAAGAAAATCTAGCACCGAAAGAAAGGAAGCGGTTAAAAAAGAAGTCGACAAGTTCTTTGTATAGGGATCGTTAAAGAAGTAGTATATCTGGATCGGTTAGCCAACCCAGGTCTTAGTGAAAAGCCCGATGGGAGCTGAGGATGTGCATCGACTTTACAGATCTAAACAAAGCTTGCCCAAAAGACTCTACCCACTCTCCCAAGATCGACCAACTTGTTGATTCGACCTTAGGGTTCAAGTTTTGGATTTCTAGATGCGTATCGAGGTTATTATCGAGATCCTTATGGACCCAGAGATTCGGAAAAAACAGCTTTTATAACGATTTGGGACATTTAGTTTCGTCACGATGCCGTTTGGTTTGAAGAATGCCGGAGCAACATACCATACCAGCAATGAACAAGATTTTCGAAAAGTTGATTGGGCGGAGCATGGAAGTCTATGTGGGCGATTTGTTAATTAAGAGCAAGTCTCTCGGCGCGTTTATGATCGACACGAGAGAGGTGTTCGAGGTCCTTCGTTCAGCCCGGCATGAAACTCAACCCAAAAAGTGTACGTTCGGGTCCGGTCGGAAAGTTTTGGGATACATGATATCAAGGATGGAATTAACGCAAACCCAGACAAAATCAAGGCCTCCGAACATGCCAAAGCCTCGAAAGTGTGAAGGAGGTGCAAAGATTAACAGTCGGATGGCGACCCTCAACCGTTTCCTATCGATATCGGCACAAAGGGCCTTACCTTTCTTCAAGATTCTAAAGAAAGCAAGTCCTTCCAGGTGGGATGACAGTGTCAAAAAGCTTTTGAAGACTTAAAGAATTACTCACAAACCTACCCACCTTGGCATCACCTCGAGAGGGAGAGAGTCTTTTAGTGTATCTTGCTGTTTGTGAAGAAGCAGTGAGCGCGGTATTAATTCGAGAAGCGGAACGGGGTCAGGTACCAATCTATTTTGTCAGCAAAGCCTTGCATGGGGCAGAGTTAAGATATTCGCCAGCGGAGAAGCTAGTTTTGGGACTGGTCCACGCGTCGAGGAAGTTGAAGCATTACTTTCAGGCACACCCGATCGTGGTAGTCACGAACCAACCTTTGAAGCAAATTTTGGCGAAGCCTGAAACATCATGTCGACTGGCCAAATGGGTGGTCGAGTTAGCCGGATACGATATCGAGTTCACACCTCGGACAGCTATCAAAGGCCAAGCACTAGCCGATTTCATTGCGAAGGTTATCGATCCAAATAGAACAAGAAAAACAACCATCGAACAAAGCGGTGGATCATTTATGTTGATGGTGCTTCTAGCAAGGAAGGAAGCGAGCAGGCGGGGTTGTTCTTGATTAGCCCAAGAGGAGAGGAATTCCCTATGCGCTTGATTTGAGTTTAAAGCCACTAACAACGGCGGAATATGAAGCCATGATCACGGGTTTGAAGTTGGCAATCAAGTTGTGGTCGAGAACCTCCTGGTATCTGATGACTCACGGCTAAGTGGTAAATCACATCGAGAGGGGTATGAGGCTAAAGAGGAAACCATGAAAAGCTATCTAAGAGTGGTTCGAGACAATCGATGACAAAATTCAAGAATGTTCGTATCGAGCAGTGCGAGAGCGAGAATAAACGAGTGATGCCTTATCTAAATCGGCGTCTAATTTCAAATCAAAAAGAAAGTCCTGGTAGAAATGTTGTCAGAACGTAGCTACGAAGAAGTCGATGTGCAACCAATCAGTCAGGGGTCGACGTGGATGGACCCGATAGCCGCTTATCTTAAAGATGGGATTCTACCATCGGATAAGTTTCAAGCAAGGAAGGTGCGATTACAGTCAGCGAGATACGCATTATTTGATTATGTTCTTTACAGGAAGTCATTCGTAGCGCCCTGGACGCGATGCGCGTCGGAAGAAGAGGGAGCATATCTTCTCGAGGAAATACATCGGGAGTATGTGGAAATCATTGTGGGAACACGAATGCGACAAGAAATGTAGGCTAGCGAGGGTATTTACGGCCCTCAATGCAGAAAGATGCAAATGAGTTAGTTATGAAGTGTAAAGCGTGTCAGGTTCATGATGTGATAACGCATCAGCAAGCTCAAGAGATGAATGTCATCGAGTCTGTTTGGCCGTTCGACGAGTGGGGTGTCGATATAGTAGGGCCCTTGCCTCGAGCCCCGTGAAATCTAAAGTTTGTTGTGGTCGCGGCGTCGATTATTTCACCAAATGGGTTGAGGCTAAAGCCCTTGCGACATTAGAGCTACAACCATCAAGAAGTTTTGTGGGAAAATATTTTATGCGAGTTTGGAGTCCCAAAGTACGATCTCGGACAACGGCACTCGGTTCTTGGATGAAAGGGTACAAAGGCGGCTCGAAGAGTTTAAGATCGAACACGAACGACATCCGTGGCTCGACCTCGATCGAACGGACAAGTCGAAGCGGACCAACGATGATTGAAGTTCGGTCCGAAGAAGCGATTGGAAGATGAGGACGCGATTAGGCAAACACGATTTGCCAAGCATCTTGTGGTCGATCGAATCGCGCACCCAATCGCGGCTACTCGAGAAACTCCTTTCGCAATGGCCTCACGGGTGTGAAGCGGTTATACCAGCAGAGATCGGGTTGTCTTCACCTCGGGTTTTGGCTTATAATATCGAGACAAATGAAAGCAACCTCAAGCAGGCGAAAGATGATGTCGAAGAAAGAAGAGAGCTCGCATCACATCGAGTGGCTGAGTATAAAAGAAAGATGTCACAATACTATAATGCTCGGGTAAAGTATAAATATTTCCAAGTTGGTGACCTCGTGCTGAGAAAGAATGAAGCAAGCAAGACAAGACCCAATAGGCAAACTCGAGCCGAATTGGGAAGGCCCTACAAGATCCTGAAAGTCCATCCTAAAGGGGCATATCAACTTGGAAGGTCAGATGGAAGCACTGTGCCTCGAACCTGGCATGCCACTAATCTTAGAAAGTACTATGTGTGATTTTCATTTCCGTCTTGGTGATTGTAATGCGTCGAATCGACCATCAAGGCTTTATGTTTGCAATTTATGAAATTTTCTTTGAACCATCATAGCAAGTACCCGTCGATACGATGCGTTAAAGTTTTAATGCTTATCACTCCTAACCTGCTAAAGCGAACATCAACTCATACTTAAAGTGCACCATGAGTCATGAACTCATGCTTCACTTTGGGGGAATAGAGAGGAATTAAGTCGATATGACTACACCTCGCACAAGAAAGGGAATTAAGTCGATATGACTACACCCAAAATAATCGAAAGGGAATTAAGTCGATATGACTACACCCTAAATAATCGTAAGGGAATTAAGTCGATATGACTACACCCTAAAAAATCGAAAGGGAATTAAGTCGATATGACTGCACCCAAATTAATCGAAAGGGAATTAAGTCGATATGACTACACCCTAAATAATCGTAAGGGAATTAAGTCGATATGACTACACCCTAAAAAATCGAAAGGGAATCAAGTCGATATGACTGCACCCAAATTAATCGTAAGGGAATTAAGTCGATGTGACTGCACCCAAATTAATCGTAAGGGAATTAAGTCGGTATGACTACACCCTAAGAAAGCCACAATGACATAAAGATAAATCAAAAAAGGCAAGGATCACACGCCGAATAATTAGATGAGGAGAGTCAAGTAAAATCCAGCTGAACAAATTCATCAACAAAAAATAAAGCAAAGACAAAGAAAGCAAATGTTTGAAAAGTACAACCAAATCGAATAAATGTTGTTTTAAACTCAGGGATTAGGAGGGACCGAGTCGGATGCATTGGGGTCAGTTTGATCTTCAATGTCGACATCCTCCTCACCCTCTTGGTTGAGCGAGGACCACATACTTCTCATACAAAGAGACACCAGACCGGAGATCGTCGGGTATCGGCCATATCGAGGATAGCTTCCGTATCATATCGTGCGCGCTTTCCGACACTAGACACTTCAAATTCGGGAAAGGCGGCCTTCACTTCGTTCGATGCATTCGTGAAGCCTCCTTCATCGCTTGAGTCATCAAAGAACATCATTTCGTTCTTGAACTCAAGAGGCCGATAGTCCTTCCTAGTTTGTCTCCTGGCGAGTCGCTGGCTGTCGACCTCGAATTGAAGGTCATCCCGAGCCTTGATGGCATTAGCCGATTCGGTCTTTGTGGCCTCGAGCTCTAACTTTACTTTGGTCAATTCCCATCTCTTGCAACCAAGACCTTCTCCGCCTTGGATAAGTTGAGTCGAGACGCTTCAAGATCGACCTCAAGAGTCAAGCGTCGTCCATCTATCTTCTTTACCGATGCCTCAAGCTTCTCAATTTTGGCGACACTTTTTTATAGTCTCTCTTTTTCCACCAGGAGGCGAAGACTCCATCCCGACCGTGGCCACTTGAGTCATTAGCCGAGCTTGCAAAAAAATGAGAGGCCTTAAAATGAAAGATCTTGAGATTATAAAAGCCTCAAAATTATAAAGAATTAAAGGCTTACAGCTCGCATGGTTTTAGTAAACCAACTGCTGAACTCTTCAGGAGCCATGGCCTCCAGCTCGGTGGTAGAGGTCTCCGGAATCATGTCGATGCTCTGTGGCCTCGGTGGAGGAATGATGCGAGCCTCCTTCCCAACACCATGTCGGATCTCAGTAACTTTTAGGCGTTTCCTTTGGACGAGGTTCTCCTCTTGCTGCTTCTCCGCCACAGCTTCGTCGGGTTGGTTTCTCAAGATGTTAGATGACGGGCGAGAGTCCCAGATCGAATCGGAGTCCTTTGACTCCCGGAAGGCTGTCGAGCGGATACGGCCTTCTCGATCGATGCCGACCACTCCTGGATTTTCTTGGGATCTGTCTTTTTTCGGTCTAACACCTTGGTTGACGATTCCATCTCCGAGAAATACTCCACCGCAAAAGTCAAAATCATTATTAGTATATAATCGAGACGGAGATAAGTAAATGTAAAGAAGTATAACATTCGATAAAATAACGAAAATCCTACACAAAGCCGGACTTCTTCATCAAGCTCCATATAAGCGCCGGGCCTGCCCGTCTCGATGTCGGCGTAAGCATATAGAGGTGCGAGTTCCGAGTTGCAATATCGGGGCGCACTTGTTCAAGCACTCCACACGACACGGGTGGATCGAGTCAAGCTTGTCATGCCACTTCTTAGGTCTTTGGTGCCAAGTATGTATATCGAGATCACCAAGACCGTGTCGGATAAAGAAGAAGTTAGGTTTCGATCGCCGTGAGAAGATATGGCCTTCCGAACAAATTCCGGGACCAAAGGCGTTTACGAAGGGTATACCACCCAGCGTCTTGCGGTCCAGGATCGAATAATATTGTCGGAACAGCGCCTCGTGTGAATTCGACTTTAGCCACTCGACATGCCAGGACAAAGCCCATGAGGCTTAACACCATTCGAGCCAATTGAGCAACACATATCCGGTAGTGTCGAAGCACCGATAAGACACGGATCGAAAGGATATCTTAATCCTTCCTTTAGTCAGCTTCATAAACGGCGCAAAAAACCAGGAGGAGGATCACAAGCGAATTGATTTTGGCCTCGAGGACTTGCATGTTGTTAGGCGAATACGGAATATCAAACCTCCGGCATAAAGTTTTAACCTTTCCTCATTAGGCGGATACGCATCCGTATGCTCCCACGACCTTTCATTACAGTTTGACGTTTACGTAGGGCGTCGGAAGTCGATTCTTCTTCCCTACTTACCTCTCTCTCCTTCTTCTCCGGTGGACTTACGGCGGATGTATCGAGTTGTTCGAAACCGTTACTTCCTGTGATTCGTCCTCGGACACGGCGATTTCCTCTAAATTTTGAGAATCGCTCTCACTCACCGACATGGGAATGGGAAAAGCAAAGAAAACAATGAAATAAGAAAGAAACGGAGGAAATTCAAAGCTTACTTGCAAATTTTGTATGAGGCAGGAAAAATGGATGAGAATGAGTAAGTTTAGACTCTTCACCGGCTTGGGACTCCTTTTATCTTCAAAGATCTCCAAATGATTCGAAGGGACGGTTTTTGGACAGTTATAAAGGAAGTATCGCGTATATCAAGGGTTTCCAACCAATAAAAACGCTTCGTTTCCTGCGCCCATTTAATTCTGATGCAGAATGACGTCATCCTATGGAAGCCTATGGCGGTTAAGGTGTTAGCCCAAATCCCGCCAAAAGGAGGCCTCGAATCAAATGACTTTTTCAAATTTTCAGATCCGACTTTAGCATCTCAAAGAGGCCTCGTCAGATCTGGGGGGCTTATGACGATACGATATGCCACCCTTCCACGTGGAATGATCTGAGTAGTCCAGCTGGAATGTGGAAGAGGTCCAGGTATGACAAGGATGTCGAGTCGGGAGACCCATCTCGACATGATCAAGATTATTTACATTATGAGTTAATTATGTAGAAGGTTTCCACATTGGCATGACCATGTCGATGTACATCGAGTGATATCTAAGAGGTAACTTGGACCGGAGGCCAAGGTCATTTTTGTCAATAAATTAAACCGCCTAAATGTAGAGGCGGAAGAGGCGTGTCTATAAATACATCATCCAGGAACTACGTTAGGTTTGATTCTGGATTCCAACAGATATCGTGAAGCGATTCAAGATCATTCTTGAACCCACCGCATCTGACATAAAAACTACCATCTTTCCATAAAAGACACCATCTTTTTCACATTACATCCTCTTTCTATTTCACCCCTAGATTCTAAACAATCTTGACACATCACCGGTGCTTTATTTAGCATCATCACCATACATCCCTTATTAGTGTATGACTAGCTGTCTCACTGGTCTGTGCACGTTCTGGACAAAGTCGTGGACTTGTGCCTGAGACATCCAATCGTATGAAACAAAGAAAACAAAACGTTGACCTTCGTTTTCTTACATCATTAAGGCTCTGGACCACGGCCAAAGCTACTTATGCAAAGACAATAATGAAAGAAAGAAAAATAAACTAATAAAATTTGGACATAATTAACAGTGCCACTAATAAAGCTCTGTCAACTCTGTGAATGAAAGTCAAGAGAACTGTGCTTACAGTTGTCCTCAATTCCACTGGTATTCATTGTGCTCGTGACCAATGTTTCTGGGGTGGTACGTGTGAAACACACACCACACGCTTCGTCTCTGTTTTCTGTTTGTGTAGTTACGATCATTTCATTCATTTTTGTGTGTTTGCACACACGGCACAATAAATACCAGAGTACGTCAGAATTCTTCCATGATAATATTTACATTAGAGGTAATTCTAATGTAAAATGTTTCTATTAGACATTTAGACTCATCCGTCGGATGTAACTCGGCAAGGTCGGCCTACAGCGAGGCCAAGGAGACGGCCATCTTAAGCCTACTTGTCTTGGGAGGCGCGATGCATGTTTCGTTAAAAGAAAAAAAAAAATCGTGTAGATTCAATCCGATCTAACCTAATATAATATGTTAATTTTTTTTTTTTTGATAAATGACCAATTTTCTTTTACTCCCTTCATGAACTGATGCATGTATTGGTTTCGGTTTCGAGGGCCCAAATCTTTTTTACTCCATTTAGTTGCGATAACATTATTTCGTTCGACAATTCATCTGCAAGAGAAAGACAAAAATATTTATGAAAAATATCTAACGAAAAGGTCCCAATAAAAAAATTTCTTGGCGAAAAGACTACTTTGTAGGTATGTTTGAGACTATAAATAAATTGAAAAAAAGCGCGAAAACAATTTCCCAACAAAAAGACACATTCAAAGAGTTGACCTTAAATCCAAAATATGGCAGGCCGGCCCTTAACTCGGCCTCCCTATCGCATGCAATGCCCAAAAAAAAAATACTACTGAACTGAAGGTGCCATGTTGGCATTTTTTTTGTCAAACTCATATGATTGTGACAATTGGTATAACTTTTGGGGAGTTCTTAATCAGCGACATAATTATACTGACATTCGACATCTGTAAATTTTAAATTATACTCAACATTCGATTATACGTCGATCAAATACTCATTTTAAATATTTTTAAGTCAAACTTATCTCGAAATATATAAATTCACGTTAAATTTATTTAGTTGGCAATAAGAGGACACTAGCTTTTTCCACCCTCATTGCCATTTTTTATACAAGCATATATCGTGCAAAGTGCAAAAACTCGAATGGACATCACACTAATACTACTTATCCACCATAATCCCTCCCAAAGAAAATAATAATAATATATATACATTCGTCATATTAGATTCTCGTTATTATTTTAAAATAAAATATACTCCTATATATTAGAGGTATGATTATACGCTAATTAACACAATCGCAATTTACAAGCATTCTCATTTGTCTTGTACTACTACTTTTTTCAACGCGGCATTTGCATCAAAGAATTTTCTGCAGGTTACTTTTTCTAAGTGTCTTTTTAAAGTGTGCATGTAAAGTCATATATTCTTACTGTAAATCACTAATAAATAATTAAACAATTTTGATTAGTGTATTAAACACTTATAAACCACACTGAATTACGGTTAATGTAAGTGCATAAGTGGCTATCTCATGAACTTAGGGAGGGAACTTAGAGCGACCGGACTACTAGACGGTCCATTTTTCACCTTTAAAACGATCAGACGGCTACGCGGTCTATTTTCACTTTGACATTGCATTTTATTCTAACCAATATGTTTTAATATAATTGATCCTCGCAATCATAGTTAAAAGTTGATTTAAAATGAACTTTGAAAATGATGGTTCTAAGTGTGACAACATAGCATGTAATTCCACTAAAGATGCATGTATATTCCCTGATTCTACGCGTGCATGTTATATAGATCATACTAGACGCTGCATAAATCAAAGGTACTGAATCTCGAGATTCCGGTATACTCCATAATTCTGAATGTGTACATGATATATGATACAAGATGATGTATATATGAAAAAAAGTAAACCTCGAGATTCTTTTCAAAAGACGACGTTTTCATATGAAGACATTATACTTATACTGTTATACATATACTTATATTATAAAAGTATTCTTACATTTGAGTGGAGATCCCTATGAATCTTCCCCCATAGCTAACAAAATCAAAACCTTTCCAGCTTACCACTTTTCTTTTCTTTTTTTAACCTTAAAAAATCTGTACATTAAAACCTTTGCACTCAACTAATCACTCCGCATTAACTGTCATAATTACCTAATTATTTAGGCGCCAAGGCTTTCTAATAAACACTCCATGATACAACTTCTTAGTTCTTAACCAAAAAAACTGAAGAACACACTCTGTTCTCTTTACCCATTTTCAACCTCATAACCCCTTTTTTCTTTCTTCAAAAACCCACTTTCTTCCATGGCCAAGAAATCAAAATTTCCTCACTTTTTTTCATTAATTTCATGTTTTCTTCATCTTTCTACAGCTTTTACACCTCTAGACAACTACCTTATAAACTGTGGATCCAGCATAGACACAGAAGTTGATACTAGGTTGTTTCTTGGTGATTTAACTAAGTTGGGCTCATCTTATCTTTCTCAAGGTGACTCCTTTTCACTTTTAAACCAAAACCCACTATCAAATTCTTCTCAGCTTTACAATTCAGCAAGGATTTTCAAGACGGGTTCGGGTTATCGGTTTACTATTAAGAAAAAAGGGACCCATTTGGTACGTCTCCATTTTGCTCCTTTTAATTCAAAGGATTACAATCTTAATGATGCGATTTTTGATGTTTCAGCTAATGGAATTTCGTTATTGAGCAATTTTGGTGCTGAAAATGGTGTTTTGATTAAGGAATTTATGATTATGTTGGATAAAGATGTAGTTGAAATTGTGTTTACGCCTTTCGACGGTTCGAATTTCGCTTATGTTAGTGCAATTGAAGTGTTCAATGCTCCTGATAATCTGTTAATTGATGCTGTCACTAAGTTTATTGTCCCAAATGGGATTAAAGAATTTAGTCAGAATATTACTTCACTTGTTTTAGAACTTAATCATAGGATTAATGTTGGGGGATTAAAGTTAACACCTTTTAATGATACATTATGGAGATATTGGGTCCCAGATGATGATTTTCTTGTGATGAAATCTGCTGCGAAAACCGCAAGAATTAGTGCTGTACCTAATTATCAAGAAGGTGGTGCTACAAGAGAAAGTGCACCTGATAATGTGTATATGACAGCTCAAGAAATGAATCGAGATAACGTAACCTCGATATTCGATTTCAATGTCACATGGAATTTTCCAATAGGGCCTGGTGATAATCTTCATTTTGTGAGGCTGCATTTTTGTGATATCGTGAGTATATCGTTGAATCAGCTGTATTTTAATGTTTATATCAATGAGGTTGTTGCGTATAAGGACGTTGATTTGTCTTCTCTTATGTTTCACGTTCTTGCTTCGCCTTACTTCATTGATTTTGTTGTGAAACGGGTAATTCGGTTGATTCAGATTAGTGTTGGTCCGTCTGAATTGAGTAGCCCGTTTAGGAAAAACGCGATCTTGAATGGGGTAGAGATTATGAGTATAAAGAATCTTGTGGTTTCGTCACGAAAGGGGTCGAAGAAAAGGAAGAGTTGGGTTTTGTGGGGTTTGATAATTGGTGGAGTTTTTGGGCTAATGTTGTTGGCTTTTGTGATGGTAGTCTTATGTTGTGGTAGAATGAAAAGAAAACGTAAAGCAAAACGCGCGGATAGTTTGGGTTGGACACCGTTACGGGCGTATCCGAGCAGTTCTCGTGGGACGTTGTCTGATGGAACGGTTCTTACGTCTCCGGGTACTAATGCGTATTTTGGTCTGAAGATTCCGTTTGTGGATATACAGATCGCAACGAACAATTTCGACAAGAATCTTGTAATAGGATGTGGTGGATTTGGTGTGGTTTATAAAGGTACACTTGGTGAGAGCATGAAAGTCGCGGTTAAGCGGTGTGAGCCGGTTCGAGACAAGGGCTACCCGAATTCCACACGAAATCACGGTTTTGTCCAAGATTCGCCATTGCCATCTTGTTTCGTTGGTAGGCTATTGTGAGGAACAATGTGAAATGATACTCGTGTATGAATACATCGAAAGAGGGCCGTTAAAGAATCATTTATACGGGTCGGGTTTGCCTCCGTTATCATGGAAACAACGGCTTGAGATATGTATTGGTGCAGCGAGAGGGATTCATTACCTTCATACAGGTTCGACACAAGGAATCATACATCGAGACATTAAATCGACAAACATCTTGCTCGATGAAAACTATGTAGCAAAAGTTGCGGATTTCGGTTTGTCAAAATCCGGTCCATGTCTAGAGGAAACACACGTAAGCACGGGTGTGAAAGGAAGTTTCGGGTATTTGGATCCGGAGTATTTCAGGCGACAACAAATCACGGATAAATCGGACGTATATTCGTTCGGGTTGTTTTATTCGAGGTTCTTTGTGCTAGGCCAGCTTTAGATCCATTGCTTTCAAGAGAGCAAGTGAATTTAGGTGAATGGGCAATGGAATGGCAAAAGAAAGGACAGCTCGAAAAGATCATCGACCGAATATAAAAGCGGAGATAAAACCGCGATCTTTGAAGAAATTCGGAAACAGCCGAGAAGTGTCTTGCGGATTACGGAATAGATAGGCCGACTATGGGCGACGTGCTATGGAATTTGGAATACGTTTTGCAGCTTCAAGAAAACGGCTTTATCAATGGAGGATGGAGATTCCGGGATTCTCCAGAACTCGTAACGCCTTCGAATCACGAATGCTACTACTAATGCTGCAGATGAACCGCGAAGGATGCTGCTAATGGTGAATGGATTTGGATATATCGACTAGCACCGTGTTTTCCCAACTGATGACTAGCGAAGGTCGATAGATCATAAGATCGCGTGTTTTTACGTGTATTTTGTATCTATATTACGTAAAAACTCACGTGCTTTTTTACGTGTATCTTTGTATGATGCTATTATTTATTCCCCGTTAAAGGTTTGGGCAATTGTATTTTGGGTGATGTTCTTGACATCCTTCCTGTTAAATAATTAGAAGATTGATTTCAGGTATAGTATTATTATGGTGTGTGTTTTATGCTTTGAGGTGGTTGTGATTAGAATTCTGGATTTTATGTGTTCGACATCCATAGGTCAGGTGTATCTTCTTCTTTTGAAATTGTTCCCATCCTATATACAGGGAGTCTTTATTCACAGCACAGCTGATCTATCCCTGCACCACTCTACCTTTTACACCACACCAAAAAAGTAAAATATACCTTTGTACCACATTGAATTTCAAACATTTTTCTCTTTATTTACACCACATTTTCTACTTTTCACCACACTTTTATACTACTTCCACACCAATTATTTTTTATTACATATAGGTCCCTAAATTAAATATAACTTACATCCTACACCCCTACCTACACACCCCATATTCTTCATCCTAAATCATCATACTCATCACAAATCATTTACAAAATCATCACAATCCATTATCTTCATCATATTCATAATATTCATCATCTTTTTTTTTCTTCACAATCTTCATCACATTCATAACTTTCATCATCTTTTTTTCTTCACCATCTTCATCATCTCCCCACCTTCATCATCACCCACCATCTTTTTTTCATCATAATCATCCTCATCATCATCTACATCAATTCCCACCAAAATAAATAAAAAAGAATGTCTCTTTGGAGGTTGTAAACCAAGATTCGGATGGATCAAACAATAGATTCAAAAACCCTCAATTCGAGAAATTGGGGTTCCAAGAAAATCGACTTGGGCGATATAAAATCGTGATTTAATTCTACAACCACTTTCAAATACAATTTTTTCGATCCAATGTTGTTCAAAAGCCTCTTAGAATTTCCAAAAATTGTATTTTGAAAATTTATTAAGCAAATAGCAAATTGGGTTTGGAGATATGAACATGATTTTGGGTTTGAAGATTAAGATAGAAAAATGAGTTTGGTGATAGGAAAATTAATTTGGGTTTAAAGATGAAGAAGATGAAGATGAAAAGATGAAAAGTATGAAAAGATGAAGAAGATAGAAAAATGAGTTTGGTGATAGGAAAATGAGTTTGGGCTTGAAGATGGAGAAGATAGAAAAATGGGTTTGGTGATTGAAAAAATTATTTGGGTTTGAAGATGAAGAGGATGAAGAAGATAAAAAATGGGTTTGGTGATTGGAAAAATTGATTTGGGGTTTAAAGATGGAGATGGAGATGGAGATGAAATAGTTTTTTTTTTTTGTAAATTTAAAAAGTTTTGTGGAAGATATGATATTATAAAATTTTGGTGGTAGTAAAAAGTATTTGGCAATAGTCATTTTTTTCTTAATTTTGTAGAGAAAATGTGGTGTAGAGGTAGATTTTAAAATATGTGTGGTGCAATAAGTAGATGTTACATTTTTCTAATTTAGGTGTGGTACAGTGGTAGATTTAGTGTGGTGCAAATAAAAACTTCCTATGTATATGTTGGTCCTTTACTTGCATTGGTACAACTCTACCGGTGTCTGCGCATACATATATGTGCGATATTAATATCGACCTTGTAAAAAGTCGAATCTATAGCCAACGTTCGATCTTTCCAGTGTTGATTCTTGGTTGAAGAATGCGAGAAGTCGCATGTTGGCTATAGATTCGACTTTCACATGATAGATTATGTGAAATGACGTCGTGCACCAATAAGTGAGGGACAACGGCTAAATTAGTTGTATGGCAAATAATAACTCCTATTCGTTTCTAACATATGATTTGTTAAAAGTTTATATGAAATAATCCACGGTCAATCGGAATGAAACGTTCAACACGTATTCTTTAAGCTTAAATGAAGGTAAACGTAAGCATGTTGTCACTTAAACTTAGACTAACTCAAAGTATAATGTAACGAAGCTTACATCTCAATCGAATGAAATGTTCAACACATATTCTTTAAGCTTAATATAAGGTAAACCGTAAACGTAAGCATGTTGTCATTTGAAATTCTAAACTAACTCGAAAGTATAATGTAACGAAGCTTACCTTAGTAGTTAAGTTGAAGCTTTACGACCAATGGTTTAAATCCCTGATGAGAGTCAAATTGGCTATCATTTACTATGTAATTATACCCCGTTTATACCTCGTTTTATATGTTTCCGGAGACATTTGATTGTATTTTGATGTATTTTACACCTTGGTTATCATTTCGAGACCTAGGACGAAAAGTCCGGAAATCTCATTATTTTTCGGTGTTTTAATACATTCTCGGTCACCCTAGTGTCCTGTAGGGATTATGTGTGGTATTTGTTGTGATTTTGTACAGGACTTAGGTGTTTGAGATGTCCGGAAGGCGAGTTACGAGGATTGGAACATATGCCCGAAGCTTAAACGTTCAAACGGATCAAAATGCGGGGGTACTACAACCATACCTTCCATTGATCCGCATTTTTATCCACCTTAAATGCATTTTCTGGGCTGGACATCTTCATGAAAGTTGTAGACAATTGAATGAGCTTTCCAACGCATCTTGAATCACTCAAATCGGAGGTTTATAGACAAAGTTATGGCTGTTTTTCTGAAGGTGTGTCGGCTAGGCGCGCGCCTGAGAAAAGCAGTCAATTTTGGCCAGAAGTTTCAGTACGTGTTTTTATCATCATAGGCGTGCGCCTACACTTTCCTAGGCGCACGCCTGGCGTCCAGAACACATAAAACACTATAAATACCCCCATTTTGGATCTAGATCCATACTTCCTCTTCCCCAACTCGTTTTCTTGATTTTAAATGCGTTTTCTTAGCTTAGATCAATTATGTACATAGTTTAGCTTAGATTAGTTGTAGATTGTTGTAATCCGTTGATTCTCGAAGATAGCTTGGCGCGTTATTGACGGGATTTACGTTCGTGGATCGATTTTCTACGGCATAATATATTTGGTATTTTGTTTTCCTTTCTTGTTCTTGCTTTCAATCTTTGTTTATGTTATATTTATTGTTGATTTCTTGTTGTTTTTGTTGATAAGATGAGTAGCTAGTTTTTCCAATAGTCGAGTTATGTGATAGTCTATGAAATCGAATCCTTAGCTCGTTGATTGAAGTGTTTTGATGTTATGATTGTTAGATTCTCGGTGTTGTTATCGTTCTAGAACTTATTCTAAATGACTTTTATTGAAACTTGCGACTCGATAATCGTATTTCACGCGTCTTCTTTACATATGTATTTTGCGAGAGGATACGGGAAAAGGGGTTCTAGGATCATTTTGTGTAAAACCGATTGAGTTGTTGTTCGGACTCGGTTTCGTTGTGAGTTTGTATCGACTTGTCGGCGTCTCATAAAGCGTGAACCGTGTTGAGTCGATTAAATCCGGTCGGATCATTTGTTGAATTCGACATAGAAACCGGGTTGTTGAAATTGGCGCTTAGTTTCGGAAATAGGAGACGACATCCTTTAACAATGTCAAGAACATTAGAGTATATCGAAATCACTTCTGGTTACGAGTTAGGGTTAGATAGTAATCGATTGGATCATAGCTCGGCTATCTCTTTTATATAGTTTTAAATCTTTATTTTGTGTATTTTTAGTTTGTAGAACCAGGTGATCGACAAATCACCACGTTCAATAGTTGTGTTGGCTCAACTAGGGATCGAGACCGACTTTGGTACTCGACCGATTCCCTGTGGGATACGACCTTGACTCACCAATTCTAGGCTACTGATTAACCCGGTACATCTTGCGGTGAGATTGGACACTTAGAAAAGGCCGATCAATCCCATAATGTGCGTGTCCGGGGTTATGCATGTCCAATGTATATGGTAATTTCGTCTCTGTAAACATAAAAAGAAAAAAAGAAAAATAAATAATACTATAATGTATTCAACATTTCTTTCGGTTTATTATTTACATCACGCTTGTTGCACCACACCATTTTTACAAAATCGATTATAAGAAAGTCGATTGTGCGATTCAAGATCGAAACCTTTGGGAATGTTGCACCTTGACTAAAAATTCAAATTTCAAATGGTCGATTTTACTGTGATCAATATGTATTATGGTACGAGTCGTGGTGTACAAATAAATTCTCTCATTTCTTTCAACAAAATATGCAGCAATTACGTTATGTGATAAGTTTTGTAGAGTAAAATTTTATGATTATTCTATCACATTCACAATTCGCAGTAGTACAAATATATAGCTATTCCTAGGGTTCCATCGTCAATACATAATGTCCAAACTACCATTTCTAAAACAATACAATAAATATGATTTATATCGTAACACCCCCCTCAAGATGGAGCGTGAAGATCACAAACGCCCAACTTGCGCAAAAGAAACTCGAACCGTTGCTTGCCTAAAGCTTTGGTAAAAATATCCACCAACTGCATCTTCGTAGGAACGTAGGATGGAAGGATCAAACCATCAGTGATAGCATCACGCACGAAATGACAATCTGCCTCAATATGCTTCGTGCGTTCATGAAAGACGGGATTCTGAGCAATATACAATGCCGACTGACTATCGCAGAACATGCGAATGCCGGGGGGGGTGTCGAACCCCGAGATCATGAAGGAGTTGCTTAAGCCATTTCAACTCACACGTGTGGGACGCCATGGAACGATATTCTGCTTCCGCAGAGAGACTGTCACTTGTTTCTTCGACTTCCATGAGATGGGTGAAAGGCCCAGGAATACAAACCACCCACTCAGGGAACGGCGGGTCAAAGGACAACTTGCCCAATCAGAGTCACAGCAACCTTCAAGGAGTAAAGAATTGTCAGATCGCAAAAGAATTCCCTGACCAGGCCTCTTCTTCAAATGACGAACCAGCCGCAATGCGGCTTCCCAATGATCAATGTGAGGTGCCTGCATAATTTGAGACAAAATATGGAGAGAGTAGGCCAAATCCGGCCGAGTCACACCGAGATAAAGAAGACAACCCACCAAGCGCCGATACTTCTCGGGATCATCCACCAAAGGTCCCTCAGATAACGCCAGTTTGTGATTCTGCTTGATAGGAAAGTTCGCAAGCTTGGAACCCAACAAGCCTGTCTCATGAATAATATCACGTGCGTATTTGCGTTGACTCAAAAATATTCCCTGTTTGCTTCGGGCAACTTCCAGACCAAGGAAGTAGTTAAGGAGTCCCAAATCTTTCATTTTAAACACTTCCCCAAATAATGTTTAAAAATAGCAAAGCCACTTTATCATTTCCGCCATACCTACAAATAAATTCTCTCATTTCTTTCAACAAAATATGCAACAATTACGTTATGTGATAAGTTTTGTAGAGTAAAATTTTATGATTATTCTATCAAATTCACAATTCATGATGAGTACAAATATATAGCTATTCTAAGGTTCCATCGTCAATACATAATGTCCAAACTACCATTTCTAAAACAATAAAATAAATATGATTTATATCGTAACACCCCCCTCAAGGTGGAGCGTGAAGATCACAAACGCCCAACTTGCGCAAAAGAAACTCGAACCGTTGCTTGCTTAAAGCTTTGGTAAAAATATCCGCCAACTGCATCTTCGTAGGAACGTAGGATGGAAGGATCAAACCATCAGTGATAGCATCACGCACGAAATGACAATCTGCCTCAATATGCTTCGTGCGTTCATGAAAGACGGGATTCTGAGTAATATACAATGCCGACTGACTATCGCAGAACATGCGAATGCCAGGGGGGTGTCGAACCCCGAGATCATGAAGGAGTTGCTTAAGCCATTTCAACTCACACGTGTGGGACGCCATGGAACGATATTACGCTTCCCTTGCAGAGAGAGCGCTACTTGTTTCTTCGACTTTCATGAGATGGGTGAAAGGCCCAGGAATACAAACCACCCACTCGAGGGCAGCGGCGGGTCAAAGGACAACTTGCCCAATCAGAGTCACACCAACCTTCAAGGAGTAAAGAATTGTCAGATCGCAAAAGAATTCCCTGACCAGGCCTCTTCTTCAAATGACGAACCAGCCGCAATGCGGCTTCCCAATGATCAATGTGAGGTGCCTGCATATATGCGACAAAATATGGAGAGAGTAGGCCAAATCCGGCCGAGTCACACCGAGATAAAGAAGACAACCCACCAAGCGCCGATACTTCTCAGGATCATCCACCAAAGGTCCCTCAGATAACGCCAGTTTGTGATTCTGCTTGATAGGAAAGTTCGCAAGATTGGAACCCAACAAGCCTGTCTCATGAATAATATCAAGTGCGTATTTGCGTTGACTCAAAAATATTCCCTGTTTGCTTCGGGCAACTTCCAGACCAAGGAAGTAGTTAAGGAGTCCCAAATCTTTCATTTTAAAACACTTCCCCAAATAATGTTTAAAAATAGCCAAAGCCACTTTATCATTTCCGGCCACGATCTTGTCATCGACATACACTAGAACATAGAGCTCAAGCTCACCGTGATGTAAGCAAAAAAGAGAATAGTCTGAATAGGATTGACGAAATACGTATTCTTTGAGAGCAGAAGCAAGCTTGGCGAACCAACAACGCGGTGCCTGTTTCAATCCATAAAGAGACTACCGCATTCGACATACCAGGTTCGAAACCCGTTTCTCGAACCCCGGGGGAATCCGCATATAAATCTCTTCTTGCAAATCCCCATGCAAGAAAGCATTATGAACATCCATTTTGATGAATGTCCTAGTTCTTGGCCGTTGCTACACTCAAAAATATACGTACAGTCACCATCTTGGCCACTGTAGGAAAAGTTTCAGTATAGTCAATCCCTTCAATCTGATGATTCCCAAATGCAACTAATCGAGCTTTCAGCCTCTGCATCGTTCCATGTTCATCATACTTCTCCGTATACACCCATTTACTCTCCAACGCCTTTTTCCCGGGAGGTAAGGGTTGCAATTCCCACGTTCCCTGATCTTCCAATGCCCGAACTTCATCAGCCATGGCTTTACGCCAACCCTCATGTTTAACCGCCTCTTTAAACGAGGTAGGAGGATTACCTACAGTGATTGCTGCGAGATACTTGCAATGCTTGTCAGAAAAAGAATCATAACCGATATAATGTGCAAGAGGATAATGAGTACCTAAGAATGCATACGGAGCGGATGAGCATGCACTTGGACTTTTCTTTTCCACGAGAGTATGCGTAACAAAGTCTTGAAACCGAGAGTTAGGAATCTTTAGTCGCCATCCTCTCCCGATTATTCTACTACTTCTTCCACAACTGGTTGGGAGGTGGTGAATAATTTCATCATCTTCGTGGATCCCCTCAATGGGTATATCATCGAGGAAAGGGAGGTCTCACGAGGAGGAGGTAAGACTATCCACAATGGTTACTCCCAATATTACCCTTTAAAACACCTTTTAAGTTCACTTTTTTAACACTCTAAAAAAATTCACTCCAATGATGACTCCCAATACAACACCTCTAATACTTCTCATCCACCACCAACACCACCCTACTGCATCATCTCCCATTCACTCAGTCAATTTTCTAGCTCAAAAACTATATTCTTCTTCAACATAATTTTTATCAAAAAAAAACAAAAAAAAACAAAAAAACAGATGAAGAAAATAATAAGGAAAAGAAAAAGAAAGGGCACAAAAATATGAGAGGAGTGGGGGTTGAAGTGAAAAAGTGGGTAAAAATGTATGTACTATTCATGTTAAGTGATTCTCTAATTTCCGGGAGTGCCTTAACATGTTTTGGGGATGAGGAAGTCTATAGGATGTCCATTGTGTGTTTAAAGTGGACCAAGGCTCCTTATAATGTGTAAAAAGAGTTTGAAAAATGTATTGTTGTGGATACTCTAATAACCTACCTCCTCATCACATGCTAAGGGATCATCCGGATATGTAGGAACAAATATTCTATCCCATTCACAATTTCCTCATCCGGATATTGCATAGTAAAATTTTACGATTATTCTATCTCATTCATAATTAACATTAATATAAATATATATTTATTACAAGGATTAATCGTTAATACATAATGTCCAAACTACCCTTTCGAAAAAATACAATAAATATGATTTGTATCATTATATTATGTATACATTGCAAAAAGTGGTCTCGATTTCGAACCATTAAAATATGAAATTAAAACTTTGTGCAAACTATTATGTAAGATGAATTGTCTATTATTTTTAAAAAAAAAAGAATTGTCTATTAAAATTTAAAATTAAATCATATAAACACGTATTTTAGATAGATGGACTCGTTCTTACTTCTTACCCTTTATATAGTTCCATTGCACAACCACCGCTCACCGGCGGCGGAGAGACATCGCCGGGAATCAGCAGCCATGGTATCTCCATTGTCACTCACAAACCCTAATCTTTCAGCTCCATACTCCTCCACCCTCACCCCTTCAAATCCACCATTCTTCACCATTTCCAAATCCCTCAAATCCTCATTTCCTAAATCCTTCCGAATCAGGTCCCTCCTCCAGTACAACCGCAAGCCGCAGCTCGCCGGAGAAACTCCAAGAGTCGTCGTTATCACATCCGGAAAAGGCGGTGTAGGAAAAACCACCACCACCGCCAATGTCGGCCTCTCACTAGCTCGTCTCGGCTTCTCAGTCGTCGCAATCGACGCCGACGTCGGCCTTCGTAACCTAGACCTCCTCCTCGGCCTTGAAAATCGCGTCAATTACACCGTCGTCGAAGTCCTCAACGGCGATTGCCGCCTCGATCAAGCCCTAGTCCGCGATAAACGCTGGTCCAATTTCGAGCTCCTCTGCATTTCAAAGCCTAGATCCAAACTCCCACTCGGATTCGGCGGAAAAGCCTTAACTTGGCTCGTTGAAGCATTAAAAGACCGTCAAGAAGGTAAACCTGATTTCATACTAATCGATTGCCCGGCCGGAATCGATGCCGGATTCATAACAGCCATTACACCTGCAAATGAAGCTGTTTTAGTTACAACACCGGACATTACAGCACTTCGCGATGCAGATAGAGTAACAGGGCTACTAGAATGCGATGGGATTCGCGATATCAAGATGATTGTAAACCGGGTTCGAACAGATATGATCAAAGGTGAAGATATGATGTCTGTATTGGATGTTCAAGAAATGCTTGGATTGGCTTTATTGGGCGTGATTCCCGAAGATGCCGAAGTGATTAGAAGTACGAATAGAGGGTTTCCATTAGTGCTTAATAAGCCACCTACATTAGCTGGACTTGCATTTGAGCAAGCTGCTTGGAGATTGGTTGAGCAAGATAGTATGCAAGCTGTAATGGTGGAAGAAGAACCGAAAAAGCGCGGGTTTTTCTCTTTCTTTGGTGGGTAGAACAAAATGCTAAAGATGGTGAATTCGAGCCCGGACCCTCTACAGACTACAATACCGTACTTTGCAGGATGTGGTATGTTCAGAGAGACTAAAACGATGCATCTCTTTCGAGCTGAAGAAAAGAGAGACTAAAACGGCATTATTAGTCCCAACACGGTGTTGTGATCGCAGAGGTTTCAGTGAATCGTGTTGTTTTGGTTTCTTTATAAGTGGTAGAGGATTCGTTTTCGCTGAATTGTGTATATTGTAGCTAGGTTAAATTTGACAGTTTTGTGCTACTACTACTGCTGCAGTTGTGTATTTGTGTTTTGGTGAAGATTTTTTAACTTTGAATGAATGTCATTGCAAAACTTTAATTTGTTAGATTATCTTCTTACAAAGAAGAAATCTTATTATTGTGACATTGTATATATGTATTCAAGATTTAAAAGTCGATTTTGCTTTAAAAACGATTTTGAGAAGGCCGATTATATGATTTAGACTCGAACCCTTAGAAAGATCGAATGTTTATAATCTCACAACAAGTTTAGGGGTTGTTAACAGCACCATAACAAATCTGCAAATTTGCTTTCCGGGTACCACAAAGAATTTTCTTTCTCTTTCGGGGCATCACACGACATTCGACTTCTGGAACATTGAATATATAAGTTCAACATTCTGACTTAAACTCAACATTAGACATTGAAGAGGTCGAATGTCTATTTTCGACCTCTGTAAAGTTGAACTTAACACGAATTCGTGTGATGTCACGATAGACTCAGCGAATAACAATGCCCTAAGTTTAATGTAAGGTCTTAACATTTGAAGAAAATGAAGCAGGTACGTCTGAGTCCGAGTTAAACTTGGGGATAGAAGTCTTCTTTCCTTTCTCATAAGGTAAAGGGGTTAACATTTGAAGAAAATGAAGCAGTATTTTATTCGATATGTGATATCCGATTCAAAACAATCATCTATCTAAACTGAAATTTATAATCCGAACAAAGAATAAAAAGGAAAAGTCTCATATTTTCGTATCTAATACTAGGATTCAAACTACTCTTTACGGTAACCAATCACAATGTATAATCATTTTTTTCCGATTCCACTATGTGTTCTTGAATCAACACGATTTAAAGGAGCTGATTTACTGATATCTTCAGCCGGAAAGTCTACCTTATTCGATTGATTTCCAAGCGAACCAACGGTATTTGATTGATTTCCAAACGAACCTGCGGTATTTGATAGACTCCCACAGGAGGTGCGTCGCGAAAACACCCTTTTCAACACCTTCTCCTGTAACAAAAAACAATTAGTAAATTTCCGCGATAAAGAGAGATACACCATCCATCATCGAATCAATCCAAATAGTTATGTTTTGATGATTGAATGACAGTGAATATCCTCGGTTCCAGTTAAATTGAAACACGTTAGTTAGTTAGTTATAGAGAGCAGTAGCGGATTTGTACTCACATCGCTTAGTAACAAGTCGCGTGGCTCGAGCATGTGAATTATATCACTCATTTTAGGCCTGTTTCCGGCATCTGGATCAACGCATTTGAAAGCGATCTTAATGATTCGTTCGAGTTGAGCTGGAGGCGGAATCTGATGCAGTTTTGGATCCACAATTTCATCCCATTTTTCTTCCATTTTCTTGGATCTCATCCAATCAATCAAGTATTCCTGTGATAGATCAAAAGTTTTTTTCGGGGCGGGATCCAACCTTGTGTTGTGTTCAATAATAATGCAAAAATGCAGAGAGAGAGAGAGAGAGGGTGTACCTCTATTTCATTACCACTCTGCTGTACACAACTCCTACCAGAGACAATCTCCATTACAAGTATCCCAAAGCTATACACATCACTTTTAACATCCACTAATCCCTTTTCTGCAAATTCTGGTGCTAGATAACTACCCCCATCATTAATAATAAAACATTCATTATTAACATCCATCAGATTAATTTTAGTTAATTTAATTAATCAATGTCATTTGCGTAGTAAGTAACTAAGTACCCGGACATTCCCATTGGTGGGGCCATGGGGTGGCTCCATTCAGGACCAATGAAATTTGAGATTCCAAAATCAGATAATTTAGGAGTCCAATTCTTGTCAAGCAATATGTTGCTTGCTTTTAAGTGTTGATGCAGAATTGCTGGTTCACTATCTTCATGAAGGTAGCTCAACCTGCAATTTCAAGAAACATTTATTTATTTATTTATATGTATAATATAACAACATGAAACCGTAAAACCGGGATTCACTAAAATCGATCCGCTCCGCAACAAAATATCGTGAAGATGATCTGACCCTACATTTTTCTTTTCTTTTTTTTCCGTAAAACTACGTCATTTGATCATAATGTCAAAAAGCAAGAATGAATTTATATGACATGAAGAGATAAATCGCACCCTTTAGCGATGCCATGTATGATTTTCATCCGGATATTCCAAGTAAGAGGGCTAAGTTTACTTATGCTTTGATGCAGCCACTGCTTCAGATTGCCATTATCCACGTATTCGTACACGAGCATCCTGTTTTGTTTTTTTTTTTCCCAGTAATAACATCACTCACATGTTATTAGTTTTCAAGAATATTTTTTTTAAAAAAATAGCGGATTTTAATACCTGTAAGTTCCCTCTGTGCAGAATCCAAACAATTTTACCAAATTCTTGTGTCTGATGCACCACATTGTCTCCACATCTCCTTTGAAATCCTTGAATCTACTCCTGCCAATTTACCATTTTGACCTTCATTACTCCAATTCCAAAACTTTAGCTATCTTTTTAAGGGTAATCCACCAATGAACTATATATATATATATATATATATGGTATTAAAATACAAACTATATATACATTCTCATATTGGACTGTTTCAAAAGATCGACTCAGTGTGATTTTAAAGATAGACTTTCAAAAGATCGATTCAGTGTGATTTTAAAGGTAGACTCGATGGGGGAAAATAAAGACGCCCATTAAAAATAGAAATTATACACTATTAGCAAGTTGTATATGCAT
Source organism: Gentiana macrophylla (assembly GCA_026214975.1). Classification (NCBI taxonomy): domain Eukaryota; kingdom Viridiplantae; phylum Streptophyta; class Magnoliopsida; order Gentianales; family Gentianaceae; genus Gentiana; species Gentiana macrophylla. The sequence continues at coordinate 100,038,726 of CM047816.1, forward strand.
ATACCTATTCACCAACAATTTCTTGACAGCAATATGAGTATTATCCACCAAAACACCATGATAAACAACCCCATAATCTCCACTTCCAATTATATTTACCCCAGAAAAACCATTTGTTGCTCCATCAATCTCTTTTAAACTATACTCAAAACATAATTTTCTTCTACCAGAAACAACAATTTCTACACTCTTATTTCCATCACTATTTCTCTCATTAGCTGCTCTACTACTACTACCCGAATACCACGAATAATCCGAAAACATCCACATTTTCTCGACGTCGTCCTTGTCCCAACCGTTTCCGGATGAAATTCTTCGGTTTATCGATGACGTGTTGTTCGATTTGATCGTCGTGGAAGACAGGCATGGACGACGACGAATAAGGTACCAAAATAACACAAAAATGGCTGAAAGTAGTATAATGATAGTGATTATAACAATGGTGATCCATAATTTAATTCTAAAAAATGGAGTTGGCTCCAAAAGCTTGTCATGGACTGATGAAATATTAAATGACATCACTTGAAAAACATAAATTAATGAGAAAAACACCAATTTAATTGAGAAAAAATTGGAGAAATTAATTATACTGTGAAAAAGAAAAGGGACGATGAAGATTGTAGTGTAATGGACTTAATTTTGACGTTGAAAATGTGGAGCAACAAAATGATAATAAAAAATCCGACCCGGAAAACCTGAGTTATGGTTACATAAAACAACATACGAAATATTAAAGAATCTTACTTGAATTTTGAAAGTTGATATACTTATCATAATCCTACACATAAATCCTAACAAACTATTTAAAACAAATCAGTATCCACCTATACAAACAATTCAAATTCAAACACATCAATTTAAATAGAATATACATATACTACTACTATATGAGCAATAAATTAAATGATTTTTTTACATATAAAATACATAATTCACCATCAATATTGATTGTTTAGCCCCTCAAAAAAAGTATTGATTGTTTAGTTTGTTTTTTAAAACGTGTGATTCAGATCAATTTTAATATTTTTTTTTTTTTTGGTTGCTTATTTCAGATCATTTTTATATAGACGTTTCATGCGCCAAATGCATTGACAATAATAACATAAAATAGTTTAGACTGTTTAGTGAATCCCCTTCTGTGATTCTATAGTTCTTCCAACATGGAAATACATTACATGCAATAAAATAAATAAATAATAAATAATAAATAAAATTTGAGGTAGAAACTAGTTGAATATAAAACCTCTTGTTAGAAAGATTCATGATGAGTGTCTAAACAGGTCTCTATTTTTCTGTTCAAACACAGCTTTTTCTACTTTTACTGAATCTCTATAAAGCCATTAATCAGATCAAGATCTCAACTTTGATGATTCTCTATCCGGGACATAATACACCAGAATCTCTATTTACAGATTCTCTATTAATTTTCTCAACTATTATCATAAAATTGGTGAAATACTTATTGTAATTATTTATAAAGTGTGGTTGAGTAAACTTCGTAAGCCAATTTTATCCCAATTTCTAATTTTTGTTGTTATGCAAGAATATCATTCCAACTTTATTGCAATTTTTAGCTCATATTTACAATATATTGCAATGTTAATTAACTTATTCATATACGAGGACTTGAAGGAAAAGTTGTGATGCATCTATTTACATTATATAGTTTTGCCAAACTATTTACATTATTGTTATGTTAATTAACTTATTCATATACAAGGAATTGAAGGAAAAATTGTTATGATCAAAATATAAAAACCACATGTTTCTGAAAAGTTTCAATACATGCATTTCCAAAAAGTTAGAACATTACAATGTTGTAACAACAACAACAATAATAATAAAATAAACTAGAACCAGCAATGCAAATTTGTATTCAATCAAGCTTCTCAATATTATTACTATAAATATTCCACAAATGCTCTATGAGGTCATTTTGGAGTTGGGAATGCACTTCTCTATCTCGAATTCGGATATGTTGATCAACAAAATCCTGAAATTGATTACCGTTTAGGTGTTCCATAATAGGCGATGGAGGTCCATCTTCAACTTGATCATATACATGTGCCATGTCCGGTTGAACATGCAAATGACGCTCATCTTCTACAATCATATTATGTAGTATTATGCAAGCCAACATTATATTAGTAAGGGTTGAACGTTTAAAGTAACGAGCCGGCCCGCGCACTATAGCAAATCGTGCTTGAAGTACACCAAAAGCACGTTCAACATCTTTTCTACATGCTTCTTGCATCATTTTGAAATATTTAGCCTTATTGGATAGTGGCATAGGGATTGTCTTCACAAACGTAGCCCAAGACGGGTATATACCGTCAGCCAAATAATAACCCATGGAATATTGATTGCCATTAACTTGATAGTTTACCTTTGGAGAACGACCTTCAGCAAGTTCCCTAAACACAAACGAACGATCCAAAACATTAAGGTCATTATGTGCACCCGGTAAACCAAAGAATGCATGCCAAATCCAAAGGTCGTATGAAGCAACGCTTTAATATAATTGTAGGTTGACGAATGTGTCCACTAAAGCGACCTTTCCAAGCGGTCGGGCAATTTTTCCATTTCAATGCATGCGATCAATGCTCCTCAAGCATTCCAGAAAACCCGACTTTCACCGATAGCCATCAATTTGGCAATATCCTCACTATTTGGAGTTCTCAAATATTCTTTTCCAAAAGCAAAATAACCGCCTTCACAAATTTCTTCATACTCAATAAAGCCGTGTTCTCTCCTAATCGCACGTACTCATCCAAAAAATCGTGAAAACTCCATAAGCAAGCATTCAAATGCAAAGAGTAATCTTTTGAAGAGATGAAAGTCCTAACCTTCCTTCCATTTGCATTCATTTTTTGTTGGAAATATGGCTCATGGGCTTATTTTCATGCGGATGCGAACAAATAGTTCTCGTCTCATCCTAAATCTTCTTGAAAGCGATCCGGGGATAAAGCTGGATTCTCGGAAAAATAGTCATTGAAAAGTCGTTCATGACCTTCCATAAAACCACGATCAATGTAATTACGTGAGAGAGTACGTGATGCTAAAGCCCTCGTCATCGCCAAATTCTCTTGCCATTTCGATCATTATTATCTCTTCGACCTCTTAGTCGGATGAAGACTCAAAAATTGATTCCTTCAACCAATTTTGATAGTAAGAACCCATTGGTGAAGATCAAAATACAAAATGCGTTGACAAGAATTGAAATGGAATCCGAGGTAGCTAAGCTGTGAAGACAACAAAGAATCACTGCTACAAGAACAATGTAGAGTCCAAAACGAATAATAATCAACAAGTTGCTTTTTGAAGCAAATAATGCAAAAACCAAAAGCACAGAAGGTTAAAAAGAAAAATGATACATAAAACAAATTTTACTGTTTCCATATATATGGGGTTCTGTATAATATTAATGTATGACTGCATTCTTTGCAAGAACATTTAACCATTACACACAACCGACAGACACCAAACTTCAAATCCCTATGACAGTGAGGGAGGACGGGGGAGCTATCATGAAGGAGATACCATGTCCATGTTAAGAAAGAAAACGGTCTACAAGCTTGCTACCGGAATGTTCATTTAGGTCAAAAATCCTTAATCTATTTACAAGCTAATCATTTTTACTGATTGGATAGTCCCTATATGAAACTAAAGGTTCTTATACCCTTAACCCTTTCATGCTATGGTTTAAAGTTTGTTCTAAAATTGTTCCAGATTAACAATAGGTGTCACCCCTATTGCTCTTTTCTTCTCCCATTATACTGTATCCAACAACAACCAATATCATACATAATATCATGGCAGTTATTTGAATTAAAGCCTTCATTACCAATTGATTTGATTTTTCCTCAAAGACTCCATTTTAATATTTTCATGCACAATGGCTTTCAAAAGGCGGAGATTCTTTTCATAGCCTCTGCGTTCGGCAGCAGACAAAGTAGCCGAAATCAACAACAACAAAATATATAACATAAGAACACAACAACAAACAGAGAAAAAACTATGGCATTCTTAAAAGATGGCAGAAACCAACTGCTATTTTACTCCAAACCCCAAAATCGTTCCAGAAATCACACGCTTAATAACTAAACAAGGCGATAAAATTCCAGCTAAAATCGAAATAACAGGAAGGAAAAAAAAACTCGAAATTGAAGGTAGAAATCCAATCAAAATCACTCAGCTTACCTGATTATGAGACTCTTGAAAGATCCAGATGGACAATTTGAGCCGCAGTGACCATAAAACTAGCAAAATTCTTGCCGGCGCTGTCGTCTCAGAAACAAATTGAAGGAAGGAGATAAAAAATAAAAGGATTTGTAGCACAATGACAAGGCAGAGATCGTCCTATTAGTTGTCTACTTCATTTGTATTTGTGAAGTAGAGAAGAAACTCGGTAGTGGAATCTGAGGCGACGGAACAACAGAAAAACTCGCAATAGAAAAAAGGGGAAGAGGGAGGGTGTAGATGGATCTGGAGATTTTTTTTGTTTTGCGGTAGATATGCAGTAAAATGCCATGGATCTGTATTATTCAGATCAACTCAACAGATGCTGCTGCATGTGTGTTTTTAATGGATCTGATCTGTATTTATCCTTAAAATACAGATTTAACATCATTTACAGACACTACTGCGAGTGCTCTTAAAACACTAGTAGGGAATACACACACGTATATATATATATATATACACACACACACTAGCCACAAACCCGTGCATAATGCACAGGGTAATACAACAATAAAAATTGTTTAAAAATTTACGGTGCCACGGGGTAAAACCAGGCGCGCGGCACTGTGGCATGATGCACGGGACGGTTCAAGTTAGTAAAATATAAAGAAAAAATCGATCATTCGATCATACAATAATATAAAATTATAAACACATGTGTCATATTACAATCATTAAATGATGATAAAAAAATTCAACATGTTTTTTCTAATATATGGAAAACAAATTTGACATTTCATAGCATACCGGACTGGTCAAATTTTAACAGCAACTGAAAACAATAGTTGAAGAAGGTGATACTTGAAAGGATGTGACAGTATCTAATCAATAAAAAAATTATGAAACATGTTTAATTGGTATACTACTAAGTAACAATATTTCAGACTCTGCAGGCACGACTCGATCCGAATTCCGAATTAGTCGAATCAGTGAGTTCCAGATACCGAAGGTTAAAGCAAAAAAGTAACAATATTTCAATATTAGATAATTTAATGATTAGATCGTAGAAAGCAACGTTAAATTATTATTTCTGGTTTACATCAGTGGTCATGTTGGTAAATTAAGAAAGGCATAATTTTTAAAAAGATTACATACTATAATGCATGAACTTACTAAACATCGGTGCAAACCGTAACAATTCATTTTTGAAGGCATCTACCGCCTTACTAGGTAATCAAAATTTCCACAACCTTTCACTATAGTGGCTGATCCTAACAATGAAAGTACCGAGCAACATTGACGATGCGTCAAGGGCATACCAATGGTGTTTTTATAAACTATAGCGCTAAACAAGAATGAAGGATTCTAACAATTATATAATGGACGGCAATAATATAAAATAATGCTTTTATGAAATATGAAAAGCTTTTGTCAAAGAAACATGAAGGAATTTATACCTTAATATAAAATGTTTGAAACGGGTACAATTGTGGAGATACAAATGTCAGAAGAGGTATAACTCTTCCTCCTTGCCGTCTTTGCTAATGAAATAAAATAAAACTTTGTAAACTACTCTGCAGAGACTTAATTTGCAGAAAATAAGAGACTTTGTAAAATGTAAAATGTATTACGAGAGTCTGCTCTCCTCCTTTCTTTGTCTTGTGATTTATAATACTCTTGGAATAATTGTGAGTGGTGTCTTCTTTTTTTGAGTGGTGTACGCCATATATTCGCGTTATGAGTTGTTTTGTTGTCGTTTTGTGTGAAGTGATGTCCATTATTTCCGAATGGTGTCTTGTCTTGTCCGCCTTTTGTATTAGGATATCTCAGTGATCTGCTTTTGTCGTTTTGTGATAAATGACCGCTATATAATTTTAGTGATGTCTTGTCATATGCGCATTGATTGATTTTTTACTGAAATTTGTGTTGTTGTCTTGTGATAAGTGTTTTATGTATCGCTGTGTATATATTATATATATATATATATATATATATATATATATATATATATATATATATAGTAGTTATGTGTGTACATATATTTGTGTGTGCATAATATATTTATGTATATTTGTGTATTAGGTGGAGAGGTTTTGTGAAAACCTCACATTGATGGAAAACCTCGGCGTTTTACAATGTTTTTACCCTTTTCGAGACCTATTTATCTTGTGAAATTATGTTCGGTATGTGTTTGAATGTTGTGATACAGGAAATAGGTGACTAGTGAGCCCGAAGACAATGCATGATGTTTAGAGAGGCATAACCGAAGCCCAGAATGGAAACGGATCAAAAGTGGTTGGTGCATTCACCATATGTTCACTTCATCAGCAATTTTATCCAAGATACAAGCATTTTCTGGACTCGTGGTCTTCATGAAAGTTGTAGACAATTGAATGAGCTTTCCAACGCACTTTGAATTACTTAAATCGGAGCTCTGCACGCGAAGATATTGCCAAATTACTGAAGGCCGTCGATGCTGACAGGGCAATGCGAACGCATTCAATCGAATGCGTACGCATTCCTGGAGCAGAATGTGCGGATTTGGGGCATTTTGAGCAATGCGTACACATTCGAGTGAATGCGTACGCATTCGGACGTTTTTGGGCACCTATATATACATTTTTACAGAGATTTTCAGCAATTCTTCACCCTCCAAGAACCCTAACTATTAGTATAGTTCGAAATTCCTCCCTTTTGGCTCTCTAAACTCTTTCTTACTTCAATTTCTCTTAGATTAAACATAATCTAGCTTAGAATCTTGCTTAACTCTTTTGGATTTTGTCATTTTTGGTTCTTCTTCATCAACCATTGACAGTGGGTGTTGGAGTTTGATGTAACCCAGATTTTGCTACGATTTTGGTAATCAATTTCAGTTTCCATTTTACTTATGGCTTTAATTTCATCTTTGATTGTTATTTCATGTTTTATTATGAATAGCTAAACACTTCATAGTCAAATCATGTGAAGATTGATGAAATCACTCTCTAATTGATGAAATTGAGAATGGGTAGGGCTTAATTGTTGGTATATTGACGAATTCATGTCTTAAAACTTGTTATCAATGCTTGAATTAGACTGTACACCTAGTTCATGAACAAACACACCACTTTTATAAATGTATGTTGCGAAGGGGTGTGGGAAAAGGGGTTTTAAGATCACTTCTTATAATCAACTGAGTTTAGATTGATTAGGGAGTGAGGTTCAATCGGTTGTGAAAACAAGCAACTCTAGTGCGTTAATCTTGTTTCGGTCAGTTAAATCCTTAAAGTGGATTTGTTGAACCAAGCAAAGTGTGTTTGATTGTTGTATGACGTCTCACACTAGCTTAGGAGTTTGCACCCATGAATGAGTCGATATAAGTGTAGGTTGGTAGGTTGGTTAATCTCATTCCCGAGTTAATCGATTAGAGGCGTAAGTAATCAGCTTGGATCATGGTTTGGCTATGTCTCTTTCTATCCTTAGTATCTCTAGTTTATATTTCGTTTTAGTATAATTCAACTTGAAACACCGTGATTGACTTAAACTAAATCTTAAAACGACTTTGGTATTCGATAAATTCCTCGTGATATACGACCTTGCTCACTCTTATAGTGCATCCGACCCGGTACTCTGCCGGTTAAGGTTGGTCGTTACTATTTTGGTCATCACTTTTCTTTCTGAAAATTGTGTAGTTGCAGTAGGTTGTATCTGAGATTGCTGGGGTTTTTGTATTGCTTGCAGCCATTTTTCAATGTTTGTTGGTAGTAGACTTTGGATAATGTTGCATTTTTCCCACCATCTTACCCTAAATCTTCTTCGAATAAGTTGCATAAGATGATCAGAATAATCTAAATACCAGTTCACTATCAATGGTAGATAGAATTTTGTACATAATGTTGCGAATGCAGGAAATCTTCTTTCTGCCTCGGAAGGCTTGTACTTTGCTTTGAAAAGATTGAAAGATTCAATCACTGTTGTTTTTTGTATTTTTGGTACCGAACCAAAACATTCCCACCATTGAACCCACCATGATGGAAATTTTGAAATGTCTACAATTTAACTAAGATATGCTACATCATCTCTATCCCCTTACCCGAAGAGCTCGTCCACGAGCGAGTCCATTGATGATGACAAATCCAACACATTGAAACTACCGAGCTCACCATTAAATCCTTTGGTGGATCAAGTCCGTTCACCGCCTTAAGAAACAATTTCAAAGTCTTCGTAAATTGACCGTTCTTGCACAAGATCTTCACACGAGAATCAATCATAACACCACCGATCCAACCATGATGAAATTTCTTTTGGTGCGAGAGATCACCCAACCTCTCCTCGGAATAACTCGTCCACGAGTTACAGTGGGACCGGTATCCGTTTGAAGATTACCCCGAGCTCTCTTGCTGAATAATAATTAATCTAACTCACAGAGGCCTGATTTCACCAAAATTATACTCTGATGATACATGAATTTAACACGACTTTCAATGTATCCCATCCCCATTTCAAGAATCTTGGCAAGGTATTTATCACATGATTCACTTCTCTCGCTGCTCAATGTTGAACCACGATGTGTTCCTCATTGCGATCATAACAAGTATGATAGTCCTACTTAGACTGGCCGGTACCGGTTCAAAATCCGGGTCGGACCGGTGGGTCCACTGATTCTGCCCGGGTCCATGGGTCCGAGAACCGTGATTCCACGATTCTACCAGTTTAGGTTCCACCGACTCCACGGACTCAGGCCTGGCGCAGCGGGTTTTTTTTTTTTATTATAAATATTTTTTTATTATTCCCTCCAAGTGGACCAACATTCCAACATATATATATATTCAATATTTTTGAATAATTTTTTTTATTTTAAAATATCACCCACTCATCACACTATAAATACATATTCATTTCATCACTTTTTACCCACAATTCTCTTCTATCTCTCATATTCTAAATCTCATATTATAATATTATCTACCATTATAATATATTACTGATAGTGATTTGAAGTTGTTACAAATAAATTCGTTTACTTTATCAAATTCAAATATATTATTTTCTGATATACATCATTGTATCTGTTTTCCATTTTTTCGAAAAGAAAATGTTACTGATGAAATTACCGGGGAAATAAATCATTCAAAATTTAAGGTAGTTTGTAACGTTTGCGAAAAAACATATCATTATGAGCGTGGAATCGGGCTTGGTTCTTATATGCTACATTTACGCATTATTCTTTAATTTACTTACAAATTATCTAGAATATACGTTATGAAATTAAATATTATATATAGATATGAAATTAAATATTATATGGCTGTGTGTTTGTTTTTTTAAATATAGTTATGAAATTAAATATTATATATAGTTTAATAACCAATTAGAATTTATTATTAATTTTAACGTAAGTTATACAAATTTTGTAAAAAAAAAATTGATTTTTTTGGAACCGTGATCGAAACTGTCGAACCGTTTGGACCCGGGAACCGCCGAGACCCGGACCCGGACCCGGACCCGAACCCGGACCCGGAGAACCGCCAAACCCGCCGGTTCCCGGAACCGGCGAGAAATTGGAACCGGTGGTTCGGTTCCCATTTTGACCAAACCGGCGGTCGTCTGAGAGACCGGAACCGGTCACGTCTAAATCCTAGCAATTACATTAAGTGGCGATTTCCATTCCAATAATGTTGGAAAGTGGAAACCATTATGTTTAGTGCACCAAGCAAAATAGATACATTGCTAAAGGCAACAGTAGCAAGAGTAGGCTTGCACCATTTTGAATTGTTGTAAATACAAGGCTGACTCTTTATGTGCAATCCTTTTAATTCCGATATAGCACTTCGGATATTGACATACCCCTGAACAACGTTGTTTTCATGGACAGTGTTGCGGCTGTTGTTCCGGCAACGGGCTTTCATACTCAAACTCTTCCATAGAGGCAATGATTGGTACAGATTCTCCACATATGGAAGATAAACAACCATCAAAATGAACATCAGTGCTGTTTTTCTCCCTCATTTCATCGTTGAACAATTTCGCCAAACACTCGGTGGGTGTCACTGTCACCATAATTGTTTCCTTTGATTGCTCATCAGCAGAGCCTTCGTCTTAGCTACTTTTAACGTTTATATCTTCAGCCTTCTCCTCTTTTTCTTGAGTATGCATCATAGAATTTTCAGCTGACATTGTTCCTTCAATATCATCAATTGTTGTGGTATGGTAGATGCCATCAGACAGGTCATGTATACCATTCTCACCTTGGCTTCTGTTCTGAGCTTCTAATTTGCATTTAAATCGAACAGTTGTTGGGCACATGTACATCAATCACCGTTTGCTTCCCTACTTCTGCAGTAGGTCGTTTTCTTCGATCTTGGTGATTGTTGGGGAGTAGTAGAACTCATGAGGATGTTGACTCACACTTGTGATGTTGTGCCTGCTGTTGTAAGCTTGGGAAAACATTTTCTCAAACACTTGGCGTGTCTAAACCTTTCAGTTAATGAATGTTTCATTTTTCTCCACAGAAGTGACCCTTTCCTTACCTTCTATGAATATTTGGCTTTCCAATTGTTGCTACCAACACTCAGCTTCCCTTCAAGTGTATATGATGCTATTTTGCATTTGAGACTTTCTGGCGGTTGAGCATCTTCAAAGTAATCATTAATTTCATCAATCCAATCCCAAAGATCTTCAATGAATTGAGAGCCACCGTAAGTGGGTAGAATCGATCTGAAAAAACGTTTGTTTTCTTCTCCAAATTTGCGATTCCGGTAATGAAACCCATCACCGACGTCAACCGCAGATACACGAAGAAAATCTCGCCGAACTTGGTTGTTGTCTAGCAAAGGGTGGTGTCTCAGCCCCGTGACAACTCGATCGGTTCTGCCAAAAAGCGATCTTTTGATTAAGCGTGATGATGGAGTATCCCATATGATCTTGAATCCCAACACCGTCACGGGCCGTGATGGAGTATCCATAGGATCTTGAATCCGAACACCGTCACGGATCCGGCTATGTTCCCAACTCATTTTAGTCATCAACAAAGAAGAGAAAGCGCATCTTTGATCTGAAATGATATAGAAGATCTACAATAAGCGAGCGTAAAAAAATTGTCAAAACTCAAAGATAATACCATTCTCAAAATGAGAAAGATGATTCAAGATTACATTATGTCTCAGATTTAGGATACTTTAGACTATATATAAAAGCTTAAAAGCTCATTAACCTAAAAACCTAAACTATATGGCTATCCAGTTAATTAGAACATAAAACATAAATAAAGTTTTGTCATTTAACAGTCTAAGATATGCTACATCACATCTTCTCCGTCTTCTTCCATATTCCATATTCCGTTCCATTTTCACAGTATTCAATCAATCCGATTAATTCATTTCTGCATCTTTCTAAACCACCGATTTGATTTCCTAATGGATACCGCCGGAACAGTGAAGAAGGGTGCTGCCGGAAGAAAGGCTAGAAGGGTGCTGCCAGAAGAAAAGCTGGTTTTTCAGAAAAAAAAAAAAAAAAAAAAAAAGGCTGGTGGTACAAAGAAGAAAGCTGTTACCCGGTCTACCAGAGCCGTTTTGCAATTCCCGGTTGGTAGAATTGGTCGGTCTTGGAAGAAAGGCCGAAATGCTCAGCGTGTTGGATCTGGTGCTCCGGTTTACGTGGCCGCCGTCCTCGAGTATCTCGCTGCTGAGGTAAATCTGTGCTCAGATCTTTGATTTCCTTTTTTTTTTTTTTTTTTTCCCGTTTCAAATTTGCGTATAGCTTATTGCTACTTCAGATCCTGCCTTTTCATTTGACCATCGCATCTGTTTTAAGCAGATAGATTAGCGTTTGGGGTGATTACGATGCGGGAGGCGCAATAAAGAAGTTGCATACGTGGCAAGAACATCCCAGGCCACACATGATTTGAGATCTGATAAGGAATTTCCCAAACAGAATGAAAACTATGTGGTCAGGATGTTGCTTGCGACATCTCTCGCATTAGAGCGCTCGAGCGTTTGGATGCACTGGGGATTCTCTTTACTTAATACATCGAAGTCAGCATTATTGCAACTCACTCAATCTCTCATTCTCTTGTACATCAAACATCAACCAGTTCGCCGGGAGATTATTGTGTGTGTCTCACACGCGGTGTGGACACAAGTTGTGTGGCGGCCTCACACCACGCTTTTATTATGTATTTAACTTGTGTGTGGTTCGACGATCGTTTATTTTGTCACTTCTCTCACCACACAATAACTTCCCTAGTTACCACCAAAAATGGGAGATGTTGAATCCATATCTTGATATGATATATATATATATATACTACCTCCATCCCAAAATGTAAGTTTTTTTAGGCTTTTTAGTTTTGTCCAAAAATGTAAGTCAAATTACAAAACCAATAAAGCGTTCCATTTATTACATCTTTCTTCTTATACCCTTCATTTATTATATACTCAACCACTTTTTTACTACTTTTTTGCATTAATATCAATGAAGGTTCATTTAGTCTTTTTAATCAAAATTAATGACAAATAACAAATTTAACTAATTTTTAACTTAATATGTGTGAAAAGCGCTAAAAGACTTACATTTTTATCGGACGAAGGTAGTATTTTTCTCTCTTTTCATTTTTCCTATATTCATTCAAGGTTGCTTCTTTTGTTATTGATCTTTACTAGATTCATTTGGTTTTTCTTCATACTTGACTTTCGTAGGTGGGTTTTCGCATTTTCACCTTGTTAGATTTTTTTGGTTGACCAATTGATATTACTCCTGTTCTTTAATTTGTTTTAGTATTTCAGTTTTCTTAATTTCTGAATATATTATCAAAGTAATAGGTTTGTAAAGTTGCCTCATTCCCCTTGCTTCTATGCTGATATTAATGCTTGGTTCAGGTTTGAATAAAGTATATGTTTACTTCTTCTCCTACTAGGTCTTGTTCTTGTTCATCAAAGATAATGACGTATTAAAGGTTTGGTTACCTAAATACTCAAAAAGGATGTGAAAACTTGCATTCTTGAATCAGAATAATCATCGTTTAAAATTCCGACTCGAATTGAATCAGAATAATCATCGTTTTTTGACTCGAATTAGATCAGAATAATTTGCTGTATGAAATGATGTTCCCTTAAATAAACTCTTAAAACGTTTTTTTGGGGGGCTATTAACTCTTAAAACGTTGTAACTCACTTTCTGAAGCCCCACCGACCTATATAGACCTATATATTTCAGTGTTATCAAATCATTACTCAACACGCCTAAAACCCCTAAAAGTTCAAATTTGATTTCCACATAAGCAAACGGTTCAAATTCTTTCTTGCAGATAGTTCAAACTTTTCTTGCAGATAATCAAGAATTGCATCCAGAATTTCAAAATTTAAGGATGATTCCGCAAGAAGATAATCGCTCTATTGCGACATGTGCTTTTTGTGCTTCTGCTGACTCTACTATCCATACATTCTGGAAATGTTCCTTCTCACAGCAGGTATGGTTTCACTTTCAATCAATTCTGCATTTTAAACCTCGGCAAAACTCTGGTAGAACTTTATGGAATCTTGGTTTCAAAATCCTATTGGGGGCTCTTATAGTCAGGTTCTGAGGGTTCTCTTCATCTTTATATTGTGGGAATTGTGGAAAAGCAGAAATGCTATTTTGTACGGGATTCTAATATTTCTACTCAACATTGCATACAAGCTGTCCAACACCAGCTTCAATTTGCCACCCAAATCATGAAGCTGCACCGATGATGAAGGCATCTTGGTTGAAAGTGGGTTGCTAAAGCAACTGGCTCCTCCTCCCTTAAAGAAAATCAAATTTGTGTTTCGGAAACTTCCTACGGAGAAGCAGCTAAAGGTGAATTGTGATGGTTCCTCTTTGGGTAATCCTGGATTAGCAGGGTGGGGTTTTGTTGTTAGAAATTGTGCAGGGAAGGTTTTATAAGCATGTTATTCAGCCTATGGTATTTGTACTAATATGGAAGCAGAAATTAAGGCAATGACAGATGGAATTGGTCTTTGTTCCTACAAAACTACACACTTGATACATGTGGAAGTGGACTCAAAAATGCTAGTTGATATGCTCTTTGGGAAAGCAGCAGTCCCATTGAACTACCTTGACGATATCACTGATCTGCGCTCCTTGATAGCAGAGTATAATATCCAAGTTTCTCATGTGTATAGAGAAGGAAATGCAGTTGCTGATTATCTTGCTAAACTAGGAAGTACCACACAGGTCACAAAACAGTTGGATTGTCCTGCACTCCCCAGCTCTCTTGGTCTTTTGGTCTTGAGGGACTTCCAGCTCTGCGTATATCTTGAGTAGTGCTATACTAATGCTGCCAGACTACCTGGAAGCATTGTTCATATTTATGAAGAGTGCAAACAAGTTGTGTCTTAACCTTTTTTATTGCTTCTCTTTCTTGTTTTGGTTTTTGGTCTCCAGTTTGGCCTCCTGTGTGTTGCAGGCTCAGCAGCTCTATGGAAACCCTTCACTGATATGTAGGTTGCACACAGGTGTTTGCTGCTTCAAGGATGCTGGATGTGAAGAAAATGGATCGGCTCCTTCATTGATCTCAAGTTTTTGCAGCAGCTTTCAGGATCCTAATTTTTTTTCTTTGTATTCCCTGACTTTATCAGTTTTTGGTCTGTTATTTATTTTTTTTCCCAATGTACGGAGGCCCATGCTCTTTCCCTAGCATCCGGATTTTTCCACAATGGGTTTTTCAAACTAGGGTTTTGAGCAGGTGGAGGAAGTACATTGGTGACATGTATTCTTGGAGGAGGCCGGGAGGGCCCTGACCTTTGTAACTTTTCCCATCATCAATAAAGTTCAAGGTTCAAAAACAAAATCACTCCATTCGCGACCGAGAATGAGAACTTCAATCTGGTGGTTCTAAGTCAACAATTTTCTTGCGGATAATCAAGAATTGAATCCAATTTCAAATTCTTGCAGATAATCAAGAATTGAATCGAAATTTTAAAATTTAAGGATTATTCCGCAAAAGAAGAGGATGATGTTGAGAATGAAAACCTCAATCCTGATAAAGCAGACGCACATTATATTGGTTCCCAGTCGACATTTTCGGTATGTCTCTAAATCTTGAAGTGAATAATCCCTTTTTAATAATCCCTTCCTTTTTGTGAAAAGATCTTAATTCTCAAAGAGCAGATGATGTCAATTATTAAAGAATTGGTGATTTCTTGGTTTTTGTTAATACACCCACACCCAGTATCCCTAATGTTGAATATAGTGAATAATTCTAATTCCCTTTTTGATATGATCAAGAACCGAATTATCAAGAGATGGGTTAGATGCCCCGGGGATTTGTGTGTTTTTCCTATGAATAAAAATCTTTTTTTTTTTTTTGTGATTTGTGGATAAAAATATGAATTTTGGTAATTATTCGCGTTTTTTCAATGACCAATCTAGATAAAGTGTGATGCCCTCAAGTGGATGATGTCAATGCCACCGGAGGAGTGAATAATAGTGTTGATGATGAAGATCCTTTTGATGGAGTGGGAGTGGGAGTGAATGATGAGAGACGTGATCAAGAATCGTCTTTTTTTCCATGGCTAGAATTGTTGATGATGTGGCAATTGGGAGTGGAAATTTTGATGATCAAATTGATGATGGATTGGGTTTGAAAACCAACCGCAAGCCCGCAGAAACAAGCTTCAGATTAGAAGAGGAAGGGGAAGAAGAGCGGTGATAATCTCTCCAAATAACTCCAAATAACTCTGAAGGTACTGAATTTGAAGGTACTGAATTTGATGTTGTTGATGAAGAACCTTTTGATATTGATGTTGCTGTTGATGAAGAACCTTTTGATATTGAGAGTGATGCACGACCACGATCGGTGACCATCGATGCCACCACCACCAACCCTTCTCTCTTCAACTTCAAAAGAAAGAAGTGGACAATAGATGAGCAAATGTATATTTGTAAAGAAGAAAATATTCCCTCTGTTATTCAGATTCTTTGTAATTGATTTGTTAACACTTGTAAAATATTTGCTTCCTTAGGTGTTTTATTGCTGCCTTCAACCTATATGGCAAAGGGAATTGGGATCGAATAGCCGAACACTTGCCAAGGACTGCAAATCAAGTTAACAACCATTATGACAGTCTAAACAAGAGTCGAAAGAAGATCCTTGGCAAGTGTTTAGACTGGCATAATGGTTTTTAACTTGATTAGCAGTCCTTAGCAAGTGTTCAGCGATTCGATCCCAATTCCATTTGCCATATAGGAAGAAGGCAGTAAGAAAACACGTTAGGAAGGAAGCAAATATTTTTCACAAGTGTTAACAAATCAATTACAAAGAATCTGAATAATAGAGAGAATATTTTCTTCTTTATAAATATACATGTGCTCATCTATCGTCCACTTTTTTTCTTTTTGAAGTTGAAGGAGAAGGGCTGGTGGCGGCATCAGTGGTCACCGCATCGGTGGTGGCTGCATCATTCTCAATATCAAAAGGTTCTTCATCAATATCAAAAGGTGCTTCATCATTCTCAATATCCAGTACCTTCAGAGTTATTTTGGAGAGGTTATTACAGCTCTTCTTCCCCTTCCCCTTCTAATCTGAAGCTTGTTTCTGCGGCCTTGTGGTTGGTTTTCAAACCCAATCCCATCATCAAAACCCCAATTGCCACACATATCAACAATTCTAGCCATGAAAAAAATACGATTCTTGATCACGCTTCTCATCATTCACTCCCACTCCATCAAAAATCTTCATCATCAACACTATTATTCACTACCCGTGGCATTGACATCATCCACTTGAGGGCATCACATTTTTATCTAGATTGGTGATAGGAAAAAAAACAGATTAATGACCAAAAATCAGATTTTTACCCATAAATCACCAAAAAAATCAGATTTTTATTCATTGGAAGAACACACAAATCACCAAGGCATCTAACCCATCTCTTGATAATTCAGTTCTTGATCATATCAAAAAGGGAATTATTCACTATATTCAACATTAGGGTACTGGGTGTGGGTGTATTAACAAAAACCGAGAAATCACCAATTCTTTAATAATTGGCATCATCTGCATTCATGAGAATTAACATCTTTTTCACAAAAAAAGGAAGGGATTATTAAAAAGGGGATTATTCACTTCAAGATTTAGAGACATACCAGAAATGTCGACTTGTGAACCAATATCCCATGCGTCTGCTTTATCAGGATTGAAATTTTCATTCTCAACACCGTCCGCTTCTTCTTGCGGAATAATCCTTAAATTTTGAAATTCTAGATTCAATTCTTGATTATCTGCAAGAATTTAAAATTCTTGATTATCTGTAAGAAAATTGTTGACTTGGGAACCACCATGATTGAAGTTCTCATTCTCGGTCGCAATGGAGTGATTTTTATTTTTTGAACCTTGAACTTTTATTGATGATGGGAGAAAGTTACAAAGGTTAGGGTCCTCCCGGCCTCCTCCAAGAATAGATATCATCAACGTGCTTCATCCACTCCTCAAAACCCTAGTCCGAAAACCCATATTGTGGAAAAATCCGGGTCTTTGCAGGAAAGAGCAGACGCTCCGTGACATTGGGAAAACAAAATAAATAATGACCCCAAAACTAATCAAGTCAGGGAATACAAAGGAAAAAAAAACCAGAAAAAGAAAACTAGGATCCTGAAAGCTACTGCAAAAACTTGAGATCAATCCAATTGTTTTGTGACATGTGTGGTACTTCCTAGTTTAGCAAGATAATCGGCAAATGCATTTCCTTCTCTATACACATGAGAAACTTGGATATTATACTTTGCTATCAAGGAGCGCAGATCAGTGATATCGTCGAGGTAGTTCTATGGGACTGCTACTTTCCCAAGAAGCATATCTGTAACACCCCAAAATCTTGGGTTGTTAACGAGACATACCTTATATTATCATATTGGTTTTATAAGATCTAGTGGCGAATAATATAAAATGAAAATGTGTATTTAATGGAAACATATTATTGTTAATATTATTACTATTATTATTATTTTGTTATTTTATGACTGCATAAATATAAATGTAATCTAATTTTTTATGAGTATTTATTTATCCATATAATATGAAACAATGGAGATAATGTTTCCAAGTGGTGATATGATAGGCACCAAGCCGTACCCGAGTAGTTGAGATTTTTAGGATGATATCTTACCGTCCTATATCTATAAAATAGGTGATTAGATATAGGTTGTTGCAACAATATTTTAAAAGTTTAAATTTCAAACTGTGTTTTTGGCACTATAAATAGGAGAGGGGTATGAGTCTTAAATCACTAATTCAGAATGAAGGAATTAAGAACAGAGTTTTACGGCAGTTGATATCAAAGGCGTATCACTGTGAGTTCTATTTTTATGCTTTGCCAATCGTGTCCTTTTGCTATATTATATTGTGCTAAAGCAGTGAATGCATTCTGTACGTTTAAATTTTACGATAAGTGTCTTCCCTTTTCATGCCTATGATATGTAATACTAACTTCCATTTGAATAATAAGTGTTATGACAGTCTTATAAAATTCGGTTTTGACATAGATCGATCATCGTGAAATTAATGAAAAAGATCATCATGATAATCAATTCTTGTTCCTGCTTGTTGTTAAACTCTTACCGACTAGGTGAGTTGGGTTATTGCACCGCAGAACGTCCAGTCACCGGTCTCGGGGCCTCTTGATCTTGGCTCATCATGATAACCAATTCATGTTCCTGCTTGTTGTTAAACTCTTAGCGACTAGGTGAGTTGGGTTATTGCATCGCAGAACGTCTAGTCACCGGTCTCGGGCCTCTTGATCTTGATCTTGGCTCATCTTGGCTCACCGGGAAAGCAAGGGCCGATGGCTATGTCATGGTTCGGAGGGCAGTGGGGTTGGCTGGAGCCTTTTAGGAGGTTCACTAGCGATAGTCTCGAATCATTTCCTAACAATCGGCCGGAATTGTCAGGCAATAGCTTGCTTGTGAAGTGTGGTAGAGAAACATGCTGGAGTTTGTTGGTAATGACTCATCGACTAAGCCAAGTCGGTGTCAAGCAATTAATAGACTTATACTCAAGAAAATTACTTGACGTTTATATTTTTGCAAATATCATATTTTTGTCATGTACCAACTACTATTAAGTACAGGTAAGGAAAAAGCCTTTTGTGGTAACATTTTAACGGTTTTGTAACTATTATTTTTGTATATAAAGATTCACGGGCACACACCGGAACTCACTGGCTATTTTTAGCTCACACGTTTGTGAAATCTCTTTCTTAGGTATGGAAGAAGGACACCAGAGTAGTGAGATAAGCGGGGTAACCTTGGAGGCTGTGCTGGGAGAGGGAGTTGATGAAGAGTTCAATGTCGACAAGGCAGCTTAGTTGTTAAGTTTTGATTTTTAGTCTCTTTTAAATATTGGATTGTTCGATGTAACAAAAATTAATTGATGTTCTATTCTTTTGGTTTTGGTGATGTTTAAATAGAGTTCTAGTTCCCTCAGTGTTTCTTTTTGGAGTTTTAGTACTTGGGCGGTGGATCGCCGGCTGTCCTTTATTAGACTTCAAGTGGACCCTGGGGGTCGGGGATAGGCCTATTACAATATCAACTAGCATTTTAGAGTCCACTTCCACATGTATCAAGTGCGTAGTTTTGTAGGAACAAAGACCAATTCCATCTGTCATTGCCTTAATTTCTGCTTCCATATTAGTACAAATACCATAGGCTGAATAACCTGCTTGTAAAACCTTCCCTGCACAATTTCTAACAACAAAACCCTATCCTGCTAATCCAGGATTATCCAAAGAGGAACCATCACAATTCACATTTAGCTGCTTCTCCGTAGGAAGTTTCCAAAGCACAAATTTGATTTTCTTTAAGGGAGGAGGAGCCAGTTGCTTTAGCAACCCACTTTCAACCAAGATACCATCATCATCAGAAAAACGGTGCAACTTCATAATTTGGGTGGCAAATTGAAACTGGTGTTGGACAGCTTGTATGCAATGTTGAGTAGAAATATTAGAATCCCCGTACAAAATAGCATTTCTGCTTTTCCACAATCCCACAATATAAAGATGAAGAGAACCCTCAGAACCTGACTATAAGAGCCCCTAATAGGATTTTGAAACCAAGATTCCATTAAGTTTTTCCAAGAGTTTTGCCGAGGTTTAAAATGCAGAATTGACTGAAAGTGAAACCATACATGTTGTGTGAAGGAACATTTCCAGAATATATGGATAGTAGAGTCAGCAGAAGCACAAAAAGCAGGAATCATCCTTAAATTTTGAAATTCTAGATGCAATTCTTGATTATCTGCAAGAAAAGAGTTTGAATTATCTGCAAGAAAGAGTTCGAATCAAGTTGCTTATGTGGAAATCAAATTTGAATTTTTAGGGGTTTTAGGCGTGTTGAGTAATGATTTGATTACACTAAAGTATATATAGTTCTATATAGGTCGGTGGGGCTTCAGAAAGTGAGTTACAACGTTTTAAGAGTTAATTTAAGGGAACATCATTTCATGCAGCAAATCATTCTGATCTAATTCGAGTCAGAAACGATGATTATTCTGATTCAATTAGAGTCGGAATTTTAAATGTTTTCCATACCCAATAACGGTCAGAAAGACTTTCTGACTAAAATTGAGTCAAGATAACCTTTAACGTTCAGTCAGAATCAACGAGTTTGCAAATTATTCTCACCCACTTTGAGTCAGAAAACGATAATTATTTTGATTTAATTCGAGGCAGAACTTTAATTGTTTTCCATATTCAATACCGGTCAGAAAGACTTTCGGGTAAAAATTGAGTCAAAATAATTTTAACATTCTCGATCAAATTCGGTCGAATCAACGAGTGCAAAAAACATAAATTTGAAGGGTAAAAGTGGAATATAAAATGTTGTGTATTAAGACTTTTATTTGTGTGAAAAGATTTTCCCTAATTTAATTTTTTTTAGTTTTATTATTTTTTTAGAAAAAAAAGTTAAATTAAATATTTTTGCAACATGACCATTACTTAAAAAAATATCAAATGACGTAAAGTTTTTAGAAATTCAAAACTTTAATAATTACATCATACAATATCTATCTTGACTCCATATCATAAGTGGAGATCAGGATTCGAGCCCTGCCATATGCGTGTGTAAAATCTTTTGTTTCTGGAAAAAAAACAGGTGGGTTTTGACTCAAGAAAGACGAGTCTCAAAAGTATGAGGTTGAACTACGGTCGAAAATTTATCATATTTTATTATTATTAACTTAGTTTTATACATTATACTACAGATGAGTGGATTTTGAGATGAAATGATGGGTGATATGTTCACAACCACACAGTTTAAATACATAATAAAACTGTGTGGTTCATAATAATCACACGGTGACTCCACACGTGTGAAGACATCACACAAATGTTTTCCGGACTTTTGGCTCTTTCAATGATTACTTATGTTGCAAAAGGATTTGACACTTCCATCATTGACAAAAAGATGCAAATCCTAGAGTATATAGTAAGCCAAAATAGGGAAATTCTGCCGAACCACTCTCTGTTAGAAAGATCTATTGTATGACTTGTTTTGTCTGTTTATACATGTAAATGTTATCCGACGGTTCGTTTTAATAAGAAGTCTCTATCCTCTAAGATATCCGGTTTGACATGAAATATTTGTGACTTTTTAATATTTTATGAATAAAATCCAGTAAAATATCGTTAGCTTCGCATTGATTTTCGTATTGATAAAATGGATATAAGAGAGATATATACATTTCTTCCAGATGAGTATTTTTTTTAATTTAATATGAATCGTTAAACCACCCATGTCTAAACATATCATTTACTATTATTTAAGGAAATCACCAGGGTCCAAATTTACCATTAAGTATTTAAGAAAATCAGACCGTTATTTAGTTTATTGTTATTGTGTTTGAGCGATTTATGTGTTTGTTATAAATCCGAAAAAAATCTTAAATTGTACAGATATTTATTAAGATATTGTTGTGACAATATCTTAAACCGAAATCAGATATCTGTTAGCCACTGAAACCGAAATTGTTGTGACAAGTCGGAATCCAAATTTAAATAATTTGTATTAGATCACAAGGAAGATATCACACATGATGAACCAATGATGATTACATCATATAACAGAAACGCCACAGTTAATCACTTGTAAACGTCACCAATTGATAAAGCTGTCATATGCCATAAATCATTGAAGAAGTCACAAGAAACTCCCAGTACATTCAAAATAAACCAAGAATTAAAAACATAGCAACCCAACAAAAACAGGGCAATATATCAACAATTACTAAGCTAAGTTGTAACGTCCCGTTTTCGGAAATCGGGTCATTTTTCGAAAAGGAACATTCGGCGCGTATAGCATTAAAGAAATTTAATATTATACTTCAATCTCTATGTCGTCGTATCAAATAAAAGCAAACGGAAGCCGAAAAGACTCAGGTAAAACCATACATGCTACTAAAAATAGATTACAAATCGACTATGGGTAGAAAGACATAGCTTACATCAACGAAATAAAACTTACAACATACGATGTTCCAAGAGAAAAGACAACAACAACTTATTTTACAAGAGTTAAAAATAAAATACAAAATATGTTTTGAAAAGAAAAGCAACATCGTCTAGCACATCATGTATAACAAAGAAAAGAAAGCATCAATGAAGCATCATCAAACGTCACATATCATCCTCATAGTCTTCATTGAACTCGATCAACTCGCTTATCTTCTCACCCCACAATGCATGTAAAAAAAACACGCAAATGAGGCAATCACATAGGTACTTATCAAAAGTGAGAAGCTAAAGAGTAATTAAGTCTTACAATGAAAAGAGTCATATTATTAATTAGGTTGTCTTTGTATGACCGACACAATTTTAGGGTTCACTTTATGCTCATCAACATGTCGTGACTAACTATTTTTAGCTTAACTTATTACATCTGCATTCAAGGGCACTACGCATTGTGTATATCCGCCACGAGATATTACTGTGCAACCTATCAGCGCATCACACCAATAGCCACATAAGTCTATTCTGGTAGACTCCGATAGTGTACACGTTCAGCGAAGTCCCTCCGCAGCTGGAGCTATTCCGGAAGACTTACAGAGTTATTCACCTTCAGACCGTCCACACATCACGATATAGTCATGTTTTCCTAACAAGTCAAGTACCTTACCAGGAATGACATGATGTTTAATCTTTTTAACTACACACGTACGTTTGTTTGTTAGGAACATTTTATTTGTTTTGATGATGGTCATACTAGTTGTTATAGCAAGCCTGAAATAAGTTAGAAATATCTCAGTATAAGACTTTACTTAGAGTCCGACATGTTGTATAAGTTCGGTCGATAAGCACCAGCATTAGACCGGTAGGATGGCTCGAAGAAAGACGTAAGATCACCTAAGTGAAGCGCGCCAAGCACCAACAGAGTAAAGTGAAGACATATGGAATAACTTTTAACCAGGGAAGTCTGTGACGACCTTGGATAAGTCTAAGATATATTACAAGTGATGAAATCTATTGTTTTAATATGGTACACTGATCTCACACAAATAAAAGATCAGTGAAGTGCAAGCATACTTGGAGAATCAAAGAAAGAAAAGAAACAGCAAAAAGGCGAAGTAAAAGCTCTACCGGCTGACTAAAGAAAAACAGTGAAGAGCATTTCAATAGCAAAGTAAGCAAAATCACTGAACCGGTCAAGCAACAGCAAAGTACGCAAACTCACTTAACCGGTCAAGCAACAACAAAGTACGCAGACTCACTTAACTGGTCAAGCAACAACAAAGTAAGAAACAACAGAGTCAAGTATGTTGTCGGCATTTTATTCATAACGTGGAAAATAAGCAAATCAAGCATTAAATGCAGAATCAATCAAGGAACGGATTTTATGAATAGCGTTTGAAGAAAATCCGGATCACTGAAATCAAGGAGAAATCAAGAATTAAATCAAGGATTATTCTCCATATTAATTAGCCAACGGACGGAATTTCAAATTCAAGGAAAATCAAGGCTATAAATAGAAGGCATTGACATACAAGAAAAAAAAAAGATCCAGAACAACGATTTTACTAGCAGAAACTCTGTCAATTTCTTAAACCTTCTCTCTGAACTCAAAAAGACACATCTAGCATATCAACTCATCATTCAGAGCTACAAATGTACATCAAGCACTGAGATTGATCAACAGACCTTTGTGAATTCTATTCATATCAAACTGAAGCAATTGAATCAGATTGTCTGAGAAGGAATTGCACCCTTTGTGATAGCCGCTAAAGGATTTGTTCTCAAGGAGCAGTGTTGAATACTGAGTCACTGAATCTGTAGTAGCCAGAGAGTGATAGTCTTGTAGATTGTGAAGCTTGTGTAGTCAAGGACAATCACACTATTGTATTGGTGAAATTCAATAGTGAATTTCTCCAATTATCACAAGAGAATCGTGGATTAAGGGATTACATCACCCTAAACCACTATAAACCTTTGTGTTCATTTACTTACTGCACTTTACTTTACAGCATTTCTTTACTGCATTTTATTCATACACCGTGTGTGCTCAATCTACTTTGAAACAACCTTTAAGAAAGGACTTATCCCCTGCCCAAAAGCTTTTGAAACAAGAAAAGTTTTTGATTTAAGAAATCTATGCAGGAACGCAACGGAATTCAAAAATTTATTTCCTTTAACTAGGATTGACTTCGTTTAAGCAACAAATATAATAAGATAGTAGATGGTGGTTACCTTGTTTGATCTAAAAGATCGACGCTTTGACCGTCTAAGGAGAGTAGTGGTGCATTGAGCCGCCCAAGCGTTCGGCCTCTACCGCTAGTCCACACGAAAAACCCGCCGGAATCCACCATTGGGTTGCTACTAGAAAAATCCGCCATTAGACCGGCCCTTTTCTCTCTATCAAATATCTCTAAGAAGCTCTTTATTTTTTAGTAAGAAACTATTAGTCTCTTGGAATTGTGATGTACAAAAATAGCTAGCCAACCCTTTGCTTTTATAGGGTGTGGTGTCATCTAAGAATCCCAACTGATTGGGAGAAGCTTCGGGAGAAAGAAAATCTTCCTACTAAAATAAGGAAAATACATGTGATTGATATATCTCTTTTAATTTAATATCTTATATTAAATATTTTCAAAATATTGTCAATATCTAATATTTACTATTTATATTTTATTAACATAAATCAATTTACAAATGTGCATATATCATATATATATTACAAATATAAATATATACATATATACATTTATCACATTTGTGCACATGCATATCTTATATGCATGTCACGTATGTGACTACAAACATATGTATATTAATATCATATATTAATATATGGTAATACCATTAATTAAATTACACAATCCAAGTGTATCTCATACAAATGAATGTGGCGCCCCATATGCCAATTAATTGGCTTCCGGAATATTATTTAATTAATCAATATAATTAATATCTTGTATTTAATTTATTCATAATAAATAAATACCACCATATTAATGTATCACTATAACACTTTATAGTCGAGATAAAACTTTCCTTATTTGGTTATCGTTGTAACTGCATTTTAATCCGGCTAGATTTTCTTATGTGTATGACCCGATAGGCTTCCGAATATGTTGGTCGCACAAAGTGCAAATCATGAAAATTCCCTTCAAACCTAACGATCACGGGATAACGTCTAGCAACACACCGTGACCCCCAATCACCGGAAGAGTCAAATACAATGACTACTACCTTTCATGTGAAACAGTTACCGTGTAAATAGAATCCTATCGCTGTAATAATATCCATACGGTCGTACGTCAAGTGTCAAACATCAACGACCGTATCTTAGAGCACTCGCATCGGTGTCTCTTAACGGATTCTCTACTTTCCAGACTCCAACACCATTTTTATCTGTTTTACAGAATCTCTACACATGGTTAACTGTATTAGAATCTCTACTGTACAATATTAAAATAACTATAAAGCATAAAAAATCAGGGCATATTTTGAAACACACAGACACACACACACAAATATATGTATGTATGTGTATGTGTGTGTGTGTGTATATATATATAATTTATTGTCTATTCTTACAGTAATAAATATTTATATTAGACAAATATTCCTTTGTATTGATCTTCTAATTATTATAGAAGATCCATACAATGAAATATTTGTCAAAATTAATTTTTTGTTACTCTAAAGATATATATTTCAAAAATGTTTGAAAATAGTAAAAACTTGAATCTGTAAATTCATTCAGAGTGCGGTAGATATAGAGTATGATGTCCATAATCTGTTGAATACAGATCCTGTTAACAGATTCTGATGCAATAGTATTTTAGCTGGATCTGGAGAGTTGGAATTTGTAAAATACAGATTTACTAGCTCTTACAGATTCTACTGCAAGTGATCTTATAATCTGGATATCATATTCTCTCGAAATAACTCATTTACTTTCACTTTGCAAAGATTCACGAGAGTAAGATATTCCTTATAAGAAGGCCCTTTCGGATATTCACTCCTACTGATAGGGTACGCGATTCCCGGACGACCAAACGTGTATACTCTGCATGCTTCAGTATCACACCCAATCACTACCGCATGAACGCCCCATTGCTAGGAGAAACCTCAATAGTGTCAAAGTATGACAATCCACACCGTGATGCCATGTACACTCCGGTCCTAAGGATAATTACACAATTGTCACATCGTGTGACACTTAACAGTGTAAGTGGGTCAGTCTAACGTATGCATTCTCTAATACACATCCACGCACAGTCCAAGTGTCTGTACACTTCGATAGACGAGATCTATCACTGCCCTTAAAGACAGAAGACGTCTAATACGTGCTAGCATGTTTGTACTATCAATGCCCTGTTTAATAGTACATAAGCCTAGAGACATTTAAGTATCAAACTTATTAAAGTTATTAGAGATCTCATCAACCATAATCGCATATCATTGTTTCTCTATCACAGTTTAATACTAAGGACGTTATCATATAACAATTCATAATTGGTTCTTTAAAAGAACAAATATATGACAACAGAAAAGCCATATATTATATATGTATAATCATAAAGAAATAGTAGAAATGATCCGACCCGGTCGGATCCAGTCTAACCCAATTGGATTTAGGACACTATTTCAACATTTGAAACTCCAATATAGTCATTCACCCTCCCCCCCTCTGACTATATTCTCACCCTTCTCTAGGACCAACATTGTTATTAATTATTAACTAGCCACCTAAGTGTTTTCAAGAAAGCTAGCATGTTGTTGTGCATATAGCATGCTGAAGTTGATGTTTTGCCGTTGTGGCATTTCATGAAGTTTAAATTTTCATTACACTAATTATGTTTTGAGATTCCAAGTACTACAATCATGAAACACATGTCTGAAAAATTTAATGGGAAAAAAATTGATACGACTAGAAAAGTGAAGTACCAATCGTGAAACAACAGTCTTTACATTGTTCTGATTATGACATTTCAATACGAATGCGAGCAACGAACTGATTCAAATTTCGTTATCTCACATTTGTGTTTATGCAGAAAAAGTGTTTTCTACTTTAATGTTGAGCTGGCCCAAAAATATTAATACTAGGCCGGGCCAATTGTTCAGTTTTGTTCATGTACAAGATATTAATAGTTCCTTTTAAATTGTCAATACACTAATTATGTTTTGAGATTCCAAGTACTCTAATCATGAAACACGTGTCTGAAAAAATTAATGGGAAAAAAATTGATACAACTAGAAAAGTGAAGTACCAATCGTGAAACAACAATCTTTTCCTTGTTCTGATTATGCCACTTCAATGCGAACAAGCGATCGAACTGATTCAACCTCGTTATCTCAGACATGTGTTTATCCAGAAAATGTGTTTTCTATTTTTGCAGAATTTCAGTATGTAGAAAAAGTCTATTGTTTTCATTGAAGGCAATGAGATTATATAGGCAGAGCAAAGCTGTTGGGAAGAGAAGCATCTCTTCAGAATATCGGTTGGAGGTTGGTTTATATTCTGTACATGGATAGACTTTCAAAATGCCGGTTCATTAATTTTGAACAAAAGCATCTATTCTGAACTGGTTCGAGTTCAACATATGCTTTGCTTAATGCGATGTATTCAGTTTATTTGAACTGAACAATTGCTTAGATTCAGAAATTTAAATGATGAGCTGGCTCAAAAATATTAATATTGGGCCAGGCCAAGCCCAAACGCACAAGCCCGAACTCAACCTTTCGAATTGAACAATTGCTTTGATTCAGAAATTTAAATGTTGAGCTGACCCAAAAATATTAATACTGGGCTAGGCCAAGCCCAAGAGCACAAACCCGAACTGAGACTAACGGACGGCGGCGCGCGTGGGTTTTGAATCAACAAGTATCTACTCCCTCCCTCCTGTACAAATTTTTTTTTGAGATTCCAAGTACTCCAATCATTAAACACATGTCTGAAAAAATTAATGAAAAAAAATCGATACGACTAGAAAAGTGAAGTATCAATCGTGAAACAACAGTCTTTACCTTGTTCTGATTATGACACTTCAATGCGAACAAGCGGTCGAACTGATTCAGCCTCGTTATCTCAGACTTGTGTTTATGCAGAAAACGTGGTTTCTATTTTTGTAGAATTTCGGTATGTAGAAAAGCCTGTTGTTTTAATTCAAGGCAATGAGATTATATAGGTAGAGCAAAGCTGTTGGGAAGAGAAGCATATCTTCTGAATATCGGTTCGAGGTTGGTTAATATTCTGTACATGAACAGAATTTCGAATTGCCGGTTCATTAATTTCGAACAAAAGCATATGTTCTGAACTGGTTCGACTTCAACAAATGCTTTGCTTAATGCGATATGTTCAGTGTATTTGAACTAGACAATTGCTTTGATTCAGAAATTTAAATGTTGAGTTGGCCTAAAAATATTAATATTGGGCTGAGCCAAGCCCAAGCGCACAAGCCCGACGCAATGACAAAGAAGAAAGCAAGACTCTTACAACACATTTACATAGTATTTTTAAGTTTAGTTATGAAAACCATTTAGAAAAAAATTAGATAGAATAATTTCTACCCCACAACCGACGAAGAAAAAAATGAAATCCGGTACATACCAATACTTAGGACGGGTGAAAAGAGAGAAATGAAAGAAATAACTCGTGGTCCCGAATCAAAAAAAATAAGAGTTTTGAGCATTAAAAAACTTGTATCCGTAGAACATCTGTCGTGACAGAGATAATGAATAAATAGGAGTTAATATGATTTCAATTTCCATTAGAAAAGTAATTAGCATTTTTGGCAGCAAAAAATATTTTTTCGAAACACGATCAGGTGACGTACTCAACCGTAGAAGCGTGAAATGCACCTGATCGGGCAATAGGTATGCCGATAACTGGAAGGTTAGCGACATCATCGATACCTTTCGCATTCAGACAACGGATTCAAATTTCGATTTCACACCGAAGTATCTCGCTTGTAGCCAATCGCCCAAAGTCCGGCGGATGAGTCTTGATATGGTCTCTGGATTGCTGGGGTGGCATCATGGAATCAACGTTAACAAGTCTGGCAAGCGTAACTTTATCTCTTGGGTGCAACGGCCTCTTGGAGGCTTTGGACATGTCGGATAAAGCGGTTCTTGCTGATGAAGTCTTTCTTGCGGTGGAAGTTCGTTTCATCTGCTGTCCCTGAACTCCCAGCTCAGTGGTCGGCCCCTTTTTCTTGCTTGAATCATGTGCATTGTGAACTGACGATGACGGATAATGTCACCTTAATAACCCGGGCCCTAATTGAATCTAGTGATGAACACACACAAAAACCCTAATGCCTAAAGAATGAGGTGGTGTCGTTTTGAAGTTTGCGGCTGAGTCTAAGAATGTATCTTAGATTGCCTACGTATCCTGTTAGGTTCCAGGAATCAAGCCTTACGTAGTTCCTGGATTGTGGTATTTATAATGACAACACATGCCCTAACCCTAATATTGAGTAGGTTCGAGTTATTGTTATATTTACCCCAATGGGCCTTAACCATTGCCCAAGCTATTATCAAGTATGGGCCTGGATACCGTGGTGCGGACTCGTCCTCCATGTCGATATCGCCGACTGCGGTACTCGACTCGGGACTCATTGTCCTACACTGCTCGATTGTCGATCGTCGTAGCCTCGAGTCTGGGCATCGACATGAGTACCTTGGTGTTAATCCACAATGTGATGACCAATCGATAGACGACACGTGGAGGGGTGAAACCCTGTATCATCATAAGCCCCCCAGACTTGAGAGAGGCGACCCCCGTTGTCCGAGGTCGAGTCTGTCACATAAATCGTTTCCGAGTTGGGTCATCATTTGGGCGGGAAAAAGCCCGCCATTTGCAACCCTAACTGCCTGTAGCCACGTGTCATGATGTCATGGTACACAGACGCTTCGTATCCCGCAAATCATAACGCGTCATTGCCTTGATTCTCGTGATTTCCAGGGGTTATACCTCCCCACTACCCACGTTTTTTCAAATCATTTGCAATCTTGGTTAGCATAAAAGGAGAGAGAGATAGAAGTTGAGGCAGAGCCAATTCATCACTTCATTATCACAAATTCCAAACGCCAAGTAAGCTTTTTCCTCTGTATTATTCATCTTATTCTTTTCTTTGCCCATGTCCAGTAGTAGTGCCACTGAATCTGATAGGGGTAGTGAAACACCAGTTTGTAGCCAAACTCCGGCGCCTGTTTCTTCTGATCATCTTCTCCGGCAAGATTCTGGGGAGCCCATAGCTTCCTCCCTTCCTGTCCCCAACCAACCTAAGAAATTAGTAACTAGGATGGATGGGAAAGGTGCTAAAGGGTGTCTCAGTGCCCTTTCCATTGAAGATGTTACCAGACTTTGCCGGAAATGCATTATCACCAGCCCTTCATTTGAAGCTCGACTCCCTTCTGGTCTTCATAAGTTTGTCGATGAGCCCCCAGAAGGATTCTGCACCATCTACGAGGGTCAACTCTCGAGTGGATTAAGATTTCCACTCTGTCCGGCCGTCCTCGTGGCCCTAGACCATTACGAGATAAGCGTTTCGCAGTTGGCCCCAAATGTTGTCAGGACTCTAATGGGGTTTATCATAGCATGTCGAGTCGCGGGAGTCTGCTTCTCGATACCATTTTTTCAGTATTATTATCAGATCGCTGCTACGCCCGACAAGCTGTGGTATACCTTCCAGAGGAGGCCGAATCGGCACGAATTCGTAACTAGAGGGCCTTCTTCTCACGGGGAGTGGAAGCCTCGTTTCTTCTTCCTTCGTCATGGTCTGGAGAACCCTTATATAGGGCAATGGAGGTCGAGAGGCGTGAAGAAGGACAAACTGGGAAATGCTCATGTTCCTCCGCAGGCCCGACTACTGTGTGGCTTTAGCTTTGAGGTGTGCACTTTCGAGACTTGAGCCTTCTTTACGATCTAGCCCACCTGGAGGAGGCTGGACCGATTCCATACGTAAACCTTCATGCCCAAGATCAAGAGAACCGTAGGGGCTTTCCTTGTTTTGTCGTCATATTTGTTATTCTGTCGAGTCTGATAACTTGTCATTTGTTGATCAAGACTAACCTGTTCTTTTTGTCTTGCAGTGGGAAAATTCTCCAAGGTCAGCGATCCTACACGCCTTCCTCCGTCGGTGGTCGTGGGCCGCTCCGCCTCTCGGGATCGGGTCGCTACAAGTGCCTGTGGTCAAAACCAGGGCGCCTTCTTCTTCCAGAGAGGGGGGTGCTTCTCAACCTGAGCCTACCCCTGCTGCCGTCGAGTCGACGGTGCCGGCTCGATCATCCGAGCAACCTCCGACCTCTAGCGGCTTATCGGTCCGTTATGGCTCACTTCGAGACGAGGATGATGAGGTGCCAGTCGATTTGACTCCAGCTGTTGAAGTAAACGTCGAGGAACAAGTAGCCCTGACCAAGAAGAGGCCTACCGCTGCCGAACTGGTGAGGGAGCAACACAGGCAGGCAAAGAGGACCAAAGTGGTTGAAGCTTCTTCCGATCTAGATGTCGATGTGAACAGGGCCGCAGATGATTGTGCGGCCTTAGAGGACAAGGCTCTATCCCACGCTCTTCGGAGGTCGGCCCGCCTCGTAAGTCGATTGTCTTTCTTTTCTTTAAATGTTGATTTCTTTCGAGGCCTATGCCTTGTTTATTGTTTGGCATTTCCTTTACTTTTTGTAGAATAACCTTCTTAGCCGAGAGGCCGCCCGGCGTCTGGCCAAAACGGGAGAGTCGGAAGACGATCTGCGGAAGGAAAACGGCAGGCTGCTGCAGGACAACGTTGCAAAGGGTGCCGCCATCGCCAGTATGGAGTCTCAGTTCGAGGCGCTGAAGCGCGAGGCGAAGGCCGAAGTTGAGAAATTGCAGACTGCCCTAACTGCTACCGCTGATGACTTGGCCTGAACACAGAGAGAACGGCATGATCAGGGTATGGAGTTACTTAAGCTGGCCGAGGACTTCGAAAAGGTGCAACAGGCACACAAGGCTTCGCTGGATGACGTGGAGAAGGCTCGACATGAGAGGGATACCTTGAAGGTCGAGCTGAGAGTCGAGCGGGAACAAGTCCTTGCAAAGATCGAGGAGGCCAAGGCGGAAGCGATCCTTGAGTATCGAAAGTCGCAAAACCTTGACGCTGATCTGGAGGTGCTCATGCGTGCAGCCATGATGGGTGGCTTCACTATGGCGGTGACTCAAGTGAAGGCTGTCAACCCGGGATTCGATGTGTTGACGCTCGAGACGCCGATGTTCTACAATCCCGAGGCGGAAAGATTGTACGACCAGTACAACAAAGAATTCCAACAGGGGGAATCTTTGGCCATTAAATATGGTCCTTCCACTTCTGCCCCTATTGCTGAGCCGACTTCCTCCATCCCTGAGTCGACACCTGAAGCCGACCTCTGATTGTTGTTTTTTCCAATTTCTCTTTTGTTGACTTGTCATTTGAACTTTGAGATTTGATCTGTAATAATATTTATTGCTTTGAATTAACTTTGGTTGGTCTTTTCGACCTGGCCTCGTTTTGTATCAACTTTTGCTTTGAATTTGGTTCGATTTTGTAGTATTTTTTACTGTCCATCTTTCTTGTCTCGATATTTTATAGCCTTTCGCTTGTCGAGCCTTTGGCTCTGTTTGCTGTTTGTTTTATCGATGTCGTGTTGCCCCCCAAGTGTATTGTTAACCTCTGGTTCTTATTGCACTTGTGAGTTTGACTGTGATCGACCCGCTTGCCTTGGCCTTGTTTGGCCTCGGGGGGGGTGTTTTAGTCCGACTATGCGAATCGCCCCTTTGCGTTGGCCTTTTCACCCTTTGGGCTCATTCGGCTCGATTGGGACGTTTGGCCCGACTATGCGAACCGTCCTTTGCCTTAGCCTTTTTCTCCCCTTAGGCTCGTTTGGCTTTGGCTGGGACAGGTGGCCCGACTATGCGAACCATCTTTTTGCCTTAGCATTTGTTGCCTATTAGGCTCACTTTGCTTTTGGCTGTACTGAGATGTCCGACTTGCAGATTCTCTATTCTTTGTCGAATGTACTGCCTTGACATTTTATATCACACTGGACTTGTAATGTTGTGGCTATAAATCCTAACAAACATAAAAGCATCTCGAGGAAAAACATGTTTATTAGAATACATATAAAATTGTCTCATGGACTTATTACAAGATTGAAAACGCAAAGGCATGTAAATTGATCGAAACAAAGCTTATCTTAAACATAGTACTTCCTCAAAGTTGTTGGCGTGCAAATGTCGAGGAACCGTGGTTCCATCTGCCGCCCAAGTTGATAGGACCTTTTTGGGTGAACCTTCGTAACTCGATATGGGCCTTCCCAATTCGGGGTCAACTTTCCAATCGTCTCTTGCCGACTTGCTTCGTTCTTTTCTCGAAACCGGATCTCCGACTTTGAAGTATCTGTGCTTAACCCTCGAGTTGCAATACTGAGAGATCTTATGTTTGTACCTTGCCATCCTAGCTGAGGCTATCTCTCTTCGCTCCTCAACGTTATCCCTTTCATGTCGAAGTTCGGGAGCATTTGTTTCAACATTATAGGCCAAACTCGAGGAGAATGAACACCAATCTCGGCGGGTATCACCACTTCGCACCCATATACTAGAGAGAAGGGAGTTTCTCCTGTCGATGAATTATGAGCTGTCCTATATGACCATAGGATGCTCGGAAGTTGTATAGCCCAATCTCGACCTTCTGCCTCTAGCCTCTTTTTCAACCCAAGCTTGATTTGTCGATTCGTCTGCTCGACTTGACCGTTTGCCTGTGGATGAGCTACTGAGGTGAAGTGCTGACTGATATGATACTCACTGCACCATTCTCTAACTCTTCGGTCTTGAATCCGGGTACCATTATCCGAGATCAAAGCCTTTGGAATGCCGTACTCTGCATAAAATGTCGACCCACAAGAATTTTTGATGGTTGCAAATGGATGTCGGGCAAAGCCTTGGCTTCTACCCATTTTGTGAAGTAGTCCACAAATGACGAACCACATATCGATTATTCCCGGGCTCGGGTAGGGTCCAACTATATCGACTCCCCACTGATCGAAAGGCCAGGCTGACGAGATGACATTCATTTCTTGGGCCTGTTGATGAGAGATGTTATCATGGATCTGACAAGGTTTGCATCTCTGAACAAGGTTGTTCGCATCTCGTTGCATCGACGGCCAAAAATAACCGGCTAACTTGCACTTTCGAGCCAACATCCTGGCCCCACAATGATTTCCACGCGCCTCTCGTGGATTTCTTCCAGAGATATTCGCCTTCCGCCGAAACATACCTCAACCATGGGCTCACAAAAGATTTCCGATAAAGGACATCGTCGAAGAACACATATCGTGCTGATTGAAGTCGGACCTTCCTTGATTGTACTTTATCGGATGGTAGAATTCCGTCTTTGAGGTAAAGAGCGATAGAGTCCATCCACGTGGCTCGCCGAAGTGATTGGCCGGACCTCCGCTTCATTGTAACTCTTGTTGGTAAATAGCTCGACTAGAACCTTTTTACTGGAGACGAAGTTCGATGCGAGCTTAGAGAGTGCATCAGCCCTTTTATTCTGACTTCGGGGTACCTGCTCGAATTGAACTGTCTTGAACTTAGGTATGAGGCCTCGCACCACTGCTAAATAGCTCTTCATGGTTTCTTCTTTAGCCTCATACTCCCCTTTCACATGATTTACCACCAACTGTGAGTCACTGTAAACCAATAAATCCTCGACACCTAACTTCAGAGCAAGTTTCAGACCCGTGATCATGGCTTCATACTCGGCCTCGTTGTTCGTGGCTTTAAAGTCGAATCGAAGGGCGTATGGGAACTCTTCGCCTTTAGGGCTAACTAGAAGGAGACCTGCTCCCGCTCCCTCCTTACTCGATGCTCCATCTACGTGGAGGATCCAAATGTTTCTTCGGGACTTTGCTTCTCTTGGTCGAGTTGGATGGAAATCCCTTCAGCTAAGAAGTCTACCAAAGCCTGAGCTTTTATCGCGGTTCGAGGAACAAACTCGATGTCATATTGTGCCATCTCTATCACCCATTTCGCTAATCGACTGTAAGTGTCGGGCTTCGCTAAGATTTGCTTCAATGGTTGGTCAGTGACTACCACAATAGGATGGGCTTGGAAATAGGGCCTCGGCTTTCTCTCGAGGCATGAACAAGACATAATACTAGCTTTTCTGCTTTGGTGAGTATCGGACCTCGGGGCCATGTAACGCTTTTCTGACAAAATATATAGGCACTTGGCCATGTACCCCTTCTCGAACTAGGACTGCACTCACTGCTTCCTCGCATACCTCCAAATAGACCAACAACCTCTCCCCCTCTCGAGGTGAAGTGAGGGTGGGTAATTCTGATAAGTAACTTTTCAATTCTTCGAAGGCTGTCTGACATTCATCATCCCAATGGAAAGGACTGGCCTTGCGGAGAACCTTGAAGAATGGTAGTACATCTTTGCGCGCGATCTCGATAAGAATCATTGAGGCGAACATTCGACCAAGAAGTCTCTCAGATTTCCTTTGTATTTCGAGGTGCGGCATATTCTTGAAAGTGTCGATCTTGTCCGGGTTTGCTCGAATCCCGCCTCCGAGATCATTGATGAGAGATAAATTAACACTCATTATTATAACATTTCACCCTATTTACGATACCGCTTTTGAGTATTTATGTATCAAATCAAGTCATAATTACTAAGTTTTATCAAAATGTATAAGTAGTAATTATTATATAAATTATTGTATTTTACTAGGTTTTATACCGGTTTAGTGATATGTGATAAAAATATGATAAAAATTACTATATTTTATAAACGTTTATTTTTCACTATTAATCATATATCCTAGAAATTTTCCCGACCTGACCCCAAAAGTGCACTTTTTTGGATTCAACCTCATCTGTGTATCCCTCAGCACTTCGAATACCTCTCGAGCATCCACCAAATATTGCTTCATAGACCGACTCTTGATCAGCAAGTCGTCTACATACACTTCCATACATCTACCAATTTGCTTGGCGAAGATCTTGTTGACTGCTCTCTGATATGTAGCCCCGGCATTTTTTAATCCGAACGGCATGGTTACATAGCAGAAAGTGCCGAATTCCGTGATAAAAGCTGCTTTTTCCGCGTCTCGGGATCCATTAAAATCGATGGTATCCCTTATACGCGTCCCGTAAAATCCGAACACCTCAAAATCGATGGTGGAGTCTACTAACTCGTCGATTTTTGGCAACGGATATGAGTCCTTTGGACATGCTTTGTTCAAGTCGGTGAAGTCTACGCACATACGCCAACTGCCATCGGGTTTCTTGACCAATACTGGGTTGGCTAGCCACTCTGGATAGAATACTTCTCTTACTATCTGGGCCGCCAGTAGCTTACCGACTTCCAACTCTATGGCTTCAAGTCGATCAGATGCAAAGTTTCTCTTCTTTTGCTTAACTGGCTTCTTTGCTTGATTTATCTCGAGCTTATGGACCGCGATATCTGTAGATAACCCCGGCATGTCAGTAGCCTTCCAGGCAAAGACATCTCTGAACTCGATCAACAACTCGATGAGCGACTGTTTTTCCCTGGCTGGGATCCACACCCCGACCTGCACACACTGATCAGCTTCTCCTTCCCAGAGGCGGACATTCTCGACTGCATCACTAGAGATCCAACTCTTCTCCTCTTCTTTCTCCGGAATCAGTTCCTCGACCAAGATTTGTTGAACTGCCATCTTCCCATTCATGACAATGGAGTTACAAATCCGCGCGGCCTCAACATCTCCCTTTACCTCGTGGGAACCGTTCCTGGTAAGAAATTTCATGCTGTTATGGAATGTTGAAATGATAGTGCGCAGGTCGAAGAGCGCAGGTCGCCCTAAAATAACATTATAAGCAGAGGGAGATTTGACCACTACATAGCTCAACTCGAGAATCCTTCCTTTCTCACCGTCCCCAACTGTTGTGAGTAACTTTATCGATCCCATAGGATGAACTGCTTGCCTTGTGAACCCAACAAAGGAGATGTTATGGGAGCTAGATCTTTCTCTTGTAACTTCATCGCTTGGAAAGCCGAGCAATACAAAATGTTTACTGCGCTACCGTTATCGATGAAAACTCTCGATACACGGGCTCGACTAATCACAGCCTCGATAACCAGCCCCTCACTATGACTCATAGACTTGAGGATATCATCGCGAGGTCCGTACCCGACTTCCGTCGTAAATTTGAGCTCCTTACGCTCTCTTGAGCTATCACCGGTCTCTCGGCGGCTTGGTCTTTGTCGCTCTCCCCCTGGTCCAAAGATCGTATTAACATAGTTTGTTTGTCGATTATCATCGTATCTGTCTTGACCAAAGTTATCTCTGTTATTTCCATCACGATCTGGAGATCGATTCCTCTAGGGTGATCGATTTCTCCTTCTTTGAGCATCTCGGCCTCGACCCCTATCTTGATCGGAGTTCTTTCTTTTATACTCTTCACGCCCTCTGGGCCCATCACACCGAGATCTATCGACCACTTCATCTAGCTTCCCTTCCTGAATGCAGATGTCAATGTCTTTTTTCAGGTCGTGACAATCCTCTGTTGTGTGACCTATGTCTT
The DNA here is from genome assembly GCA_026214975.1 of Gentiana macrophylla. Taxonomy (NCBI): domain Eukaryota; kingdom Viridiplantae; phylum Streptophyta; class Magnoliopsida; order Gentianales; family Gentianaceae; genus Gentiana; species Gentiana macrophylla. The sequence continues at coordinate 100,076,942 of CM047816.1, forward strand.
CATGAAACTCGCAATACTTGCTTGAATTCCTCTTTTCTCGAGGTTTCTTCAATGGAGGCGGTCTTCTTGCTATGTTCTTCGAGAGCATGATCGATAACACCTCGGCTCGAGACAGATTAAGCGGAATGAAATCCTTATCACGCGTGGGTCCCTTCTTTCCCCCGTGGTCTGAGGCGGGTGTCTCTATACGGTCCCAGACTGAAGGTTTACTCTCGACATCCTGTCTCCTGGGTTGATTCTTGTTCGGACCTCGATTATCCTTTTTCGCTAGTCGGATTGGGTGTGCCTGCGCACTGCCTCTTCCTCTTGACAGAATCGATGCACCACGTTAACACACTCGTCCATGGTGTGAGGAACATCTCTGCTCAACTTCATGTATAACTTCGTATTATGCAGTCCCCCCACGAACGTTGTGATCAGAAGTCGATCATCTGCATCATTGACCTGCATGGCCTCGAGATTAAATCTCTTCAAGTAATCTAGCACTGCTTCATCCTTTTGCTGCCTCATGTTCATGAGGTGCGTGGCACTTAAATGAAAATTATTGTTGACGATGAAGGCGTCCCGAAACTTGCGGGCTAGCATGGCAAAACTGGAAATCGACCCGGGCCGTAGCTTGGTAAACCATTCCCTGGATCGACCTACGAGCAGCGTCTCAAACGCTCAACATCGCATCGCATCGGGTGCGCCATCCAACCTCATCCGAGATAAATACCGTAGATGGTCTTCCGGATCGCAGAGTACCATCGTATATGGCTCTATCTTTGGGATCTTAAACCCTTGGGGTTTAGGGGAAACTCTCGATCTCTTTCGTGAAAGGAGATTCCAACCATAGCGAGACCTGGCTTTTCCCCAAAATAACGTACAGTTCCTCCCTGACGCTGTCTTCGTCCATTTTCTGATGCTTCTGTTGAATCTCACGTCTTTTTCTCTCGACAGAGCTAGAGGACGCACTGACTTCGTCTCTGGGAGTTTTCTTGGGCTTGTCTACAGCGTCTTTCAGGCCGCCGGCTGCCGCGGCGTCTTTCTGGCCGCCGGCTGCTTGTTTTTGCACCATAACTGCCTCTGCTATAATCCTGGACATTAATTCAAGATCCGCCCCTGCTAATTGATCCACTAGCGCTCGGTGTTCCGGAGCAAGACCTTGCTTTTCCTTCTGGAGATCTTCCTGGACGGTGTCCAATACTGGATCTTTTCCTCCTTGCGTATCGAGATCTAACTGCTCGTTAATCTGTGAGCTTTGATCTGCAGCTTTGGATGCGGCTTTCCTGGGAGGCATCGTGATCTTGGTGTATTCAACAATAGAAGTCCCTCCTTCTAGCACCAATGACGATGACGGATAATGTCACCTTAATAATCCGGGCCCTAATTGAATCTGGTGATGAACACACACAAAAACCCTAATGCCTAAAGAATGAGGTGGTGTCGTTTTGATGTTTGCGGCTGAGTCTAAGAATGTATCTTAGATTGCCTTCGTATCCTGTTAGGTTCCAGGAATCAAGCCTTACGTAGTTCCTGGATTGTGGTATTTATAATGACAACACATGCCCTAACCCTAATATTGAGTCGGTTTGAGTTATTGTTACATTTACCCTTAATGGGCCTTAACCGCGCCCAAGCTATTCTGTGTTAATGGCCTGGATACCGTGCGGACTCGCCCTCCATGTCGATCTCGCCCGACTGCGGTGCTCGACTCTGGGACTCATTGTCCTACACTGCTCGATTGTCGATCGTCGTAGCCTCGAGTCTGGGCATCGACATCGACATGAGTACCTTGGTGTTAATCCACAATGTGATGACCAATCGATAGACGACACGTGGAGGGGTGAAACCCTGTATCGTCATGCACCAAACTATCGCCTCCCTTAAGATTCTTATTTCCTTGCTTCCCTCTACTGCTTCCTCCTACCTCCGATTGCTTGTTCTTACTAATAATCTGTTGGGACGTGGATTTATGAAACTTCGAATCGGAAGATGAAACTTCCTTTTCTTTGTTTAGAAATTAATTTTGTGAAGGAAGGGCCACCATGGGGTATGTATTTGATCAGCACGTTGTTTCAATTCCTTTTCGTTAAATGTGAAAGGTGTGTTGCATTTTGTGTGAATTCGAACCCTAAACATCATCATCGTTATGTCGTTGTTCTTCATTCCATCTGCCTGAATGTCGATGACGAGGTGAAATCAGAAATCGAGTAATACTTCATCGGATATCAGAAATCTCCGGCGATGAGCAATACTTCAAATCGGAAATCGAGTCTGGACACATGTATTATTCACTTTGTTTTCTGATTTCATTGAATTAATTTCGGTTTCTGGTGAAATCGTCATGAGATGACCTAGCTTTCATCGCCAGCGATGAGCCATACTTTGTGTTGACCTGAGGAAGAGCATAGCGCCTGAGACGGTAACAACGATAGAAGTGATACGAAGATTATGGGGGCCTATTGTAGAGATGATCGAATTTTTGCGACCTCGGATTACAATTTCACCTCCTTTCGAGATCTCAGGCCTTTCAATGTCATCCACGACATAGTACATTGGAACATTTATCTTGATCCAGTAAGTGTCTTTTTCTCTTCACAAGGATTGCTTTATTCTATATTTTTTTAAGGATGCTATTGTTCTTTTGATTCTACTGTTTACTCACGTATGTTTGTTCCGGCTCATAGTTTCATGTGGTAATCTTATTCTGCTTCTTCTCCCATTTTCTGAACTTGCTTGCGCAATCAGCTGTTGGAATATGTATATATTTTAATTTTATGTCTGTTTGCAGATGTTGAGGAAGTTCCCTACATGCAATAAAATCAAGAAGTTCCCATTCTCCTCTTTATGCTCTGGTTCATTCATTTTTCTATTTCATTTGGCCGCCCAATCTACCTAAAGATATGAAGAGGAACTCAGTGGTATGGTGACCTCTGCATTCATCTACTACTATGGTATTGGATTTGTATTTTGTCATTTATATGTTTTTTTTTTTTTTTTTTTTTTTGTATGTTTATTGAATTGATGGGTTTCTTCCTTGATTTTTTTACTAGATATTTATGTGAGGAGACGTACCCAACAGACGAGTATCTAAAATCAAATAAAGTCAAAGCTTTTTCAGTATTAACCCGGACTGTAACTAAGGTAAAATTTTCTTGTATATATATAGAGAGAGAGATAGATTTTACATGAAAAAGAGTTTCCTCACTTACTGAAAATTTATGGTGGTGTTGTTAAAAATGGTAGTTGGATTGTGGATCTGAGGTTCATAAAGGGATTGTGAAACGGGTTGGGGTATGTATATGTAAGGGATAGTGTTGACTTTAAATGGAGATAATGGCAAAATGGAAAAATTAAATAGATGGGGCAAGGTACATACTCAGAACTGCAAATAGATGAGACTTTGCTTTATTCACCTTGGATAATCCATAAAAATGAAGATAAAATACAGTGTTGGAGAAGATGATAAAGTGCCCACCTGGTTGAGCATTTGTTTTATGAATGTGTTTTTTCTTCATTTTGATATTGAATTTCATACAGGAAAGGAAATAAATCAAACTTAAATGGTAGTGTACTTTTGTAACTTTCTGTCTCAAGAATGGACTTCATGTTTGTATAGAATGTGTTTAACTCTAAAGTTTGATGAATCTCCATTGTGATAGAATCTCAGTTTTCTGCCCACACAGTATATGTATGTGATGAACATTTTCCACACTTCCTGAGTTACACTTCTAGAATGTAATTTTTTTTACTTATGGATTTAATATCTATGACAATTGAAGCAATTCAAACTATATAAGGAGTGCCTCAATTTGTTTTTAATCTTGAATATTTTTGTTTCTGCCAAAACATAATCGGGTCTCTTCGTTATGTTTCTTCTTTTGACCGTCAATTTGTCATGTTATTTTCTTTTTTATATAATACATATATGAATGTGTAGTTTTTTTTCATAATGTGGTCCTTTTTTATTCGCCTAATTGGTTTTAGATAAATAGTCACTCAAATTTGTGTACTCATAATGTGATACCAATTGTCTTTGAATTCACTCTTTAACAACTGTTCTGGCTCTATTGTTTAAGGCTAATATGCCTATTGCTTTTGGCTTAATCCTCTACCCTTACATGTATCTGTGTTTGTTTAAGGTGCACACTTTGTTTTGTCTCTGTAAAAATGAATTGGTTTGGACATGTTAACAACCAAGTCTGGATCCCCTCATGTACACATGAGGGGTATGTTTGTTCACACCATTATGTATGCAGGATTTTTTTTCATGGCCTTAAATGCACAAGACCACCCAGTGCAAGGAAGGGGTTCCTGGATGGTTAACGACCCTCCAGCATCCAAGGAATGAAGTCTTTTATCTAGAATTGTTCATGTCTTACTTAGCACCTCCAGTGGTAGGTTCAAGAATTTTCCTAAAGCTTTACAAAATCTTTGTAACTTTTGTGGGGTGATGATTCATCAACCTCATAATATTTTCGTTTCTGATATCACTTTCAAATATTGAATTTCCATTTGGTTGTCATAGTAACTTTTCACTGATAAACATGTTTTTGGAGCTCGATTCATTGAAATATTATATTCCACCACTCAAAGAGCTATTGTCATCTCTACCAAAACCAATTGGGTTGTACATTAATACTCATTGCAGGCCATCCGTTGTATATCATTGCTTTGAAATAATAGAAAGCTTTTATGGAATCTAAGATCAACACTTTGAAGGCTAGGTTGGATGTGGTGTTTATCAAAAAAACTTCTTATTGCTTTGAAATAACACAAAGCTTTCTTAGCTTTCTAAGGGATCTAAGAACAGATAAACACTTTGGATGGTAGGCTAGATGTTGTGTTCTGCAAAAAGCTTCCAGAGATCTGCGAGATGATATTTTGTCAAGTTGCTGCATAATGTGGTTGATAAATCATTTTCTTTCTAAATGTTCATTTAATGGTCATTGATAAAAAAAAAAAATATGGTTGTCCTGTTTGTTTCAATTTGATATATATTTTTCATTTAAAAAGAAGCGGTAGGTAAAAGAAAACGTTGATTAATGTCTATGCGGATTATAATCCTGATGGAATTGTTTTATTCAATGTCTGAATGATGAAAAGAACCGTGTGTTCAGCTCATTATTTGATTATTATTGTTGTATCGTATTTTCATACCTTTTATGTTCTTATGCATTCATTGTACATATTGATAATCTTATACGTCTTAAAGTGTGCATTATGCACGAGTAAATGACTAGTATATATATATATATATATATATATATATGTATGTATCTTACATTTAATTTATCATCGATCAAACCAAATTTTCAATATTTTACAACTATGGACTCGAATCGAATCAAATATTTAACAACTTGAGCAACCTTCTACACCAAAGATGCTTGAACTTGGTTCGAGTTTGTTCGAGCAAAAGAAAAACTCTCGGCATTTGGCTCGATTAAGTTTTAATGATGCTCGAGTTCAACATAATTTTGAACACTTTTAACTAGCTTGGAAAAAATTATTGATATTCAAAGTATTCGGTCGTTAAAACAATACCAAAAAAAAAAAAATTGATATAATTTAATAACGTTTGATAAACCATGTGAATAATTTGAGCAAAGCATTTAAGTGTTTGAGTTTAACTCGTTAATTTTGATGAACTGCTCAAGTTCGGTTAAGTCTAAATTGAGCGAGAATTTTACTAGTCGGCGTCAAGTATTGAAGTGCATAGTTTGACTCGTTAAATATTAGCGAGAGTTCGAGTTCGATTAAGTCGTATTTGAGCGAGTATTTTACTTGCCGGCGATCGAGATCGACTTCGCCATGTCGACTTGACTCGTTTTACACTTAAGCTACACAAGACAAGCCCAACGTTATAAGTAGGAAAAACCCTAAGCCTCTCCCGTCCGGCACTCCAAACTCCAAACTCCCACACTATCGTCTATACCATGGGTTCGCTTGCACAACCATCACAGGCCGGCACCGCCACCGCATCCGCAGCCAAGGCTGCCGGCGAAGCTGTAAAAGCTTTGCTGAAGTGGAAAAACAACCAATCATCCTCCTCTGAAAAGGGTCAACTTCTTCCCGGCGGTGATGATTTTCTCTATCTCTATTTAACCCTGGAGAAAATCCCACAGAAATCTCGAACTAACCCCTTCAAAATCCCCCTTCCTCATCCAATTTTAGACCCTTCTTCAGAGTTTTGCCTCATCATTGATGACAGAAGGCACCAATCAAAGGAAGATGTGAAAAAAATAGTAAAATCCCAAAATTTACCCATCACCAAGGTGCTTAGGCTATCAAAGTTGAAGTCCAATTACAAGCCTCATGAAGCTAAAAGGAAACTCTGTGAGTCGTTTGATGCCTTTTTGGTTGATAGGAATATTGTTCATTTGCTTCCTAAGCTATTGGGTAAGTTCTTTTTCAAGAAAAAGAAGCTACCTTTACCGGTTGATTTGAGTCATAAGAATTTGAAAGAGCAAGTTGAGAGGATTTCTGGATGTGGGTTGTTTTATATGAGGACTGGTACTTGCTGTGTGATGAAGGTTGCAAAGATGGAGGATAATGAAGAGGAAATTGTGGAGAATGTTGTCCAAGCTATTGATGGGGTGGTCAAAGTTGTGCCTAAAGGGTGGAGTGGTATAAGGAGTTTGCATTTGAAGGTTTCGGGATCTTTGGCGTTGCCGATTTACCAAGCACTGCCTGATGTTAAACTGAGAATTGAAGGGATGAAGGAGAGTGAAGCTCGGAGCGTGGAGGATCAGGTAGTAGAAGTTGGAGAAGAAAGCAATCAAGAAATCAAGGAGAAGAAGAATGTAAAGCATAAGAAGAAGAAAGGAGGAAGGATTCATGAGGTTAAGTATATGGATTTCGGTGTTGACGACGGTGATGTATTGGCTGGTGGTAAGGAGGAAGTAAATGATGGGTTTTGAAGAAGAAGAATGAATCTGATGAGCTTGTTGCTGTTAGTGAGGACGACGGCGAAGGGAAAGCTATGGAATTGGTGGAGCAAAAAGGTGGTGTTATAGAGGATGAAAATGGCAATGGTGAAAAGAGAAGCAAGGGTAAAGCATCCTTAAAGAAGTCAAAAAACAAAGAAGAGAAGAATATGAAGGAAAAAGAAGTCACAAAAGAGAAGCATAGGAAAAGGGAGAGCCCTAGGAACATAGAACAAACTGGTGGTAATGGGAAGAAGGTGTTGAATGAAGGGTCAAGGACAAAGGAAACAAAGAGAATCTAGAATGTAGCTTGATTATATCATGTTATTTTCTTACATTTTTGTTGTCTTTATTTATTGCAGTTTCTTGTTTTAAACTCAAGGCATAATTACTCTGGGAGAACTATTCCAATTCCTGCAGTTTTGAAGTATTGTGGCTTTGTTGTAGTTTCTTGGTTGAACTTTAGGCATATTTACTCTGGGAGAACTATGCCAATTCCTGCAGTTTTGAAGTATTATGTCTTGAGGATGTTGTTTCAGAAGGATACTATTATTTTTGATCAATTTTTCTTTTACGCGAACATGTTAGTGTCTACATTTTTGTTGTCTTTGTTGCAGTTTCTTGGTTGAGAGAACTATGCCAATTGCTGCAGTTTTGAACTTTTAGGCTTGAGGATGTTTTGTTCCAAAATGATTGTTTTTTATTCGTTTGTCTTTTATAAGGAGATCATGTTGGTGTCTACATTGGGTAATTCTTACATGTTACTCCCTGACGTGGACGTGGAGTAACTTGGTTTAATATGGACTGTACAGTTTCAATCCAGAATGAAACTGTGTAATCCACATTAAACCCCGTATTGGAGAGTAACCACACAAGAACTACTTGGAAACTATGCCAATTTTGCAGTTTTGAAGTATTATTATGGCTTTGTGTATTTTTAACATGTGTGTACAAGTTGAGACTGAAACTTTGTGAGTTTTACAACTTATTAAGTTGAATTGCATTTTCTTCAAAAAAAATATATTGTACTACTAACAAACTATGGATTAGTCTTCAGACAATTGTCTGTGTATACCTTGCGAAAGCAAAACTAAGGCCAACATAATTTGACTAGTGAAACTAAGATGGAAACGAATGAAACAAGAAAAATGGTCTGAAAACATGAAAAAGAGACCTCAAAATTGATTACATTTTAGTCTTGAGAAGGTATAGAATCCACTTTTAGACCGTCCATTGTGAAGATCAACCATTTTAAAGCCGATTGTTTGAGTTAACATCGACTTCAAGAAGATCAAATGTTTAATTAGCTCAAAAGTGGTTTACAATTCCAAATGGCGTGTGCAAAGCTTTTATAGTCTACGCAAAAGCGGTTTGCACTCGAATGTTTAACTATCTCAAAAGTGGTTTACAATTCCAAATGGTGTGTGCAAAGCTTTTATGGTCTACACAAAGCGGTTGGCATGCAAATTCGCTCGGTGTCCCCATTACCAAATGGTGTGTAAAGCTTTTATGGTCTACGCAAAGCGGTTGGCATGCAAATTCGCTCAATGTCCCCGTCAAAAGGCGTCTTCATGGGATGAACTTTGATCTCAAAAAGCTTTGGCCACAATTTCCCAGTCACTGCATTGTGTATATGGTGAAAGAAAGTAGAAATGAACATATTGCTAAACAGAAGAGAGCCTAAAAAAAGAGCCTAGAAAAGAGATCAAACTCCACCCATACGTCAAGAAAGACCAGTATAATCACGGCTTAATATACTACGAATGTTATCAAGAGGTTCGTCAAAATACTGGAAACACACGTCCGTATTCTCTATTTTTATGTTGGAAGATTAGATCCTAATCAATCTTCTTGAAATGAAAAGATATGATGCATGCCATTATATACAACCAACTGTTGTTTAATGAAAAGTTTTTTTTTTTTTTTTTTTTTTTTTTTTGTGTGTGAGATAAGCATATGGAATCGCACACGTTAATGTTGATTTTAATCGAACAGAAGATTGCATATTTTGCATTGATAGATAAACTAGCCTCCATTGCATAGTTTAATAGTAAAAGAGCTGAGTGTTGTATTGGTAGCCATGCCTTGGAGCTAGGGCGCGGGAGTTCGGTACCCTTTATCGACTTCTCTTAGCAAAAGAAGGTACACATACAGTCTTTGCAAATTAGACCAGTGAGACATAACCCACGATTTACATCCTCTGCGAAGCTCTAGAGACAGGGGAATGAGGGCCCTTTGAGCGGGGACTCAAACCCTTTTTTATGGATAAAACTAGAAAAAATAATTATGTTACAACCATTGTTAATGGTTGTACATATAGATGAATGTACACAACATGTCCATCCACATTTAATTTTAATTTTTTGTTTGCAAAACAATACTTTAATGAGATGAAACAGAGACTTTATTTTTTCAATACATAAGGTGCGGGACTCTTTTCTTAATGTTCAGATTTTTCCACATTGGAATCGTCGGCTTAAGGTTTTAAGGAGGCGGAGCTATGTATTGAAGACGCAAGTTTAGGGGCGGGCCGAGAAAAAGCTTAGTAAACTCTACTCTAAGTTCACAGAGACACTTACCAAAGATACGGTTCTGATCTTTATCCCATGCTATCCCATTCAACACATCAATTCCCTGCACACACAAAAAAAAAAGTATGATAAATTAGATAATCAAACAGACTTGAAACTAGAGATTTGCATTACATGAGAATCATTGCTATTTATAGTGCCTACCCGGTTTCCAGAAGCCAGCAATCCTTGCCTACAAAATGGAACATGAAAACCAATTATTACCACTCGTAAAATTCTTACGAAAAGGGATGTTCTGTCAGATTGAAGAGATCCATTTGCATCTTATTAAAATACAGCTCGTGGTCTGTTTTTGGTGTGTTTATAGTGACTTGTTTTTGTTGATGAGCTTGTTTTTAGTGTGTTTAATACCACGTGTCATGTTTTAATCGGATACAAGAGGCTCCCTTCGTTGAGGACATCCCGCATCATAATTTTCCGATTGTATGGAAAATTCTAATGTGAGGTTTCCTTAACAGAGAGATCCACTTGCATCCAATCAAAATACGCCACGTGGTTTGATTATTGTGTGTTTGGAGTGATTTGTTTTATTTTTGAGCTTGTTCTGTGTGGTTAATACCACGTGTCATGTTTTGATTGAATGCGAGTGGATCTCTTCATTGAGGACACCCTGCATCAGAGTTCCTACAGAACGGGATATCTAATGCATGGTGTCCTCAATAAGGATCCTATCAAAATTCGCCACGTGGTTTGATTCTGGTGTGTTTGTAGTGACTTGTTTTGTTCATGAGCTTATTTCTAACGTGTTCATGATAACACATGTCACGTTTTGATTGGATGCATATGAATCTCCTCATTCGGGACATCCCAATCAGAATTATCCCTAAAGGTACAAAACCTTAATTTCTCCAAGAGAATCCATCCAAGCACACTACCATCCTTGGGTGATATTCTAGCAATGCAATTGGTCTGCAAATAAGCAAATAGAGACAAGCATTAATAAAAAGTCCAGTTGGTAATGTAGAGACTGTTCTCAGTTCTCACGTCCTCAAGAAAAACCAGCGAGTGTACGTGAAAAAGGGAGAGAACACCATCATATTCTTGAATTCTTTCGAGATGTTAATAAAACTCAAACTGGAGAAGAATATAGTTTGTGGGTTCCTTCTAAGTCGTATCATGTATCCTCTAGACAACCATTTCAAAGAAAAATAATTAACTTCACCATGAAAGCAATTTGGGGGGGAAAAACAAAGTAAAAATATGGATGAATACCTGCCAAACATTTGCCCAAACTTGTCCATCAATGAACTCCAGTTCATTGAGTCTTTGTACTTCGCGTCCTTTATGCTTTACGATCAGTTTTTTAATGACTGCATATTGGAAGGAAAACAGATTAGTCGATTCTAGTGGCACCAAACCAAAAACAAACAATATTTTCAAGGTTGATTCTACACCGAAGCTCAGGCTAAATCACAACTATCCTAATGAGAAAAGATTCAGAAAATTATATTAACTTGGAACTTCCATGGCTAAAAGGACCTTTATATGTATGAGGATCGATGTGATACAACAATGAAGTTCCATCAGTGCCGAATATAACCTTTCCATCAGTCCCCAAACCCCAACCGTCGAGCATTTCATGGTCAAACGTCTCAAACTGCAAGAAACGGTACTGAAAATGAGTCACCTCAGAAGTATGAAATCATTTGGCGCAGCTGTTAAGAACGAGTCACTTCCTCTACAAGGTCCTGGATTCGATTACTACAACATGGTCGAGAATGATAATCTGGCTCAGTTTTTTTTTCAGTCCAAAGTGTCACTTGTCCAAAATTTAGTGCTGAAGGTACGACACGCTCCAGCCAATAAAAACTTGGCACGTGGCATAAATAGACTGAAAAGGTTAATAAAATGCATAGATGAGGGGTAAAAGAGCCAAGATTAAACATAGGGGATAAAAAAGGAAGTTCCGTGAAACAAAAAGGACCACGATTTAATGTGCAAGGAGGTGAAGTTTCTAAAATTTAGTAACAAGCATAGTTTCCTTTATATTCATCAAAATAAATAAAAAACAAGTGAATAGGTAATAACATGAAGTAACTGCGCAAGTAAAAGAAGAAGCACAAACTTGGCTGAAATTATTCCGGTCGTAAATGAAACCAATATTCTGCAACCAAGTTACTTGAAACAACCTACATCAACAAGAAAAATTATTTAATCAGAACCAGAAACCGGTTTGATGAAAACGTTAAATCAAGAAATGAATTAATTTAATTTCACTTTTTAAAATTAGCAAGTTGAACAGATTATAATGAATGTTTAACTTCTCTCAATAATCCGAGCATCCAACAGCGGAGAAACTGAAAACATAACTACACAATGTTCATTATTGGGTGTCTTTAGTGGCACCACAGTAAATCTACTACATTGTGGCACCACAGAGACAATCGACTTTCTCACAATCGAACCATAGAGCTGAGAATCGACTTTCCGGGGGTCGATCATCACAGTTGACCAACTGAAAGTCAATTTTTAGCTCTAGAATTGACTTTTAATAATCGGTTGTTTCCGGTGTTGTGCCATGGTAAAAACACCATGGTGCCACTAAAAACACCCTTCATACTTTTGCAGACAAGAGGAGCTAAATCTACAAGAGCATACAAACCTGTCACCTATCAGAGTCAAGCCCTCTCCAAAAAGGGATTTATTCATTCTATAAATGTCCAGAACCTGTAAAAAACAGACCGAACATCATGATTTAATATGCACGTAAAGTGAATACAATACACACACGTGTAAATTTGCATACATACATGAATATATACATATACATACATAGATATGTGTGTGCATAAAGCCTATCTGACCAAATCTGGATACTACAGTATTGAACACGTGCAAATAGTAGAGTTACAAAACAGTTATACTCGTACCTTTCCAGAATGTAGATCAACTTTTCTCAAAGATGACTGCAATTACGGTTAAGAAAAATCTCAGTAAACAAGCTTAAAAGGAACTCAGCTCTTTTATAAGAAACCGACAACAAACATGAACTTCTCAAAGAAGTTGTACAAAAATGAAGCAATAGGTATATATATATATATAGATGAGAGAGAGAGAGAGAGAGATATATGATAACAGGGAGAAGGTTGAGAGAGGGAAGGGAGAGATTGTGAAACAGGCAGCAGTGTCAACATTAAAAGCAATAGCTCAAAGAAAACTTACACGTCCGTTAAGTCCAGTAGATTCAAAGAAAGTATTGTTTTCTGCATACAAAATCCCCTGCATAAGGGAAAAGAAAACCATGTGAATCACTGAAGACCTTCTGTGAGTTGGATAATCCAACCCATAATCAGTTATAGCACACCAAGTTGAACCATAAAATGGAAACTGAAGATAAAGAAGTCCGCAACTTAAAAATCAAGCACAGCTTCCAAATTACTAAGATATGCCAAAGACTGTATCTTTACCATATTCCACCGCCCATTGAGAAACAAGAACCTCTTATTGACCAATGCCTACATTTGTCGTTCACTACCGTTTTTGTTAAGGAAGCTCAAGTATCAGCTCAGTTGGCTTGCTTATCAGAAGTGACGAGCAGTGGCTTATTAGGGGATTAGTAGTACATCCTATCTAGTTTGCAAATCAGATATGAAAGGCATCTTATTCAAGTTGTAATTAAAGATTCTTTTCTGTTTTGCAGAATCATAAGTATGCTGACAGCTAGACTAGGTTGTTATAGCAGCTGTACGTTTCCTTTCTTGTTGCTTACGATCAAATCATGTATACAACTATGTCTGCTAACTTAGTAATCCTATGAAGGTTTCAATATATCTTGCTTAAGCCTTTACCAAGCATTTTCTACAACAAAATGAAATGCACTTCATGTGAACACATCAATGACAAGGATGGAAGTTTTAATAACACCACTTAGAACCATAATCCAGTCTGAAATCCATGCCTACAGCATCTGCATAAGGGAAATTTATTGGGAGAGCCCCAATCCCAAGATGTATGATCAAATGAAACACGTTCCTGTTTCACTTTAATTTGTATCAGAGTGATCAAACTATAACATGTTCATCCCTGGAGTCTTTTTATTTTTTTGTATTGGACAAACAGTAAGAGTGTAAAAAGAGTGCAACATGTTTAAAACCATACATACAACTTCCATAAGAATAATTTTGCTACAGAGCTATCACGAAAACGATCAAATACACATATCTTAGAGCATTAAACATGAAATTCAGAATGTATACCTGAGTGAACGCCTCAGGATCGTGAGGAAACTCATTGACTACTTCAACAGTGTAAATATCGCCGCTCTCTTCCTCAGAATTCGTCACTTTCTGCCTCGTCGATGAAGTGCTTAGTAGAACAACTACAGTACCGATCAACACAAGTGAAGCTATCCAGATAACCTTCTTGCACTTGGAATTGAACGATAAATACGGAGACACCACCATCAGAAATTGTTGAGACTTCAAATTCGAATTCGTTCTCCTGCTAGATTTCTTCATCGTCGATACACTAGCATCATTTCCTATGAATACTATAAAGTCAACTCAAAATGGAGTTTCTAGGCTAAGGTTTTGCATCTCCGTCATATCTGGCCGGCGTGGGACGGCGGAATTGGCGGGAATGGCAGAAATGATCATGTAGCAACAGCCGGTTCAGGATTTTAGATCTCCGACCAGCCGTCTTCGTGTTTTTTTTCTTTTTTTTTTTCGTTTTCCCTTTTACATTTGGCGCGTTTTGTCACATTTTTTTTATGGAATATCCTCATGTGTAAGATTCATTTAATAAATAAACATTATATTTTGACTGTTAATGAATTTATAAAAACCAGTTACATAAGCTAGTCTTAAATCAAGTTTAGATTTACATTTGACTTTTTATAACTTTCTAGAAACACTCGTTTATAACAATTACATAGGAATGATTCTTCAATAGCTCTTAGCCTATTGATAATAGATCTGAGGAGAAGTAATATATTCATCATTATTAAATCGATATAGTTGTCAATATCATAAATAATAGGAGTTGAAATTTATACGGACGAGCCGTACGAGACAACGAACAGGCTCGTGCTCGAAATGGGCTTGGTGTTGATGTTAGTGTGTCTTATGAAGTCATTGACAGACTCCTAGGCTCATGCGCATTGGACTCAGCCATATCCCATAAAAGTTATGGAGCATGATTTCATTATACGCGTTGTTGTTTAAATCATAGGCATTTTCCTTCTTTCGTGACACTATTGTCTAATTCACGTTATTATCAGTGGCATACCGATGAAGCTTTCTCACTAAAAAAATAAGGTAAAAGTGATGATCCAACGAATAAATCATGTTATTTTAACATTTTTTAACGACAAGACTATATTGTTTGAAGAAAAATTTAATCTTAATAGAGACATTAAAATAAAAGTTATATATAACTACATCATTAGTCTGAAGTCCATATAAGCTTTTGTCATTTCCAGGTGTGCAATCAAATACAAATTCTTACGCATATTACACAATCTTCGCTATGTACGTGCATTTTATTATGATTGAATGAAAATCATACATCAACTTGGTGCAATATGCAAATACCTACACTTCCAATTTTATATTGTGACAAGAATATGCATGTCATCTCCAGTTTTATATTAGGAAAATGATTATGACACATAATTTATCCCCACTTATCCCACCGGATGGATGTGTCTTGTGGTCCATAATTTTTGTTTTTTTAGTTTCATAATGTATAATTAAAAAGTAAAGTCGTACAACTTTGTCTGAGTATATTACGTGCAGTGTTTTATAAAGACGGGCTAAACGGGCCACCATCTGATCCGATTACACCTTAGGCGGTCTGGTCTAGACGGGTTGGGTCTTGGACAGATCATGAGAGTGCGTAGGCAGGGTCTAGATAGGTTAGGCATTTAGGACTTAGTATATATTGTTTTTTTAAGACGTAAATGTTTACATTAAAATAAAAAAACACTAGCAGCGACCCGAGATCATTATTCGAACCCCCTCATATAACCTGACTTCTTCCAGCCACCACACCACACCACAATACCGCCGACCGGCCAGACATTACCGCCAGCAAGCATTCCGACCACCAGAGAGCACCGACAGCCAACAATCCTTGCAGTAGCATTGTAAAATATATATATATATATATATATATATATATATATATATATATATATATATATATATATATATATGCCAAGAAGCTGAGTAGAACGCCCACCATTAGCCTAATCGTCTAGGCGCTATATCGCCATGCCCACCCCATCGACCTACAAACGTATAACGTTTTTTTTAGAACATTCATTAGGTGTATTAGGCATCTTCCTTTATATTATACCATATTTCATAGGTTTGATAGTAAGATCATAAAAAATGAGAAATGAGAAAAAATAATAATGCATTTAATTTGTTGTTTTAGTAGGCGGTGTCCCCTGCTTCAAGTATAGCAATTTTTTGTCGTATACTAAAAAAAGCCTTTCCAACTTCAGTCCTTTCATCACGACACTCCTTTTCTATTCACTCTCTGCGGTTTTCTCCTTTTCTGGCACTATTCCGTTGCCGTGTTTGGACGATTTTCAGTACGGAGCAACGGAAAACGCTAGGGTTTCTTTGAGGACTACAATGCTGCAGTGCATTTTCGCCGTTGATGATGAAGTTTTCATGTCGAATCGTCGGAATCAGGCGTACACTTGCTAGTGCTAGTGAAACCGCAGTTTTCCTTTACTTTTTTTTGGTGAAAAATGAGTAGTGTAGAGGACCGAAGCGTTGCGGAGCTTGAGCTAAGCACGAAGAAGAAGACTGCTCAAAAGTAATGTTAATGACTGTTTTGTTTAGCTCAAATGTGCATTTAGTTTAACTTAAACGGCTTTAAACTTTGAATTTTGCTTTGTGTAAGGTTGATTTTAGCAGATTTGCTTGTTAAGCTCTTGATTTTTTCCGTTTTTGAGCTTTCAGTCAGTTTAATTTGATTGCATGTATGTTTTTATTCTTAACTTTTTCTTTTCTCCTGGAACAAAAATGTGCAGCGAGCAAAAAAGAGTCTACAGCAGAGAATTTCTTTTGTCATTTGCTCTATTGGACGTTTCTCGACGATTACCTGAAGGATTTGACCAGTCGGTCTTGAGGTATGTCAAAATTTTACATTCAAATGTGCTACGAGAGAATTTTCCTCTACCTTTAGTGTATAGCTGCTACTGAACTACACAGAACCGAAGTAAATTGCTAGATCCTTGTGTGATAATGCTGAAATTTGCGTTGTCTGACTTGTTACTTTGTTTATATTGATTAGCTCTGCTTAAGCATTATTTTCATCAAGTTAAGCCTTAGATTCTGATTTCACTTCTTTTGGTTATTTTCTTTTGAAATCGTATTTCCATTAGGTCTAGAGTATGTGTATAGGTGTGTTTGACCTTTTGTCATACTAATATTGCTATAGTTCTGTGTATTGATGCCTTTCTATAACAACTGTTTGATGATTTGACACAGTGAACTCTACGAAGGTAATGATGGTTTACTTGAACCATGGAAGGGATCTGGTGTGCTTTACTTGCCTAATAGCAGCATCAGTGGATGTACAATACAGTCAACAATACTGCAATCGCATTGCAATGTAGATAGGAAAATTGTTGGTCATTCAACCTGGCTGAACAAGGACAAGAACTCTAGTGAAATTCATGATCCAGGTAGTCCATGGTGTCATGCTTTGGAAGAATTATAATTTCTAAGCAGTTGATTGATAATGCAAGTCTTAGCATCAGATGCTTATACTTATTCCATGATGCACTTGCCTAGGTTAATGAGAGCTTATTATTACACTCTACTGGCTCAAAAGGAAACTGTATTTACGTTTCAATTTGTGTACTCTGCTAACAAATGAAATCTGCAATTGCTTGAAAACTTCTAATGCTTTTGTTTTTACGCTGGCTTGCAGATAACGGAAGATATGGAAAGCCAGTTAAGCCTTTACTCAATACAACAGGATGTGAAAAAGCTGAGGCTGTGGGTAAAAACTTGACAGATTCTGGAAAAACTAGCATTTGTCTACTGAGTAAAAGCAAGAACCCTTATCGACCACCACATGCTTACAAGGTTTCTTTAATTTGTATGATACTTCCTGATATTCATCTAAGTGATACGTCTCCAGTATCTGATTTCATAGAACAAATTAATGAAATCCAAATCAAGAAAATTGCAGCTTACAAAATGCATTCATCTTGATACCCTTGGATGTATAACATTTTGTCAGCACAATAGGATTCTTTTGACAGGCCTATGCATTATGCAGGTCGGAAGCACAGCATTTGAAGCAAAATCAAATGCTGAGCAAAACACAAAAGTTAAAACCATTCCCAATGATGACATGCATGAGATCAGACACACATCTAAAGATGGCACGCCATCATGTCAGGCTTCCAACTTTCAAGCTTCTCTCAAGGGAGGAAACGTGAATACATGCAGGGGAATATCGAATGGAGAACCTACTTCCTACTCTGAAGCTGCTTTGGAAGAGGTCATATTCTTGAATTCTGAGAAATCGGATTTGAGTATTTGCATGGACAAATGTAATGAAGAACAGCAACTTAGCAGCAAGTCTTCGACTGAGATCAACAATTTCTCGTCCTGCAGTATTGAGGTAATCCTATTACTTCTATTTAGTTTTCCCTCCATGTTTGCCACCATTGATGTTCTTAAATGTTGAAACTAGTATACACTTGATGCCTATTAGTTGTTCTGACTCCTTGAAATACGGTTCATGATTTATTGTGGTTAGATGTTTGATTCCACCGTCAGTTAAAGAATATATTACAGAGCTTCAAAATTTGCTAATACAAAAAGGGTATTTGTCTAATGGCTGCATCATGTCATGTGCAGTCATGGTGCGTCTTAGGTATTTTTGTTTGTTTATTTTGCAGAAGGCATTGCCTCGGTGTTTGGCTGTGACATGCGGTTCTGAAAATGAAATCTCTGGAGGTTTGACTAGCCCGAGTTTGAAATGCCAGAGTTTACAGTTGGACTCAATTGAGAATCCTGAAGTTGATCAGCCCAACAAGCCAACTGCTGACGCGTATTTGGATGATACTGACCAAAGAGACTCACTGACTTCTAAGCCTTATGAATTTCTCATACCCATTGGTTATGATTACTTCGATTCAGTTCTTCGTGAAAATACCACAACCTGGATAAACCCGATAGGTGTCAATGCGCGTATAAACCTTGGCACCTGTGTAATAGATGAAGATCAATCTGGATTTGATGATCTATGGTCCGATATATCAGCTGTCATCCGTTTTGACCAGCTGATGGAGCTATATCAAGCGGCTGACTTCGGAATTCAGGAAGAGAGCTTGATTTCAAATGATTATCCGGGGGTCACCAAAGAGCTGACCAAAACTGACAATGATATACAGTTGCCTGATGAGGACAGTTTACTTACGGTTGATGATATCCGGTTGCCTGACGAGGAAAGTTTGATTACAGTTGAGGATATGCTACAGCCTAATTTCTCTCACTTTACGGAATCAAACTTAAAGGTAGACGAGTCACCTACTGACAAGGATCTCAATTACTCACATGCTTCTGTGCCGGTTCAGCCCTACATATTGATCGAAACTCCAATCCTACTATCAACTTACCAATATCCAGGATTAGATCAGTACTACTGCACAAATACGATCCACCAACCAGCACAGTTCAAAGCTAAATCCAGGTTGAAGGTGCAGTATAACCGGGTTTTTCAGTCCTCTCTATCTCAGCAGCCAATCACTCCCCCATCTCTACAAAATCAACATCTTCTTCTTTATGGAGGTGCACACATGGATCTTGTCAAGGAATTGGTGTTCAACAACCCCGAGTTGGATCTTTCTTCACTGACAAATCTCAACACAGGTATGTCGAATGTCTAATGTCTAATGTCTAATGTCTAGTAGGTATCAAGTGTCAGGTGCTACGTGTTTGATCATATGATACAACCATTAGTTTGCTTTAGTATTCTCTGCTAAGACAAACTTTAGGAATTTAACAGACTGGTCTGTTTATTTTAGATAAGGCTTTAATGAAGATGGGACATGTATAGAGGGAGT
This sequence comes from Gentiana macrophylla, assembly GCA_026214975.1. Taxonomy (NCBI): domain Eukaryota; kingdom Viridiplantae; phylum Streptophyta; class Magnoliopsida; order Gentianales; family Gentianaceae; genus Gentiana; species Gentiana macrophylla. The sequence goes on from CM047816.1 coordinate 100,096,483, forward strand.
CTTGAACATTTAACCTCATTGCTATGTTTTCAATCAAAGCTGAATATCATTGCGTTTTTTATTTTTTATTTTGAAAGTTCATAGGTAAAAAGTTGCAATGAGTAATGATACGGGCACAACGTGGCAAAATGGTTGGTTGAGCCCGTATCATTACTCTTTTAGAACATGCCAGACATGTATGAATGAAACATACTGCAAATGCATATAACAAAGAAGTGCTTCATCAGGCAAATTCACACAGAATTCTACTGAATTTAGATTTCAAAACTATTGTGCAACAGTTTACAATACATATATATACATCACTTTACAATATGGGAGTACATCATTTCACACCCTCGAGCAAAAAGCCTCTGCCTACAGTTTGTTTTATAATATACACAATGACACGAACTCTGCATATACGAATAGTATCCGGCGCAATTTAGAATTCCTCACATCAACGGATACCCACAGCACATGCCACTATTACACTTCCTGAAATTTTACAAGTTAAAAATAAGTTTCTTGAATGTGATACAAGAGAATCTTTTTAGTATAGTTGTTGGAGATATGTTTGTATCAAGTAACATATGCGTCATATGTATGGTAAAGAGAACAAAAATGAAAGATATAATGCATGTCATTAGGTATAACATTTTTACAATGGTTGTATTCTAAAAATAAAAAAATAAAAAAAAAAAAATTATAATCAAGAAATAGAAAAGACTTACCGTTGAAGAAGCCGTTGTTCAGTTGAAGTACAAAATGTAGTAGAAATAAAAGCAGCAAACTCAAGTATTCCTCGAGTCGACTAACACAAAAGGCCGGTACAGGAGCAATAGAAGAAGGATGGATATTAGTGTAAATGAAGTAGTTAGTTAGTTAGTTACATATCAACCAATTAGAAGTTAGCCACAACAACTAAATAGATGACTTGGCAATTGCATAATTTCTAATTCAATCAATCGTTTAGATCAATATATATATATAAAAACTCTTTGCAACTCCTAATTCTCAAGTCATATAGTTAGTCATCGTAGCTTTTAATTGGTTGATTTGTGATTAGCTATAACTACTTTATTTACACTCATAGTACACAGTTAGATGTCTTCCACCTACTCCCAAGTCAACCACTTTGTACTAGTTTTATGTTAGTAATTAAGAAAAACTTTTGGTTTGTTAATTCTGAACTTTTTATCTCACAGCTTTTATTCCTTACTTGCATTTTGTACTTCAACAATTTTCCTGCCACAAACATTGAGCTACTGTTGTTGCGATGCTACCGTCATGCTGTTATCTTTCCCCATTTCAGTCTCATGAGATGAGAGCAATATTATCTGGATAAAACCAATTACTATTCATTCAGCCAATAGTTAATACAAGACAAAAATAATTAAAAACAACAGTAATAGGGTTTTGCCAAGAAAAAAAATATGAGGGAGGAATTAGGACGGGGAAGGGACGTTATTTATCAACTATTTGTACTCAAGTATTTGCACTAGTATGGATACGCATGTGTTGATACGTATATGTGACTTTTCATACTATAATATAGTTGAGCAATTATTATACACTACAATACCAAATAGCAAAACAGATATACAGCACTTACATGATCTTCAATGTCAGGGCTAGATAAATTTATGGTAAGGTTCCTCATTAGCATCAACACCTGGATATAAAAAGTCATAATGAAAAAAATGAGGCATAGTAAACACGATGCGTATGCACACGGTCCTTATTACAATATCATTTTAGCAGAAAATCAACTCTATGTTTATGTTTTTACAAGCTACAATCAGTAGGCCGGAATTCATTTTGGAGTAGGGCATAAATGGAAAAAAATAAAATATTGACATATTTAATTTGAGATTGATAAACTTACAATAGACTTAAGCGTTACATTCAAGATCTTGTAGAACTCGGCTTGTGAGTTTTACAAAATTCATTTTATCTTTTAATAAAATTGCTGCTTATTAAAATAAAATAAAATGAAAAGACTTGGCAACGATTTAATATTAAAAAACAAAAAATACCAGCTTTTATTTGAGATCTAGATAATATATATATATAGATATAAAAGAGCTTCATAAGGTAAATCGTAAATGTAAAGATGAGGTAAGAATATTGAAACGCATGCACAACTTTCAAAAGAAGATGACAGACAGATTATGCATGTCTAAGTGCGAGATGTGAATTCCACTGTGTTGTTGTGGTGACCACCACATTGAAAACAATCAACTGACAGACGGAAAGTTGATTCTTACCCTAGAATCGACTTTCACTTGCGGTCAATCATGACAATCAACCGGTAGAAACTCGATTCTTAGCTGTACAATAAGGTGCTCCTAATTCCAGGTGTCACAAATGTCACTAGTGCCACAACTGATGATGTTCCATAAAAAAACGTCGTTTTTTACAACTTCGGTCCAAAGTGTCATGTGTGCAACAAACAACAATGAAGGTACGACATGCTCTAATAAAACTTGACATGTGGCAAGAATCGACTGAAAAGGTAATAAAAAAAAATCATAGACTAAAATAGGGTTGTAATCGAGACGAGTCGAATCGATACTCTCTAGGGCTCAAGCTCAACTCGACTAAAAATGGTCGGGTTTGAGCTTGATCGAGCCTTAAATAGGTAAAGATCAAACACGATTTGTTTAGTACTTGATATAACACAACTCGGCTCACAAGCTCGATTATTGCCTTAGAATTCATATACTCCCAACTCAACTAGTAATTAATGATTTATATAAAATATTATTTCATAATAAATATTATAATCTTACTCAATATAGCTATAATAACTCAGGAGCTACTCGTTTACTATATTTTGAAGCTCAAGATCAGCTCGGTTAAGTATTTGAGTAGCTCAACTCGAGCTCAAACTCAAAAAAAAACCGTATCGAGTCAAACTCCTTTGCGAGTCGAGTATGAGTAACTCACGAGTAGCACGATTCACTTACAGCCCTAGACTGGAGACAAAAGTGGCAAGACGAAACATTGGGAATAGAAATGCAAAAATAAAAAATCGTGAATTAGAAGGGGATCAAAAGTGTCTTTATTCTTATTTTTTTTTAAAAAGAAAATAACTCAGGTTAGGATATACGTACAGTTTCTACATCAATAGGATCCATCTTTTTAAGTTTCTGCAAATGGCCCGTGACATTCGGGTCAAAAACACTTCCAATGAAGCCGTATACTTGAGCAAAATCTGGCAATACTGCATAAAAAAGATTTGTAACACAGAGAAGAAAATGTGAATAAAATTATACAAATTCCCACCATGATCATTTTCATAAATCAAACTTAGAAAGTAGAAAAATAAAACTTCAGGACTCTATTGACGCAATCAACGGGATAATAGAAGCGTTTGAGTTCCGACCCATATGCAAGTAAATAGAAAAAGGCGAAAGGTCTAATTGTTGCATCTAATGAAGGAGTGGGTTTCTACTTCGATGATGCATGGAAAAGTAATGTTATCCGATAACAATACACACCTGAGGTGAATTTGCAGTTCCTTATGCATTTTACGGAAAACAATGAAGAAAAGTGTCGGGAAAAAAACCACGGTTTTTAATATTTATAAAGCGCTAGTCGATGCCAAGGCAAAGAGGGATAGCTTGGTATAGCCTAATCGCCTACACGCTACCTTTTCCAACATCTTTGAATATTGATGATACCGCGAGAAATGCCCAGAAAAACACACACACAAATCAATATCCTCTCACCTTAGAATCAAGGACCAATGAAAGTTGCACTATAGTAAACCTAAGTGTAAAGTCCATAGAATATCAAACAACTATTCAAGACCATGCCACTATTATAAAAAATCATACAGTGTGTGTTTGGACATAAATTCAAACTTATTCACTCCACTATTTTATTCATTCCACGACATTATTACAATTTCACTCACCAAATCATTTCTTCATCTACAAATAAGAAAATAGTAAACCATCTAATCTATCTCACCACTTCATTTTATTCACTCCACTACATTATTTTACCATTACTTTATTCACTATACTACAATATTACAATTTTAATCACCGACAAAAATAAAAATTATATATTAAACCATCTAATCAATATCTCTCACCACTTCACCTTTTTCACTCCAGTACTTTATTTTACCATTACTTTATTCACTATACTACATTATTACAATTTCTCTCATCATTCATTTCTTCATCTACATAAACTTTATAAAATAAAAAAAAAAAGGGGATTTTCAACTATCTAATCAATATTTCATTCTACTTTATTCTCCTTAATTCGATTGAAGTCAAAAAAAATCATGTCCAAACAGACCTAAGTGTTTAGGTTCATTCCCCACCATTGGTTGAAGAAATATCTTCAAAGCATTATGTTCATGAAGAGGAAAGAAAATGGGTTTTAAAAAGCGAAACTACCTCTGACCTCGCCCCCTGCCTAGCCGATCGCCTTAACAACTACGGTTTTATTATGCATGATTTGGTCTCTATGATTTTAATATTTACGCATCTCGTGTCCGTACGCGTGCAACCTAGTCCTACTCATCCCTCAACTTCCAATGCATACTTGGATAAAAATCTTATAGGTTAAGAGGAGCTATATTCCTACTTACCTCTTTCAGGTCCAAGATTCCCTTGATCAGTCATTTCACGACTTGCTAATGTCTTGGAATCCGAATCTCTTTCGTTGTACGTATTCGCCAGTGGTCCAGCAGATGCTACACATGAAAAGCAATGAATCGCCGTTAATTCCAAAAACACCTTTATCTAAGATATTGTCGGCTTTTAGAACTGTATCAAGCTTTGAATCTATCAAAAATAGAAAACCTGTTTCTTCTTGCACTAAATTAACTGCTCCTGCATCGGGCCATGGAGGAATAACAGTGAAGGGAACATTATGGAAGCTTGCAGAATCGGGCAATTGTATAAATGCATGTTCTGGCAAGGATTGGGAATCTTGATAAGCTGATGCTACTCCAGGAAGAACAGGAGCTGCACAAATTGAATCAAAAAGCTAAAATCAGCCACATTGAGACATCTATATACCACATTTTTAACACATCGTTTTTTTATAACTTTTCATCTACCGAAAAAATATCACACTCCAATATTCACTCTAAACACCCAATACTGCATTTCTCCTCTTCACAAATACCCAATTTTTCGCCGCAAGAGTTCATTTGAGGTGAATTTTATCGCAAACGGTAATTTGACCTTTAGATATTATTTGTTTTCACATAACACCTAAATTTTTCTCCGCTCAAAAAAATCCAAATGGGGTTCAATTTTCTTCACAAGCAGACTTCTCTGTTCATTGAAAATAAAATCCTTCTTGTCTGTTCTTCCTCAGCTCTAGATTATAAAAAACCTCTAAATCATATTTCCGGACATAAGGGGAGAGGAAATGATAGGAAACAAAAAAGTGAACTGGAAGAAAACAGAAAGCAAATCGGAAGAGAGATGGAGTTTGATGAAAAAGAGGGGGGAAATGCGTGATCGGAAAGAGAACAGATTGTACTGTTCTAAATGTACAGGAGTAGTTTAACATATTTTTTGTTTGAAGAGCGTTGGAGTGTAACCATGTGTCCAGTGCGTTAAAAAACACTAAAAACTTGATTTTCCATTTTTTGAAAAAGCATGCATTGTGGATGCTCTAAGGTCCACTACTTATCAATGCTAAAGCAAAATAAGACCACTAAAAATAAGAGAGAAAAAAAACATACAATCCTTACCACTCTTTGAGGCCTTCTGAGGATACGGATGAGCAGCCTTTCGTTTAGGTCGAGGTGGAGGCAGATGTTCATTAACTCCACTCTTCTGAACCTTCAGAAAATACTTCTGTGCATGACTCCGTATCTGCAAAAGTGTTCAATTCATGGAAAAGTAAGCAATCAAGAAGGTTTTCATCAAACATCAAACTAATCACCATGATACTTACTCAAGTCATCAATCATGATACATCAAAATCATACAATAATAGCTACAGAATTGTCATGATACATATAATTGATTATCATAATGCATAAGTAATGCTTTAGCTAACCTGAATTACAGTTTTTGATCCTATGAATGCTTCAATCTTCTTCCAATCACGATCGAAACTATATATTTAGCAGAGAAAACGTATTAGTAGGAAATATTGAAAATTCAGGAGGAATTTATCCACTTCAATGGAACGGAATCACTTTTTAATGAAAACAAATCGAAATAATGTTGGCGGCAATACAACCCGAACAAAACAATCAAACACACAGCTGATAACAAAAGCTAGAGACACTTCATTTCCTGATAATTTGCAAATTAAAGTTACCAGTCAAACTGAAAACCCTAGCCGATTCAGCTCAACTGAGGATTTTTTTTTTTAGGGTAACTAAGAATTTTCATAATCAACGTATATAAAACAAAATTTCAAAATATGTTAGCAGCATGAATTCAGTGCAACTTCATGAGAAATCTATTTAGTTCAAAACAGTGTAGTCTCTCTAACACCTCAAGCTTCACTGTTTAATGAAAACAAATTGAAATAATGTGAAGCAACATAACCCACCAACTAAACAATCAAACGCACAGCTAACAACAAAAACCAGAGACACTTCGATAATTTTCAAAAAAGTTACCGGTCAAATTGAAAACCCTCGGGTGATTCAGCCCACTCAAGCATTTTCACAATCAACTTAATCAGAATTTCCAATAGGAAGCAAAAATGAATGAATAGCTGAAGAGCTTCAACCCTAGGGTGATTCAGCTCAACCAAGCATTTTTAACGAAGACAAATTGAAATAACGTCCCGAACTAAACAATCAAGAGCTCAAGCTAACAACAAAAGCCAGAGATATTTCCTTTCCCGATAATTACAGTTAACAGCCAAATTGAAACCCTAGCTGATTCAGCTCTCACTGAAGCGTTTTCAAAATCAACATAGATAAAACATAATTTCCAAATAGAAATCTGAAATAAACAAACTTACAGTTGAAGCGCTTCAAGGAATTTATCATGCTCAGGCTCCGTCCAGCTCTCTCGAGACTTTGAAATGGTGTACGGTTTCCGCACCTTCTTGCTCGGGTCATCGAATGAAGACGAAGACGAATTGTTCGTTGACGGAGTAGCTCCGGAAACAGACGCCGTTGCCGAATCGTTGGAAAAAGTGAGATTCGGAGGTGCGGCCATGTCGATCGGAATTAAGAACTAGAAGGTTTCAGGTGGATCGGGATACACAGAATTAGAAACCATGTGATAATGGAGAAGGTTTGGATGATGGGATATGTGCTGCGTTGTTAAAAGCTGGTGGGTCAGGCGCGGGAAAAGAGTATTAATTAGCGCCAAAGTTCCCTTTTTTTTCCTTTATTTTTTTCACTATAACCTTAAAAAAAAAACGAATTGAGTTGTTAATTGATTTGAGTTTGTTTGTTTAATAAAACTATTAAAAATTCATAATCGAACTTGACGAGTTCAGCTTGCTTTGGAGAAACGAATCGGGATCAAACGAGCTCATCTCGTTAATGAAAAACAAATCAAGATCAAATAAGCTCATTTTTACTCTATGCATCACTAACATACTCAAAGAGTTCTATTTCATTTTCATTTATTATGACACTAAGTACCGGCGGATCTACATTGACAAGTATGTGGTCACGTGATCCTATGAAATTCGATATTCTTTTGGTATCAAGACGATATAATTCTGCTGTTATAAAATGCCATTTGTCGTTAAAAATGTAGTTTTATATTCCGATGGATTTTTTTAAGATAAAAATGTAGTTTTAGTTAGACTCCATCATTGAAACAAATTCTCAGATCCGTCTGTGACAGTAACCTTATAATACATTATCATCTATATGTATGTGTGAGAGAGAGAAAACGGACAATTTCACTACTAAACCATCTAGATACCATTAATATATTTCATACTACTTCTTAAGGTGCCGTTCATAATTTTGTTGGATCGATATACGCGCAAGAATCACCCTAAAAAGGTGAAAAAGTAATATGGTGGTTTTATAAACTGTTTCTATATAAAAACGAGCTATCAAAAACTTGGAACCAAAACCACTTGAAAACATATAAACCACTATATATAAAACAGAGTTTAACCAACTTAGATTAAGGGGAGTGATACATTTACAGAAAAAATATACAGAATGTTTACAGAAAATACATCATCACCACTCACTTTTTGTTTATAACAAATAAAAGAAAATGAGAAAAGAATGCAGCCGTTGGATTACACATTCTGTAAACATTCTGTAAGTTTGTTTCTGTAAACGTATCATTACCCTTAGATTAATTAATTAACTTATGCATGGCATGTAATTGTAATAAAAAAAAATTATGAATGGCATGTATGATGTACATGTCAAATGAACATTAATTGAATATACTACTTATAATATAGACTAAACAATACACTAGAACATGTATTTAATTTATAATTTATTATCTAATTGGTAGTTTAACGTTTTTAATGCTTGTCTCTTTATTAAAGTAGAGATGCCATAAGAGTTAATTAAAATTAAGTAGAGATGCCATAAAGAATGAGTTAGAAAAAAGAAACATCAGCAGGCTCCTATTGATAATATTTAAAAATTTTTTTTTATTTATTTATTTATTAGGCGATATTTTTAAGAAAGGTAAAGAATGAGTTAGAAAAAAGATTTAAGTTGAATCATTTTTTTTTCCATTTGTTTTGGACTTTGGCATATAAGTGGAATCGAAACATGGATTTATACATTCTAAAAGACATCCTTTAAGTAGAAATGTATATGAATAAATTGGATTTATAACATTCTCTTCGATTTGATACAACCTTTTTGTATGTGTTATACCATAATTTTTTTATTTATTGTTTAATAAAGTGAGAAAATGATGTGATAGAGACTCACACATGGGCGGATGCACCCTTATGGGTGGAGAGCCATTCGCCTTCCTCGGATCCGAAAAATACACTATATATAGGTTATGTGTTTTTTTTCATCCTCATAAAATTTATTTTAACCCCTATATCATCTATAATAATTCAATAATTTGACATAAAATATTTATCATATAAATAAAATACATAGTTATTACCAAAGTGATACGTTTAAAAAAATATTAATCGGTTTCGGAATATTGGTTGCCTTACAAAAACATTGATTGTAATGTTTTAAATCTTTATTGATAGAAATAAAAGAGTTGATGTGTTTGGATCCTGCGATTTTTATCAGATAAAGCAAAATGAATAGTTGTGCTTTTTTTTTTGCTATTTATGGTAGTTTTATTTGAGTCGTAGGGCAGAAAAAAGCACTACCAACCACTTTTTTTTTTTTTTTTTTTAGAATTCTCGCCTCTCGTTGTCCGGGATCCTCGTCATCCGCTCTCACATGGTAGTTAACAATGTAACTCAAAACTATATTGGGTATTAAAAAAAAAAAAAGGCACTATAACATTGTTAGTTTTCGGATGGCAAATTACATCGATGAACGCATCATCGAATTCCAGCAGTCGACATTGTGGAAGTAGCTCTGAATACATGACCGTGACACCCCGATTTTTAATACCATGGTATAGATTTATCTTCTTGATAGTGATATGATTTATTGTTAATATAAAAATATATGTATTAATATTTAATATATATAAGTTGGATATATACATACAGGGGCGGACCCAGCCTTACAGGGGTGGGGTGCATGGACCCACTCAAATTTCCGGACGTAGTTACTAATATATCCTTCTAGTAATATTAAAGTTGTGTATGTATATTATTTCAGACAATATCTAATGTTATTATCCATTTAGCTCAATAGGTTAGAAGCTATATATATATATATATATATATATATACATACATAAGTCTGTACTAATAAGTTTGTTTTATGTACGTATATTATGTGTTTGGATATATATAGTATGAATTGTGCTGGATATGTATATATTACGATTAGAAAGAAATAAGGGGAAATGAGGGAGAAGGACAGAAATATTTTATCAATCGATTTAGAAGATAGCTTTTTTAAACTTTTTGATAAATGACAAAACTATTTATTCAATCGTTAAAATTCACTTGTGTTCAAAATTCTCTGCTTAAATTCATCGATTGACGAAATTCATCGTCGAAATTCACTAATTTTCAAAATTCATCGTCGAAATTCACTAATTTTGTGGATTCACTGTCGAAATTCAATTGTCGATCACCTTAGATTCACCGATTTTCTGATTCACTGTTTGTCTTCTCGCTATAAAAATTATGCATTGTCCTTCTCCCTATAAAAATATATAAATTGTCGTATTTTAAAATATTTCAGATTGTGTCCTTATCCCTAATTTTCCAAAGAAATAATGCAAAAAAATGATTAAGTGGTCATATATATATATTAGTCATCTTTGTTATAAATTGTGTAATGGATATCCATTAGATGTAATATATATCTCTTCAGTGTTAAATACTAGTCCGTAATTAGTTTACTTAATAGCTAAGTCTCTTGACGTAAACACGACAAATTAAATAGATAAATATATAGTGTAATAATGTAATCGACTGATATTTTTACATCATAAAAACACGTATAATATGTAGTATCTTTATTACTCGGTATCCTAGTAGATAGGTGACTCATCCGGTGACTCATCTGTAGCCGACTTTAATAGCTTAGCTACTAAGTTAGTGTGGTTCCATAGCTTAGCTACTAAGTAGCTGAACCGACTCAAATCTCCATATATAGATGATGCATATCAAATTGAGAAAATATTAACTAGTTTCAATGGGGCAAATTCAAAAAAAAAAAAGATGAAAAAAAAATGCAAGAGCCAATTTTCGAACACGTGACCTTAAGATATGTAGTAAAACTTTTAACTAGTTAAAACTAAATGGATAATTACACTAAAAAATATCTGAAATAATATACACACACAGTTTAATATTATTAGAGAGGTATATTAATAAATTCGTCCGAAAATTTAAGTAGGTTCATGCATCCCATCCCTACCATGCTGGGTCCGCCCCTGATGCAGATTACCAAGTTCACTTGTCATATATTAGTGAATATATTACTGTATGCTACATGTATCTACATGCGAAAGAATCTTATAATACAAATATTGTGTTATAATTACGGAACATTTGTTACACACCCGAAGTGCTGCAAGGAGCCAACTAGTGTTTTATTAATAGTATGGTGAAGGTAACTAATGTTGAGCTGATATCAATAGAGACGGCTAGTACTCGCGCTAATATCACTGTGAGATTCCTTATTTGTTACATTTTGTAATACTTGTTCTTTTAACTGTTTACATCGGTTTATCACCGTAACGTTCTTTTAACTGATTATATTGTTTTAATACAAACAAAACTCTATTTAACGAATATATCGTTTTGTCTTTGAACCGGTTATATTGATCTGGCATCCTGAGGTTCTTTCAACTATTTTATCTCGGTTAAACTCTATTTAGCTGAGATGTATATATGTATCCTAGGTTTTTTGTTAAATCCATTAGTTCAATGTGTTCTCGGATTGCGATAAAACTTCTTTTGAACACCGCTACTTGATTGTGTGGGTTTTCTTTGCCTCTGCCGTTGGTTCCAAAGTACCACACAAAGTAACCACCGAAGATATTCTTCAATATCTTCTTTGATGTCGCAAATGAAACACAGTTAGACCATACACACTTACTTCGACCTAGTAGATTCCTCTATCACTGATTCTATTCATCATATAGACTCCGACCACCAAACCTTTATCATCAATTGTTTTCTTACATCTTGTGGGATACTGGTTGTTTGTCTTACTTTCACTTACATTATCACGATGATACGTTTATTTATTCTACCAGTTTTGCCTTGTATACTTTGTTTGGCTAAGCCACATATGCTTTTATTCTCCTTTCTCTCTACTTCAAGGTGAAGCCATTATATCAAGATAAACTTGAGATATTCTGATCTCTTAAGGAATCGACATCATTTGTTAAAGCTCTTATGGCTTCGTCACCACTTGGTGGTTGAAGTCTTCCACTGACTGGTCATTTATCGGAAGTTTCCATCTGCAACACCCATTGTCCTCTATTACTGAATCCCTAAAACACCTAACATCTTTGTTGTGGATATCTTTCTCGAGTCACCGCGAGACTCGTTACCCATTATACATTGTTGTGATTCGTGTCATGAGAGTGTGGATCTCTTAGATCTACATATGTCTATTAACCGTTCATTGATAATACACGTAACACACATACATAGTTATTTGTGTCACATATGAAATGCGTAGTCTTATTATGTGATATGTGTAATATCATTTCTGTATTACTGTTATATATACTTTTATTACTGTTTTGTGATACTGTTATTGCTACTGTGTCTTTTTGGCTAGTGATTGTTATCGTGATGCCTTTATGGCTACTAAATAAATTTGTGATACGGTGTGTCAATATTGGCACATGCCGTTACTGGGGCCCGTAAGCAGGGACTTGATCGGTTGGGAAAGCTTTGGGCTGACAATTGGTCATTTCCTAATCATGTTTCGCCTTGGTCAAGCATGGTTAGAGGTTTAGCCATGTGAGACTGAAGGCTCTGGTGGATGTTCCGGACATCTGCAATTCTGATTGGCCGTTTATTTCGGCATTGGAGTATGAGGTAGCTTCATATGATTCTGAGGGGTTACAATGTTGGTATTTGGTTATATCTGCTCTCTGGTATGATCTTTGACCCTTATGTGGCCATTACTGCTTATATACATAATATTGTATATATAAACTTGTTTATCTGCTATGTGTAGTTTCAACTGTAGTTGTTTGTGAAAGCTACACATTATACACGCACTGAACCTCATTGAGTTTAAAAGCTCACACCTCATGTGAAAACCTTTTTCAGTGTTACATGTACAACTGGTTACCTCGAGTGGATTCCAGGTGGATGACTAGAAGATAGAAATGATGATGAGAGTGATGTCATTATTCGGGATCCAGATGGCACTGCGCCAACATGTTAGATAGAAGGTTGTAATTAATCCTTTGTAGTATGATGATGTGAATAGTTATGGAATGGTTGTAAATCATTAATGGATTATATGAATTTTTCTTATGGATAAATTTATTGGGAATTTAGTCATGTCTGAAGTCGCGGCGAGAGCTTCGCAGGCCGCTCCCACACCGACCCTAAGTGGTAGGGAGCCGGGCCGTCAAAATGACGACTCATTGTGGACACAGGGTCATAGTCCTCCCACAGTCCCACCTAAAGGGTCACTGAGTCACCATGATTAAGTTGATCAACATTCCTATTATATGCACAAACTAAATATTCCGATCAAATTATGCGATTAAAAGAATATGATTCATTTCACCCGAAAGATAATAATAATAATAATAATAATAATAATAATAACAACAACGCTTGATTAGGGTATAAACGATCCGAACTGTTCACGAGCAGCTCGACGCTCGGCTAAGAAAAAACACCTTCATATATGTTCCCGAACTCGAGCTTAAGTCGAGCAGTTCATCAACGTTAACAAACAAAACTCGAACACTTAACATTTTTTCGAGTTGAATTCAAGGGTCATTATAAAGGGTTGCTCGACTTAATAAATAGATGATTGATTCAAATCGGATCGTTTACGCCCCACGTTCTATTACAAGAAATATGGAATATGTTATAACAAGAGATGCAAGTGTTGTTGTACCAACATGTTTCTTTTTTGTCTTAATTGTTGTGGCCGGATTTTGTATATAAATATGGCTCCGGCCTTCCTCTATGCTCTTTCTTCTTTACATATATATAATACGGTACGTTCAATGTACATTTTTGTTCTTTCCTTTTTCTTCTTCTTCCATCTTCCACTTGGACTTCATCGCCGGCTTATAAACTTTCTTCTTCATTATTCTGCAATTCTCCTAAATTCAAAATCCGCCTGTCTGAAACGATCTCCTATTTGAAAAAACTATGAAGGTAAACCAGTTTTTATATTCAACGCTCGTTAAAAGGCATCATATCGAATCTATTGTGATGTGATACCTTACAGAGGTCGAAAATAATCACTTGACTTCTAACAAGTCGGATGGCGAGTTTAAATTCGACTTTCAAGAGGTCGAATGTCACTGCTGTTCAATCAGAAGTGGAATCGTTATGGTGCCTCTATATATAAATATGATGATGTTATAGATCATCATATAATTCTTAATTTATTATGTTTTTATGTTATTTGTAATAAATTATTATTATTATTATGGTGGTTTTAAATTTCTAATTCTTGATTACTTGGCAGAAAGTTGTGCTGAAACTGGAGTTCTATGATGATAAAGTTAAACAAAAAGCCATGGTAATGGTTTCCGGTGTTTCAGGTACTTAGATTTTTTGTCAAGGACTTTCTCTTCAAATTTCATGGCTTATATTTAAATAAATGGTTTAATCTTGGATAGATCAAAGTGCTAATCATTGTATTACACAAATCCATACAATTTAAGTCTTGCTATAATATGTGATCATTGATTGCTACAAATATAAAAGCCATTAGTTTTCCTTTTGTGACGTCCTTCACACAAAAGACGATATCCCTCGCCCACAGGGCCCCTACATCCTAACCCGACAGGGTGGTGATGACGTTAATCACACTTGACTCGGCAACCCCTAGGTGGGAGGATATGACTCAGTGCCCACAAAGAGCCGCGCCCTCACCTTGCCTTTTGTGAGATCCATTAATATGAAAGGATGGTAACTAAGTAGATTATCTCGAGTGGTGGGTGGATGGTGAATGTCTAGAGATGTCACATGTTCGATTTTCCTCTAAAAGTGAAATGTTAACAAGTTTTGACCAAGGTCTTTACTCTTGAATAGAGTCGGATTCTGCATACAAACACCCAGACTAAAACTCCGGATTAGTCGGATACCCGGGAATTTAAGGGGTAAAAAAATCATGTTAGCTAATAGAGGATCATTTTTTCTTTAACATATACTTTATTTTTATGGTTCTAAACATCATTTCATCAACTCTTGTATCATACTATACGCAGGGGTAGAGTCTATTTCTATAGATATGAAGGAGAAGAAATTAACAGTATGTGGAGACATGGATCCAGTAAAAGTAGCTTCAAGGTTGAGAAAAGTTTGTCCAACAGACATGATCTCTGTCGGACCTGCAAAAGAACCCGAAAAAGATCTCTTCAAAGACAAAAAAGAGATGCCGCGGCAGCTGCTGATGCCGCCGCCGCTACTTCAACCGCCGTCACTTCCACCACCACTGCTCAAAAAAGAAGAACCTAAGAAAGACAGCAGCCACATGAAAGAGGCTGAGCAGCCTAAGAAGCGGTCAAGTGTCGCAGGAGGCGGGGGAGGAGGAGGAGGCGGAGGCGGAGGCGGAGGAGACGGTCATCATGGAGGAGGGGATGAGAAAAAGAAAGAGATTAAAATGCCTATATCTATATCTGCTCCTCCTCCTTCCTTAGTTGTTCCTCCCCGGCCTCCGGCGCCAGTGCAAGGACCGGCGGGTCCGATGCAGGCGTCAGCAGGTCCAATGCAGGCACCGGCAGGTATGCCACAGAATGGGCAGCTTGTGAAGGCGTTTGCAAATGTTCCTCCACAATATCAGCAGCCTCAACCGTATCAGCCTCAGCATCAGCCTCACCATCCATATCCGCCACCACCGCCTCATCACTACCAGCATTATCATCAATGCATGCCACCGCCGCCACCACCGATGGCATATTATGTTCAGAGTGTGGAAGATAATCCGAATTCATGCGTCATTTGCTGACTTCTAGATTTTTTTATGAAATCGAAGTTGCGAAATGAAAATAAGTTTTTATTTCTTTATGAATATAGATCAAAGCTTCCAAAGGTGGCAACTATTTGATTATGTTTTATTTTACATTTTCCCATGTTACTATCTTTTTATTTTTCTTCTTGAAATGAAAGGTTTGAATGTAATTCAATATAGGGTATACAAAGAAAGGATACGGCTATAAGATTTCTTTAGTAGCATTGAAGTAAACTCTCTTGAAACCTACTGGCTTGACTCAGATGATAGGTGGTTTGAGAAAATATTCGGAGGTCAAGGGTTCGATTTTTCTTATGACTCGGATGATACGCGGTGTGAAAAAATTCTCGGAGGTAGAGGGTTCGATTTTTCTTATGACTCGGATGATAGATGGTCACAAGTAAGGAGTTTGATTTCTCTTATGAAGTCAGACGACCCAGAGGCCTTGTCTTCGAGCCTCACTGAATGCATCAGTGGGTTATAGTTCACTAACTATGGTAATTTCGTTTTGGGGAAAAAAAAAAAGTCAGACGACCAAATTTCCGGTAGCTTCAACATGTTAAAGAGCTTTGAGTCAAATCTAACCTCCGAATAAGGTAGCGGGATCTAATCAAATAGAATACTCACTGCAGGGGATCCGGACTTGTATCTCTACGTATTATAGGCAAATAAAAACCTTCAAGATCTAATCAAATAGAACACTCCACAACAACAACAGAAAAGACCCTTAAAATCTACCACGTTATCATTGTAAATTCAGAGAATAAATGAATTAATTTCGATTTGTATACTTTGTAAAAATGGAAAATAAAATACGCCGAGAACTGTAACGAAACAAATGACAAGTTATGTACACTTACATTCCTACAAGAAGAGCACAAAGCAAAGTCAGAAGCATTAGTCAAACTCTCTCTCTCTCTCTCTATGATTCAGATTGTTGAGCTTCTTTCTTTTGTTGAGGTTGCTTGTTGATCCTTGGGAACATTAGATAATTTAATTGTCTTTCTGCACTATATTCTGACGACGCCTGTAAACACAGTAATAACAATTCATTGTTCATTAGCCTGTAAAAATCATCTTTCACTTGGATAAAACTTCTGGTCCCTTTTTGTTTCACGATTTCTACAACTGTATCCAATATTTTCATCTCGACACTTTTACCTATGCAAAATATATATATATATGTATATATATCTTTTCAGTCTAAAATGTCACTTGTCTACGGTCAATCCAAAGGATAGAGAGTGGCAAATTAAATCAGTAAAAGCACGACAAAAACAGAAAACCGTACCCGTTTGTTAAAGGCAAATCGCAAGGTTTGAACTTGTATTCCAGAGCAAACTCTCAAGTCAAATCCAAGGCTGTCTACTCCGATGAGAGTGACCTCCTACACACAATAGGACCAAATCCAGATACAAGAGTTTGAAAAATAAATAGAAGGTATAACATAAACAATTTGAACCGTTCATGAGCAGCCGACACTTGGCTCGCAAAATGCTCGTTCAAAGCTCAAGCTCGAGTTCGACTTGAAAGTGCTCAAAATTTAGTCGAGCATAATCAAGCCAAACTCGAACATACATTAAAACATAATGGAACCGATCTCGAGCATTTTTTTCTGCTCAAACGAACTTGAGCCGAGTTCAAACATCACTATTTGAGTGATTCAATAAGTAAATGCTTCATTCGGCTCGGATAGTTTACACCCCTAATCTGAAGACAAGAGCGAACATAGGTAAATGAATATTTTATTTCTTACACAATTGTTCGTATGCTATTTATTGGGGAAGTTGAAGGAGAGAAAAACAATGAAGAGGTTATCAAAGTAATTCAAAGAATGCAGCTTTATGCTCAAGTTATTCATGTGGAAATGTGTTTACCTCCACTTGAATGCCCTTGCTTTTCCAACAAAGGGATTTAAGAGCTTGTGTATTCTTCTCCCCACCAGCCTTTACACGAGCTATTATTTTCTCAGCTGAATGAGCGATGGCATCTGGTCGAGCTCTCTTGAAATCTTCAATCTCAACAAAGCTCTGTATAGTAAGTTAGACAGTTAAAAGTTCAGCCTTGCCAATTCACACACACAAAATAAAAAAAGGTAAGAGCTATTTGTAAGCTATCCGTACTCGATTGGAAAAAAAGTGTTTAATTTTGTTTGGTATTTTTCGAGTTAGAGCTCAAGTCAAGCTAGTCGAATAATTAAACGAGCCGGTTTCAAGCT
The DNA here is from genome assembly GCA_026214975.1 of Gentiana macrophylla. Classification (NCBI taxonomy): domain Eukaryota; kingdom Viridiplantae; phylum Streptophyta; class Magnoliopsida; order Gentianales; family Gentianaceae; genus Gentiana; species Gentiana macrophylla. The sequence goes on from CM047816.1 coordinate 100,114,401, forward strand.
TCAGAATCTAGTAATTGAGTAGCTCACTAACTAATCGAGCTTTATTTAGTAATTATTTGATTAATTATATATACGTGACTTATTATTAGATAATATTTTTACATAAGTCATTAAGTAAAAGCCTAGTCGAATTGTGAAACAAGTTGAGTTCGAACTTGCCACATTTAAAAGAAACTAAATGAAGTCTAAAAAGATAATCAAACTCACAAGTCGAGTTAATTAGAGTATCAAACGAGTCGAGTCTTGATATTAGTTGAGTTGGCCTTAAACGCTGGTGATTATCGACTCGGCTCGATAACACCCTTGAAGGCGACGTACACAGCTGAAGCAGCATGTAACTGCTAAATGTAAAGCACAATGATATGCATCCATTTCTTGTATGATTTAAGTATCATGGATCCATATGCAGAAACTAAGCATTCTATATTATTATCATTTTTTGTGGGGAGGGGAGTAACTTGTAGGCTTTGCATTTCTTAGGGGCCAAGGTGAGCTTCGTCTATGCGCCCTTACAGGTTACGTTAGTAGAGATAAATTTCATTACTATAAACAAGTCAATCTGCTAAATTCGATAGCAAGTCACGGATTGAACAAATGGGAGAGTAGCAAAAACACATGTACTCCCTCCGTCCCATAATATAAGGCTTTTTAGCATTTCTAAGCATGTCCCATATTATAAGGCCTTCTCACGAAACAATGCAATATTAAATGTTTCGTTTCAATTTTTATAAGGTACTATTATAAGGTACTTCTAAAAAACAAAGCAATATTATAAGGTACTCTTAAAAAACAATGCAACAATTTATCTTAAAATGTTAAAAAGTGATTCATTATGATGTTTCTTAAAGTGTGTGCAAATGCTAAAAAGCCTTATATTATGGGACGGGACGGAGGGAGTATAAAACTAATGCATAAGAGACTGTCCATGTGGAGATGCAGACAGTAGGGAATTTGGACACTTGCCTGAAGCCCAACTGATGAAATTAGCTGAATTTTGGCCATCTCTAACTTGTAGAATGAAGTTCCATTTCCAAGGGTTTCACCTTTCTCCGAATCCTCTCCCTGAGGTAAGTCTTCGTCTTTGTCTTCGTCTTCTTCAGCTGATTCATTTTCATGTTTGTAGCCATTTATGTGAAAGAGATCTCTTCTTCTTCTTCTTCTTTATGTCCTTCACTATTTGAAGTTTGATTCTTATCGAAATTACTGGAATTGTCATCAGATATGTGTTTCTGGATAACAGCATGTTCTTCCACAAATGCAGGTCTTAAGAAGCCTTGAATAGCAAGACCAGCAGGAGGCTGGTCCATAACGTTCTAGGGGTCATCTGAAGCAACCTGACCAACAAGAAGGTGATCAATAGGAGCAAGGGATTAAGACACTTTGGGTCCTTATTGTTTCACGCTTTTGTTTTATTTTTTTGTAGTTCTATCCCTAATGTTTCATCTTGGCACTTTTAGCCCTCATCAATGGATTTTTACTAGGATAAGGACACTTTTGGTCCCTATTGTTTCACCTTGTTTTGCACTTTTAGGCCTAATCTATGCATTTTTTTTACCGGGATTAAAATACTTTTGGTCGCTTTTGTTTCACGACTTTTGTAAATCTATCCCAATGTTTCATATTGACATATTTACCCTTTGCCTTTGAGTTTTTACTTATTCACTCTATTTTGCCACGTGTCAAGTTTTTAATGGTCAGAGGATATCATACCTTCGATGTTGGTTGTTGGACACGTGGCACTTTGGATTGAAATTGTAAGAAAATTGCATAGATGAGGGGTAAAAGTGTCAAGATGAAACATTGAAGATAGAAATGCAAAAATCGTGAAACAAAAGGAACCAAAAGATGTCTTTATCGCATAAAAGCAGAGAGGAGGCAATGCAAAACCAAACCAGTTCCAAACAATCGTCTTCAGAGTATTTAAAAGCTCAGAGAAAGAACACAATGCATAATATGAAACCACAAATGCCATAAGAACCTAAATAGAACAGTCTGATGCGATTTTTCAAACTAGTTTGGTTTATAGCAGCACTGACCTCAGATATCTTTCTGGCGAAGTACATCGGATGAGAAGACCGCATCGTATCCAATTTAGCCCAATCCCCAAGTGATCCATCAGAATCTTCATCTTGATCCTCCTCATTGTCAACAATGGTAACCCAATCCTATAAACAAGCATTCAAGCAAAATATTACCAAGTATTGAACCTATACAACGATCAGATCTGAGGGCACAAATAGGTAAATTAGCCACCTCTCCATAACTATCGTCATCCTCATCATCCTCGCTGTCATCTTCTTCATCATCATCGTCATCTTCTTCATCACCGTCTTCTTCGTCTAGCTCATCAACATCAAAATCAAGTTCTGTATGGCCTAGCTCCTCCATCTCTCTGAGCATCTCTGCAGTATCTAGACCAATAATAACTTGCTGCATCGATTTCAAGAATCAGCTTTTTAGCCTTGGGAGTCAATAGGCATGTTTAGGAAAGTATGTTATCATTTACAAAAATCATTATACATTTCAACGGAAGTACATACATCAAAATAGACGAAATGGAAACAATTAGTGGCAGTCACCAAAAGTAGATGATGTCTGGCGAAATGCTAGGGTCGTTGTACATTTTCAACTTCTTGTTATAAAAAACTGCATCATTGTGCACAACAATCACCGAAACTAAGATTGATTAACAAAACTATGGCTCACAAGTGGACATCTAACGAATGATGATAGTCATAACGAGCAATAAGAAAATGCAGTTTGCATCATGAAAAAGGTACAGAGAAAACATTAGAAAACAGAAGCTGATATTACAATGTAATGTTTTTTGCAACACGTGTAAATTTCATACCACGAGATTTTCTCCAGACGACAATGTTTGCAGAATGTCTTGGTCATTCTTCACCTGAAAGTATATATCTGAAAAAAGAACATCAAATGTGTGTGTGATTAATCAAGAGCAGAAACAAGACACGACGAACAGACACTAAACTTGCCCCCCAACCCCCCTAACCTAATAAAAAAAAGGCATATCTGAGCAAGGGAGAGGCATCCTACTTCCGTGCTCGTCAGTAACGTAGGGCAAATCCGGCCAAAAAATGTTTTCATGAACTTCTTCGTTTATCAAACCCGAAAACATGAGTGTTGCTTTGCTGTTAACCTGCCAAAAACAACAAGTCTCAGCTCCACAACAACAACCGAAAATGCTATTGCCACAACAAAATTATCACTACAAGTAACACGACACACTTTTAGTACAACTCAAACCACCAAATAATCCCCGCATTTCAATCAGAACTTTGTAAATTAACTGGTCTAACTGAGTAAGCAAGTAGCCCCCCACACAAATCAAAGCATTTTAATACGCACCTCAATAACGGTACGTGTAGTTTCAGCAGGAGTAAGCCTCGACTCGCCATTCTCATCCGATTCAGACTCAGAAATGTCCTCAAACGGATGGTACCTCTGTGGCTTGGCATTCTGCTTGTAATTACCCGAACCGGATTGCTCTTTTGCAGAAGCTCTGATTCCGTATCCGTATCCGTAACCTCCAGCACAAGATTTACTCACTGATTTTCTGCATTTATTCCTGCAAAGCTCATCCACAATCAGCTTCAAAATGATACATCAATACATGAATGTAAGCTAATAGTTTCTTTGATTGTGTTACTATTACCGAGTGTTGAAGGAGACGACGGATTGGGAAACACGGCGAGGTGAGCGGTCGAAATTGCTGGAGGAGAAACGGACGGTAGGTGTCGGAGGTTCGATCACAAGCATGGTGGTTCTCCGGTGACCGTATAGCTCAAATTTGCTGGATTTTTTACTGCTGCAATCAGTGAAATTCTCTGGAAAAAATGTACGAGCAAAAGAAAAATTCAGGTGAAGAAGCAGCAGCAAAAGCTGAAAAGAGAGCAAATCGGGAAATCCAAGCTTTTCAAGTGATTGGGTGTGGTGGTTCTGTTTTTATCCATTTTTGCCATCGGCTTTCTGTTACGTCAGTTCAGTCCTTGCAAATTGCAAAATGATAACTTTCGGACGTCGTTATTGGTAGCAGTAAAGGTAAATCTATTGTCTCGTTTAATATTTTACACAAATTAAGAAAATTATATTTATTTATTTAAATCTTATTAAATGATTCAATAATTTTTTTTTTTTTTTTTTTTTTTGAGGAAACTAATATTTATTAAACACTATCCGCCAAAACAATGCTGTTGGCACCCGAGCGGAAGAAAAGCGCATTGCAAGAATAAACAAACCACGCGTCTGCCTAAAAGATCTTGTAGTGACATTCACTCACACGCGGACAAAAGAAAAGCGAAAAAGATGCAAAGCATTTAATGGTACACACATTATAATTATAAATAGGGGGTTATTTGGGCCTATTTACTACTTCTTTTACTCTTCTTGTCATGCAAAAAATTACTTGGCAGCATGCATGATTTTTTATATAGGAAATCGATCACATCACAGCCTTGTGGAACACCAACGTCGATCAATGGCGTTGGTGTTCCACACAGAACACCATGTGGCCGACGCTTATAAAAAGTGTTAAATCTTAAAAAAAATTTGCATTCACAGTGGCATACCAACGCGTCGATGAAATAAAATGTGAGCGACGTTTTTTCACCCAAAAATATTCAATTAATGAGGTAGTAAAGTGTAAACCCACCTATAAATCTGTAAAAGAGTAAAGACCATTTGAAGAAATTTGACAATTAATTCAGTGAATGACTTTTTTGGAACAAACCAAAAAAAAAAACGTGGATAAACATAAAATGGGACGAAGATGGAGTATTGTATTTCGGGTAAAATTCAAGTTTACAGAGGTCGAATTTGTTACGATCTTTCTATAATCGAATTTTGAGTTTAAATTTGATTATAGAGAGATTGAGATCATTGTGATTCATTGAAATTAGATTCAATGTGCTATCAATGACAATGTCTAAATTTCTTGCAATTTTTCTTTTTTTACTCTTCGTGACTCACATTTTGAAACTGCATCGTCAATGACGTCGGGAGAAAAGTTACTTTTAGTGGTATTCATTATGAATGAGAAACATGATTGTTACTAATGTTACCCATCATCGTTTTGTTTTGTGTAATAAACATGATTGTTAATAATGTCATCCCTTATTGTTTTTGTAAAACATAAAACGTATAAGAAACGTGATAGCGTTATCCATTATCGTTTTTATAAGACAGAAAACGTATAAGAAACGTGAATGTTACTAATGTTATCCATCGTTTTTGTAAGGCATAAAACTTTAGTATCAATAGTGTTTATTTCCCTGCTAACGCAACTTTTATTATTTCACAGAAAAACTTAATATATAAGTTTGGAATGTAGGTTTTTTTTTTTTTTTTTTTTTTTTTTTTTTTGAGAACGGAATATAGAAATTAAACGAGAGGTATTTTTTCAACCCTTTTAGAGTTCAGTGGTCGAATTTAGTGTATAAATTCGACCAGTGAAGAGGTCGAATTTCGTTATGCTGCCCCAACCGTAGATGAAGTGTGGTGTTCAATAAGGACGTCCAAACTTTTTTCCTAGAGAAAAAAATATCCTCGTAGAAGAAAGAAAACATCGATAGCACAGTCGGATATTCCAGCCAACCAAAACTTTGAATAAGACATTTTAGAGGATAGGATATTCCTTACGATATACGCTTTGGAATTTTTCTTTATTGATTTTGCCTTACAATGAAGTTTCCCACATGCCAAAGCTAAAACTCTTCTCCACATGATTCTTAATGCATCAAAATAATTACAATGGAATATATATTAAAAACGCTATTCTATCGATTTACCACATACCTTTGCACCACACAAGAACGACTCTTAGAAAATCGATTATTGAGTTAATAATCGACTTTCCGAATATAAGAATCGGTTTTCTGATGGTCATTCTGGTGTGGTGCATCGGTTGGATTGTGGCCCTTCAAAATACATATTCACATTAACAATAAATAAAAGAACCCTCATATGTATGTTTTTTTTGGAAGGGTCTCTCATATGCATGTTAGTATGAGGAAGCTACTAATCCTGTGCATTGAAAGTCTCTGACATGAATTTACCACAAAGATGTAAACCAGCTATACGTTAACATTATAAAAAGGTCACTTGACATGAAAACACAGAGAAAATGCAGTTTTTAGTGGAACCACATTGAACCTGCATTCAGGAGACCACGTGGAGGTTCAAACATCATACACAAGGTCTAACTTTTTAGAAATCACATGTCCCTATTTGATTTCTAGAAAATCGAACCTCACACCGCGGTGTGGTGGCACTAAAGACTCCCGAGAAAAATTCTCACGATTAGATGCAGAAGCAGAGGCAGAGGCAAGGAAAAAAAGATAGTTGCGAAAATAATAATAGTAATAATAAAACAGACGGAGAACTTCGTTAAAAAAACAAAATATGGTTTCACCTTTTTAGGCCAATACAGTCAATCATGAAGTCCAAAATCTCACAGATTTAACAATAATAATTATACAACTAGATCAAATTCCAAAGTCAGCTAAAAGCATTTCCGGTTAAATCTGTATTTTACAGATTCAAACTAAGTATTAATTTGAAATCGTATCCAAAGGACGTCGTCTGTTGGCTGCTAATGCTCTTTCACTCTATTCTACATTAATGCCGGCATGTCTTGGCTAGAGTTTCTATTGCAACAGACCATCAGCTGTATAAAAAGACAATATGTTGATTTTTTTTTACGCATGTCACTCATATAACGGTGTAATGCAATAAAGAGACTTCATACGAGAAATTTACCTGCAATCACGAGTCACGAGTCATGACTACCTTCTCTTCTTACGGACTGCCCAAGTTTTTTTTTTTTTCTTTTTTTTTTTTCCGGAGAAGAAACGTGTGAAAATATATCGGTACGTAGTTAGGTTTGTTAGTTGGGTGGAGATATATAATTGGACGATATATAAATAACAGATTGAAGTGAATATAGACAACTCTAATATCATTAAAAAAATGGCGCCTAGTTGCTATACATGATCACCATGTCTCCCCTCAAAGCTTATATTTTTATTTATTTACTTTTTTTTTTGTTTTTTTTGATAGGGTGCAATTACATTGATACTGTGATTTCTTATTTGATTTTATAGTGATTTTATAAGAAATTATCGATTTAGAGTTGTCAACTACCGACCAAGGGTGGGATACCTGATGGATGTGATGTACTGCAAGAGGAGAAGCAGATCGATTCTCAACTTACATGATGATATTTTGGTGATGATATTTACAAGACTCTCGATCACCACAATCCTTCAATGCAAAAGAGTTTGTAAATCCCTGTATAATTTCCTCTCATCTCGTTATTTTGCTGAATCTTACCAATCGAATCCGCCTTTTACAAGCCTTATCATCCACAATGGGGAGTTTTTCTCACTGCTTGAACTGAACTCTGGCTACAATTATTCACTTAAATCCAGTAAGCCGAAAATTTTACCTGACCCGTTTGGATTATCATATTGCGGGCGGGGGACTAGATTCTTGGTAGGATCTTGCAATGGTCTTTTTTGTTATTCTAACAAGGATGTGTTGTATGTTAGCAATCCTTTGTCAGGAACACATGTTAGGCTTCCGGAGGAGGTGTTGGACGTTTATAAAAGGTCCTACGGTTTTGGATTCTGTCCTCAAACTCAACAGTATAAGGTAATTGAACTTATTAGCTATGTCCGCTCCAGGACTGAAGTACACGTTTTTACGGTGGGGGTTGACAAATTCCGGAGGAGAATTCACTCTCCATTTCAGCATATACCACAGAGAGTTGATAAGTCATACCCAATAATCCAGTTTTTGGAGGTTAATGGAAAGGGAGCTTTACATTGGATTGTTGATGACTCGTATAGGCTCGATTATTTGTACTCTTTTGACATTAATGAAGAAAAGGTTAGGCCTATCCCACCGGCCCCTGTTGGTTTAAAGAAGAGAAATAAGTCTACACAGTTATTATTTATGCATGGCTGTGTTTGTCTACTGCACATGAACGAGAATGAACAAAGCGTCGAATGGACGGATTACATGGTTCAGGGCTCTTGGACTGTGCGTATCATATCAGGAACTTCCTTACCAAAAGTCTTGACACACACCGGATTATATATTTCATTCAGTTGCGGTTTGGAAAAACGAAGAAATTTTGATGTTATATCAGGGTTTCGGCAACAAACAAAATTCAACAAGCTTGATATTGATCGTCCAAGATCTTATGATCATGCTGCAACTTGCTTCGTTCCCAATTTCTTCTCATATTTGGAAACTGGAACAATAGAAGCAGAAACAAAGGTACGTACGTACGTAGTGGATTGTCTTTTTTAATTAGGCTGCCCCGTGACTTTAATCTCTTTAATTGGTAAATCTATATGATTCTTTTCTTTCCTTTCCTTTGTCGGAGGAGAATCATTTAGGAGTTTTTGGACACCCTATTATTCTCTCACCTCACTTAATCCAAATAATGCATCTTTAATTATATATCTCAATCATTTTTTAGGATCCTCGTAATTTATTTTCTTAATAAAGATGATAGAATTTACCCCGCTAGATTTGCGCCATGTGTGCAAGAGGACAAAACAGCGCAAACATGGCGCAAATCTAGCGGGATACTCACCGTAGGGAGTCCCCGGGTAAGTATTTTCCGTTCTCTGTTACTTTCTTGCTTTTGGGGTCTTTTGTGTTTACATTCACTAGTAATGGAAAATTCGAATCCTACGTGCTCACTGTTGGTATTGACAATAATTGGAGACAAGTAGTAGGTGATGGTAATTTTAGAATGCCTAAAAAATGGCCGCACAATATTAACAAAACGCAATTTTGCGATCTGCCTTTCAATAATGCAATTCATTCATTGGATAGGTGTAGGAGATTCACAATTCATCATATATGCTTTTGACATTGATGACGAACAATGCACTTCATTGGCTCACCTTCCAAGTATATACAACATGAAGTATGAGTATCAACCTTGTCTTGGAATTTTAAGAGATTGTCTATGTTCCTTAAACTTGTTTCTTGTGTACTTCTTCAAAGTTGTTAAGGCGAGCTATTGACGCTTTTTGATTGTTTTTTACTCGGTCTTTGTATGAACATAAAGCTTTACATATATTTCTTCTGGCAAATGGGTGAAATCCCTGATATATCTTAAACCAAAGTTGGCAAAATGCCAAAATCCAAGAATGCTTCTCGAACGCATTTATCAAATGTGTATTCAAGTTTAAACCCAAATGCTTCTCGAACTTCCTCTTGGATCGAAAACAGTTCACAAGAGAACTCGCCCCAGTGGTTTTGCTTTTTTTTATTTTTTTATTTTCCTTTCCTATTCTTCCTTATAGACACATCCAATGTTAAGTTTCGGTGAGAGAAAAAAAAAAAGCGTATAAAAGAACTCGCTCCCAATGAACTTTGTTTTTACTAGTCAAATTTGATAGTTAGTTTAGATGTACGAAAAATAACTCATTCAGACCCAGCGACACGTTTTTTTTTTGGGATCCGCATCCCCATTTATTTCTTTCCTATCGTGCGCTAAATACAGTAGTGAAACGCCTCAAATCCATTGCATAAAACAATAGAATAAATATGTGATAGTGCAGAAACAAGGCTATTGTCAGTTGAGCAAAGATTATTACATCTACTCTCTATTCCGCTACGCATAACTGATCGAGAAACAATACAAAATTGTTTGGTACACAAGATAGAGAATTTCCGTCCCGTGCATAAACCAAATGCTGCCACGTAGACTTCCCAAAATCTCAGCCGTTTGTATTTTTGTTTTTATCTACCAGAATAAGCGACGTTGTGTATCACATGATAACAGTTGCAATTAAAGAGCTTGATTCGTGTTTACAATATCTTGGAGCCGCACCATGTCGAGACAGTATCAGTGTATCTGTAACGCCCCGCTCCCGGATACCGAGCCCTTATCCGGAAGAGAACGTTCGGCACGTATAGCATTAAATACATTTAATATTATACGCAAGTCTCTACGTCGACGTATCAAATAAAAGCAAACGGAAGCTCAAAAGACTCGGGTAAAATCATAAATGCTACTATGAATAGAAAGTAACCATTCTAAAGATGGAAATAATTAACTTACAACAACGATTCTCCAAAGATTACAAAGTACGATGTCTTGAAAGTACAACTTTTCTACAAAGTCTAGAATTAAAAGTAAAACAAAGCATCGTCGAAAGTCTTCCTCGTAGTCCTCGACAAACTCGTGATCAACCCGTTCGTCTTCTCACCCCACAATACATACAAAAGAAAATGTAAAGGAGGTAAGTACAAAGTACTTAGTAAAAGTGAGAAGTTAATGAATAACTAAGTTCTACAACAAAAAGGTTCTTTTTATTATTATTATGTTCTTTATGAGAGATCGACTCAATCTAAGGTTCACTCCATGTACATCAACATGTCATGACTATATGTTTCTAGCTGAACTTATCTTGGTTATGTCATCACTCAAAGGGACTATGCATGATGTGTATCCATCACGAGATATACTTGCCAATTACGGTGAATAGCACCGATAGTCCCGGGATCTCCCCGGTATGCATATACGTTCGGAGAATTTCCTCCACTGCCATTCAGCCGTTTATAGGCCAGTAGTGTTGTTCTCTTTTACTGAATGTATCACATCGCCGATATGAATTGGTTCCTAACCGAGAATATGTGACGTTTTATTTTTACTACCACGTATGTACGTTTATTGTGTATTAACTAGTCACCTAAGTGTTTTCAAGTAAGATCCCTCACATACACTACTCTCTTTCCTAGACCACTAGACACGTACAAGGCCTAACAATTACACAGACATTGATGAACTATAGTTCATCAAAGCACAAGCCCTTTCATGCTCTTCCGACGGATCCGAACTTCAACTCCTTTTAAGAGTACATTCGGTGCCGAAACTAAACAAATCGGAAGCTCAATCAAAGCTTGTTAAGGTTTAATTAATGTTATAAGACCAAAGGATAACAATTATAACATATTACAAAACCCTAAAACACGATTTTCTAAACTTAATCGATTCCTAACCCAAACTAAACACGTTTATCAACAAATTACTCAGAAAAACAGCAATAGAACTCAACTCAAATATACCAAAAATATCACATCTCATTAATTATTACCAAACAACACAAAAACTCACCAGAACTCAACCTTTCATTATAAAACTATAATTACTCATTAGGAAGAGCCTATTACCTTAATTGCCCGCAAAACCGATCCAAAACCTTCAAGAAAAAGCTGAACTTCTAAGCCTTCAACTTATAACCTAATTAAACAACAAGTAAACCTAAAAATCCTATCTTTTTTGAAAATCCCGAATTGAAAAAGTGTGTAAAACTGAATATTACCTGAATTAAATGCTGTGAACCTATTTTTAGAATGATCTACGCTCCAAGACGATCGTTTTGACTACTCATGGCTGAAAACAAAGCTTCGGATTAAAAGATACGAATTTTTGAAGAAACGAACTTGACGATTACGAAAAACTAGGGTTAAACTGAAAACTTACGGAATACGGATATTTTATTTTCCAAAGTTGCGTCGTCGCGGTGATCACTTTTCCCTCCTGCAGCATCTTGAAACTATGAACGGATTGGCCGCACGGTTGAGGTCTTCGTTCCAAGCATCCTGCGTTGAAGCTCTGCGTTGCCGTCGTTCCTCAACTTTTTTTTTTCAAAATATGCGTGTAAAACTAATAAGGGATTTTGGGGATTATTTTCTTTAAATAGCTATTAATTAAATTCTTTTTTAATTAAATAACTAAATCCATTTTAATTAAATTCTTTTTTAATTAAATAACTAAATCCATTTTAATTAAATTCTTTTTAATTAAATGAAAATAGGCTAAATAATAATTAGGTTATAGTAAAATTACCCAATTACTACTTTACCCTTTTTGAAAAGTCGGGATGTTACATTCCTCCCCCTTAAGAGGAGTTTCGTCCTCGAAACTCAAACGTAACTGGGAGGTACTTGAACTCGACTTCACAGAGCGTCTAGTTGTACGTCTTTTTCCTTGACTTTCTTTATCCACCACTCCAAAGTGCAATTGTTTCTTCTGCATACATGAAGATCTCTTCAATTACTATGAGGTCCACGCTTGCTTCAACATCAACATTGGTTAAGCATTAGTTCATCACTGGCACAAGAGGGACGTCTTTAGATACACTTCATCTTCAACTTCAGATTCTAACCGTATTCTTCTTCCGTCTTCCTAACGCTTCTGCTTGTCTTGAGCCAACTTGAGGTTGCGATGCTCCACTTCAATATTCGCGTTGGCTCGCTGTATTAACTCTGGTCTCGAAATTTGTCATCTTTGTTTCACTTCAACCCAGAAAACCGGAGTTCTTCGCTTTTCTCCATGTAAAGTTTCAAATGTTGACATCGGGATGTTGTCGTGGTAACTATTGTTGTATGCAGCTCTTCTACCTCTATCTTCATGAAAGATCATCAGTGGTACTGTTCCAACTCTCTGTGCATCTTGGTTGCTCCGGATGAACACAAGTGCTATCTTGTGGCTTCATTCATCACTTTGACACAAACTTGTTGTAGAACCGCAATGATCCCAGCTAAAGGACTTCTGAGTCTCGTTGGGATGGAGAACATGCATTTGCCATACTTTCTCTTGACGATCTGATCCAATCCTTATGCCAATAAGGGTTAGCTTGGAAAAATAAACAGAGTTTGAAGGTGACAGGTTGAGCACCAGGAAGACTAAACCATTTAGAAATCAAAAGAGGGCAGAATCTCAACATGCCGGAGATTTAGAGACAAAACGAGTACACCAAAAGGTCTCAGAATGAAATATACGAAGGGAACTTGTCAAGGAAAAATCAAAGTTTGCATTATTCAAATAGAGGTTATTTCAAAATTGAAAAGGAGATAGGGTTTTCCTCATGACAATGTAAGGAAAAATCAAAAGTTTGAAAAAGTATGTGATAAACGAGCTTTCAAGTGAAGGAGAAAAGACACTTAAGAATTGTTGGATAAAGTTTGGCTTTGAAGAATTAACTCAAACTTTCAAAGAAAGTGTGAGAATCATTGATGATCCAATTCAAAGTTTCAAGGTTGCACTACTCGAGAGGAATAGTACACTGCCGGGGAAATAAGGGCTCAAGGTTATTCCTCATGTGGGAAAAAAAAGGTTTAAGACAAAATAGACTTTCAACTAGTATGACAAAATTGTAATAGAAACGCCAAAATAGAAGATGGAATATCAAAAGGTGTATCTGGCGGTTCATGGCTCTAAATGGCCTGAAAGAGAGTTAAAACTGAAGGGCACAAGGTACATTAATCTGAATTGGAAATCAGAAGTTTAGGAATTCAAAAGTTGATTGGCTAAATAGGTTTAGAAGGCACCTTGGCAAAGACTACCTTTTGCTTGGAACTGGTTTAGCATAAATTGCTAGAGGGTTACAGATAGGTAACTGAAGATGGATGTCAAGGTAGGATTAAAGATCCAACTGGTAAGAAGATGTGATGCATACCTTGAAAGAACAAGTAGCATTAGATGGAAAGTTTACAAAATCAACACTACCCTTAGGAGGGAAGTTGAAAATAAACACAAGTAAAAAGAATGTTCTGACATTAAAAGGTTCAGTCAAATTTGTATTTAAAAAGAAGAATGTGAGAGCAACAATGCAGAGTTAGAGGGAACTTGTTCCTTGATTTGACAAATTTGTGTAGAAGTCGAGGCCACGGTGGCTTTGTTTGCCCTCACTGAGCCGTGGCCCGTTCGTCCAGCTGCAACACCTCCGTTCTCAACTTCTTTATCTTTCACATCTCCAACGTTTTCATCATCAGCCGCCGCATAATTTGGGTCTTCTATTTTTGGATTGCTTTCTCCTTTCATGGTTGCCGAAACCATGAGATCAAATTAACAAAACAAACACTACTGACTACTGCTATTTTATGGCCGAAATTACTCACTTCATAGTTCGTACGTAGGTTTTTTTTTTCTTCTTTTCAATTGGGGTAACCTCGCTCTCTGATACCATGTTGAAATCGACAAACCAGAATATTTCCAAAGTATTTTTCTGTCTTTCATTCATCAATACATCGCCATATTTATACATCACAGTAAGAAACCCTACTACTCGTCAAAATATCATATCCGTCATTTACTTAATATAATTACACAATATAACTAAATGGTAATTAATTATATTAATATTCCGTAACATTTGTTAAAAAAGACATAAAGCGAAAGTGAATTTGACAGTGAATTTCGCTCGAAATTCAATATCAAATTCACTCTCACTTTCACTTTATGTCCTTTTTGATAAATATCTTTTCTTATGTCTTTTTGCCTGACATCTTCTATAGTGTGTCATTTCTGACAAAAACCCCGAAAAATAATCCTCGAAGAAGTAAAGAAAACACCGATAGCGTAAAAAATGCCACCAACCTATGTCGCACATACACGGACACGTCGCACGACACGACACGGACACGGACACGGCGATACGGCTAATTCCAAAATTTAAAGACATGACACGCCGCCGACACGTAATATATATATATAATACAATTTATAAAAAAATATTCGTAAACATCTGAAAAAACTAGACAAAACAAGGTATTACATAAATTTTATGAATATCTAGAATAGATATTCGACCTTTATACGGTGCCAAAAGAAATTATGATTGATTTTCAAAATATTACGAATTGTAAAAATAATTGTTTATCAACAAAAATACATATTGTATATTTTAACGTTTCCATTGAAGAATACTTAAATAAAAAAAAATTAAAAAATTGGGTTCAGGAGTGTCGGGGAGTGTCGGTGCCGTGTCGGGAAATGTCTCGGATATTTAAATTTTAAATAATATTAATTTAATCACCGACACATGTCGGACACGGTGTCAGAGCGTGTCGAAGCGTGTCTTGTATCTGACACAACGCACGGCGACCAGATTAAAATGTCGATGCATCATAACCACTAACAAAAAAAAATGTCAAAAGGATTAAAAAGAATGTGAATAAGACATTTTAGAGGATAGGAATCATAGGATATTCACAAAGGGTAATTCTTCCATGGGTGGTGGGTGGTTCATTTGAGGAGTGGGACCCGCTCCATGACATCTTTTCAGTCCTTTTCATTTCCCTAGCGGTCCGCGTCTTTTTTTTTTTTTTTTTTTTTTGTTGGCATTTCTTCATTAGTTACTCTATTTGTATCGTAAACCCATATAGATGTATCATCACATTGGAATGTGTATTGAAAAAATGCAAAATAAGAAATAAAAATAAAAACTAAACCTTTAATATGTATATTACTATTTTCAAAAAAAGATGTACTGCATCCGTCTCAAAATATAAGTCCGTTAAACTTTCTAAATTTGTCTTATAATATAAGTCCATCTAGAACACCAATGAAACATTTATTACATTTTTCTCTTTTTACCCCTAATTTATTATATACTATTTTTTACTTACTAAAAAAAGATAGTGATACATTCACCACACAATATTTACAATACATATTCACTGCACATTTTTTATCCATTGATAAGACACATTGTTTTAGGGGTAATTTTCATATAAGAACCAACACACAATTTCTACAGTACATATATTCACTACACAATTTTATCCATTGATTATTGATAACATGTTTTTTTTTTTAGGGATAATGAGACACAATGACAAAAGTATTTCAATAATTAATGAATAGGACAACATTTTTCATATAAGAACCAACATTTACTATTTTTACTCACTAAAAAAAAAGGTAGTGATACATTTTGTGACGGAGGTAGTATATTACTGCTTCCGCCCCACAAAAAGTGTTCGATTTTTGTGATGCACACATATTAAAAAAACAATTAATATGGTGTATTTTAAAAAATACTCCAACCGTTTATATTTAATCGTCGCAGTTGCCAAAAAAACACATATTAAGGAGATTAGTTAATGTTTTGACTTAAAATTAAAATGAAAATAACACCCCTTGAATATAATTAATGCAATGTTGTTTTCAATCTCTCATCCCTTAATAAATAAGGGTAGAAGTAGAAAAAAAAATATAATAAACAATTCATTGGAAATGTAACTGCGAAAAATAAAAAGAAAATTTTATTTTATAGCACCTACGACAGTTAAATAAAAACAGAGGGAGTAATAGACATATATACCCTTATTTCATAATATAAATGTTTGTTTTGGAATATGAAAAGAGTATATAACCATCAAATGGTATGATAAAAGTATGATTGGAAAAGATGTATTAAATGAAAATAGACACTTTTTATGGAACAATTTATTTTCAAAAAATGGACACCACAACGTAAATATCTACTGTCCAACATGAATTTTCATCAAAGATGTTGATCAGCTGCATGCTAACATAATAAATATTGGCAGTCATTATTTGGAACACACAAGACTTATCGAACACCACAGTACTTTGATACATCCACTGCTCATTTATCCACAATATCTTCTACAACACTATTAACACCATTGATTTTGTTGGGACCCATCACATCACAATAAATATTTCATCATTTTAATCAATAGGAATAAAACAGGTAGTGGAAACGACACTACACAAGGAATATATGCAGAGGAAATAAAAATAAAACAAAAATAAAATCCAAAATATGGTTTCACCTCTTCAGGCCAAAAAAGCATATTCAATCATGAAGTTCAAAATCTCTCGATTTTAAGTAAAGCCCCTGGGTCAAATTCAAAGTCAGCTTAAAGCAATTCCAGTTAAATCTGTATTTTACAGATTCAAAGTATAAATTTGAAATTGTATAATGCTCTTGCATTCTATTCCTACATTACAGCCACGACATGATTAGTGTCTTACTCAGAGATTCTTGGCTGGAAAGTTTCTATTGTATCAGACAGTCAGATGAATGTCATATATATAAAAAGACAAAAAAAAATACGTTGTCTGTTTACACACCTCACTCATGCAACGATATGATGTAATAGAGACTCTTCATTTCATACGAGAATTTTTACCTGCAAATCACGATTACCTTCTCTTCTTACGGTTTTGGTTAGAAACAGCGGCCTTTGTATTTTTCGCCTGCTTGCCCTTTCCATTCGCCATGCCTTTTTTACTTTCCTTTTTAGCTGTCTTTTTTTCTATCTCTTCTTCCTCACTCTCATAGTCATCATCTTCACTGTACTCACTCTCATAGTCATCATCTTCTTCATCACTCTCGTCTTCTTCCTCACTTCCATCATCTTCTACTCGTGTTTCCTCAATCCGAGGGGCAGCTTTATTCTGTTTCAGTACCTTCATCGACAACTCAGTCATTTGATCGCAACCAATCCATGTGTCGCACATCAAATAACACCTCAAATCGTACGTCCCGGCTTTCGGGGCAAGAAACTTGCCAAGTACAAGTCTAGACCCATTCTTTACTTTATTCACAGCATCTTTCACAGCAGCATTAGTTTCTTCGGTAGAAGCTTCCATCATTTCCATTTTATGTATCATCGCACGCGACGCAGCACTTATCGCGGCAGATTCATCGTTAAAGCTCACCTTTTTCGAGAACCAAACGTTTTTCGTCTTATCGTCCGCGAGTAAAAACCAGAAACTTTCTTCTTTGTGGAATGGATAGTGAGGGGTATGAGGAACGGCTCGGATTAAACCATTACCGCGCTTTAACGTCACCCAAGCCTGTAAAGTGACCACGTCATCTTCTTGTATACCTTCTTCTCCTTCGGTTTGACAGGTAACTTCGATTGATGTGCGTGGCATAATATCTAGAACCTTCTGCACATCATGAGCTTCAGTAGAAGAGAAACCAAGGTCATTGAGCAACGTAGTACGTTCTTGCGTATTCATGTCCTGAAACTCCTGAAATCTCTTCATCTTCTGCATATAGTTGAAAATACAATGTAAAAGATCAATATAAGGATGTGAGGGTATAGACACGTCATACATGGGTACGGGTACAAGATACGTGGGCGCAAGATTAATAAAAATTAGGATAGGGGAACCGAATGGGATATACGTAAAATACTAAAAGTATAGGGATTAAACTGTATATAATAAAACCATGGGCATTTTTAGTAACACCATATCAAACTTACTGCTGTGGCACCACATACAGCCGACCTTCTCAAAGTTCATGTGCATCATCGTATGAGTCCACTAGTAGACATAGTCCTAACAACACTAGTGCCTCATGTCCAACATATTTTCTAGTTATTCACGATTCATATTTAAGAGCATGGCTTAACTAAAATAACATATAAATTTGCGAATTTTCCCTAAACATATAGCTTAACAATTCAATATATATCTGTGTCAGATGCAAGACACACTACCAAATAAAAATATCGGTGACTTCATCGTATGAGTCAGCGAGCAGACAGAGTCCTTATCAAAACTAGAGCCTCATGTCCAACATATTTTCTAGTTATATATTCAAGACTCATATTTAAGGCCATGGCTTAACTAAAATGGCATACCTTGTTGCTCAGATTTTCTACAACACTATCATTGAAATGTGGTAGTTGTAAGAAAGGAGCGGCGCCATCATCCTTCTTCCTTGAACTAAGACGAACAGCCTGCAAGCACAAAATTAGCACATCCAAACACTGGCACTAGATACTGAAAAATAAAGTAAAATTTATAAAATTGGGGATCCATATCATATGATCCATTAATCGTTCAGTCCATTTTGCCATATGTCAAGTTTTTATTGGTTTGGCTCCTGTAGTACTTCAACATTGGTTGTTTGACACGTGGCACTATAGACTGAAAATGTAAAATAAAATAAAATTGTATAGATGAGGGGTAAAAGTGGCAAGATGAAACGTAGAGATAGAAGTGAAAAAATTATGAAACAAAAGGGACTAAAGTCTCTCTCTCTCTCTCTCTCTCTATATATATATATATATATAACCTCAAAGGCTCAAACGAACATCAAAAAAGAGGGATGAGCAAATCTGAGATCTCCAAAAAGTTTACAAAATATTTTCTAAGCAAGTGGATTAATACCTGCAAAATGCTCTGAGACAGCTCAATAGCTTCAATTGAAGGCCTCAGCCATCCATGTCCTTCATTATTGTGTGGTACCAGTGCCAGCTGTCATCCGCACAACGCATAATATTAAATTACAAGTTAAAAGCCTATGCTGTTCATTAGGATCATATGTTCCCAATGAGTCATTCAAACACATCACATGGGTACCAAAGTAATTTCCATCATAGTACTTAGAGATCAGCTTTTGTCTTATAATATTGGGTGAATTAAAATTAAAACAGTAAAAATATATGTGGTGAGTAGTGCTGTTTGTTTGTGCATTGGTTTATCATTCGATGAGTTATGGTTAGGTTGTACATTGGTTTATCTATATAACCAGGTTCACAAACATTCGTGAGCCAAACTCGTGTTCGTTCGTAGTATATGAAACGAGCCTACAATCCAGTTAGAACTTGGTTTGTTTAGCTATACAAATGAACGATTACGAACAAAAACAAGCCGAACATGAGAGCATAAACAAAAATTACCTTGACTAGCTCTTCAAGTAATCGAGGTGCCAACTGCAGAATGTAATTTAAGCTGCGCTGTAAATCTATGGACAGGCGTGCCGTTTGACGAGTTAAATACGCTTGAATCAAAAGTTCCACCTGGATCATCGGCAAATTAATCAGCTAATCTTTATACTTAAAACTAAGAAAAATGAAAAAACAAGGATGAAAATGGTTCCTTTGTATATTCTATACCTTAACTAATGCTGGATTGCGATCAAAAAATTTCGACTCTTCTTGTTTCAAGTTCTTCTGGTTCAAGTTCAATTCATCTTTTACAGAAGCAGAAAGTTCTTTAAGAGGGCTTTCATCAATCTTTCGGACTGGGATACTCTTGAATTCATCGGCCTCGAGAAAGACCTCAAAAAGTTTCCTGCATTTTTTATGCATTGTCGTGAAAAGATGACATCATATTAAGTAAACAAGCAGCAATTTTCTGGATCAAGCAAGTAGCAGAGAAAACCATTAACGAAATAAAATAGCGAGGAACGAAACAACATGGTAGACGAATTTGAAGTCTACCTAGTAGCTAGCTAGGTAGCACACGTGTACGACTACGTGGATTCATGATACGTGGGTTTGGGAGTTTGAAAAATATAGGATACGGGCACAGAGGGCATATGAGTAAATATAAAAATATACAGACCAGATTGTATATGATTAAACTATAAGGACCGAACAATAAATATTAAAACACATAAAATGAAACTATTTTTAGTGGATCCTGTTAATTTTTTTTTATTGTTTTTCTTCATTTAGGACATTTTTTCATTCATTATCTAGAGGTATATACTCAATTTTTAGCATGATTCATCATTTTACATATCCGAGTTATAGATATGCATATACGAATCCCATATCCAAATTTAGAAAATAACAAATTTGCCCCTAGGTGTGTATCCCAAGTCCCAAGTAACTGATGCGTATATGTGTCGGATATGGGACATGCTACTAGACATAAGTATACGTGCATCATAACCTAGTAGGAACAAGAAAAATACCTTTGGGTCAATGAGTGTTTTATCAGCTTGTAATAAGCGGAGATGGTCTCACGCCGGACAAAGCTTCCGGCATATTTCGAGGATCTCGCCAGATATACAACCGCCATCACAAGAGGGAAAAATATCACGACTCCAACAAAGCATAGCAATAAAATCCCACCAGACTCCCCATTCATATTTAGCAGAAACTTAGGAAGAGCGATTCCAATTTCAAACCCCTACAAATAGGACGTTACTTTGTTGTATTTAATTTCAAAATTTAGATTAATAGACATGAAATTTGAGCTCCTCTGTATACAACTTCATAGTACCTGTCTTCCATCTGGATGCCCGTATTTCTCATAATTCTCACGAGAGATAGGATCTGTCAAAGCTTGATAAGCTTTGGAGATGTACTCCACGAAATACTTGTTGGCCTCTGTAAGTGACACGGTAATAAAATATGAGAATTAGTCATGGCTGTGTGTATTCAATCCCATTCACGATTGTGTAATAAAATTACTGAAAATCATCAACCTGGATCGGGATTTTTATCAGGATGGTATTGACGTGAAAGACTACGGTAAGCTTTCTTGATTTCTGAATCAGAAACTCCAGGCTCTAATCCAAGAATACTGAATGGTTCAAAAGCTTGTAGCTGTTTAAACATAAGAATAAAATCAAAAGATCACTCTTAATTACTCGACTTCAATAGCAAAAACATCGTCATGGAATAGCACTGACATACAAACTGATTGAGCCAACAATACAAGTACCTCGCTCTTCATGTGTTTGACGTAATACGCAAGGAAAACCATAACAATCCATAGCAGCAGAACAGTGAAGTTATGGCATGTCAAGAATTTTGTGAGCTACAGAACAGAAAGCATCATGTTTATATTTCCCACAATATCTTAAACAAACCAAGAATATGTATATAGCGCTTCAGAAACCTAAGGCCAGTAACTCACCTGCTTAGATTTTGATTTCTGGTACTTCGACGATGAAGAGCAAACTGAACATTCGCAATGAATGCTTCTTTCTTTCTTAGACACAGCACGGAACAGTTTCAATATTGTGTAAGGTATTAATGGCAACGCAATTGTTGACAGTAGAAAAATTGGAAATAATGCACCATTCTCTTCAGATGCAGCCATGAGAACTGAGATTCCCTCCGGCTACAATTGTACAGGCACTACAAGAGAATATAGCAACCAAAGAAATCAATTCAACCGGACAAAATACATCAGTCATTCTCAAATGATCAAGAAAAATGTGCAGGTATTATCAACGAAATGGCACCAAGAGGCTTCCCCGAATTAAAGAAAATGGATACGTCCAAAAACATTACGGGAAACTTAATTTCACAAGAAATCGATCACAAAACTCGGTAAAACCCTACCTGAAAAAGCTATTTCCGCTGCCCAATCAATACGAGATAAAAAAATAATGAAAAAAGATATAGAAAGCTGAAAAACAGGACACTCAACAATTAACACCCAAGCTTTGGCAGTAAAAAATGTCTCAAACACAAAGAATCAACGCAGTCGCATTCACAAGAGCTGAATTCTAAAACATTAAGCTCGACTGAGCATGGAAGTAAATGTTTGTGATCAAATTAAAGGAAATGTATACATCCAAAAATTACAAAAGCTTAATTTCAAGAGCAATTGATCATAGACGTCAGTAAAACCCCACATGAAAAGCTATTTCCGCCGCCCAATCAACACTAAAAATAATGAAAAAAATCTATATGAATGCTGAAGAACATGAAATTCAACAAAAAAAAAACAGCCAAACTTCAAACACAGAGAATCACGCGATTGCATTCTCAAAAGCTAAATTTTAAAACATCGAGCTCAATTGAGCATGGAAGTAAACGATGATGGAAACATCCAAAACATCACGACAGCTTAATTTCACAAGAAACTAATCACAAACCTCACTAAAACCCTACATGAAAAGCTATTTCTGCTGCCTAATCAATACTAAAACAATGAAAAATAGCTGTATCAATGCTGAAAAAACAGGAAATTCAACCATAAACAGCTAAATTTGGCACTAAAAAATAATGTGGCAAACACAGAGAATCAACGCGATTGCATTCTCAAAAGCTGAATTCTAGAAACATCAAGCTCGATTCAGCATTGAAGTAACAAACATCGAAGCATACCCGATGGAAAGTTAGCAAACCACAAAGGAGCTGATCTTTTTTTTTTTTTTTTTTTTTTTTTTGCTTTCAGCAAATCACACAAGAGCTCTTTATCGAGTCCTCCGCCAGTTTTGATACTAATTGCAGGCCGGCGACGTCAAGTTTAACGGTATTTCCGTTTTGTATTTCCTAATATACCCCTGGTTCATTTACTTGTATTCACGACTAGTAGCATGGGTAGATGTGTCAATAAAAAACCATTGTGGCCGGGCCCCGGTGCATTGAACTTGAAACGTAAGATCCTATATTTGAAGAAAAAAAGTAAATACAAAATCATGGCGAGGAGTTCATTAATAAATAGCTCGACATTCCACGTATAAAATGTTCGTTTAATTATAATTCAATCAAACTCGAATTCAACACAACCAGCTTGTCGTGATTAACGAGTCGAACTTGAATTATTTCAAGTTTTGACTCGAGATATTCATAGTTTTATCAAAATATTATTAGTATATTATATTAACAAGGAAAAATTAGTTTATAGTCATTTTTCCCCTTTAATTAAGTGTTAATCCAGCTTCAATTTTTTAGTTGCATTAAGGACAAATAAATTACACCGGACGAATATACCCTTATTCTCTCACAAAACATTTTGAAACGAAACCCATACTTCCAGTTCCGAGAAATGACTCAGAATCAAGCTCGCGAGATTCTGGGATAACGTCGTAGAAATGGTGGCAACAAACCAATTGCCTTACAATTTCCACAACAGATTGAAATGGATCAACGCTTCACAATTCTATAAACTTCTTGTTGAGCCATTAGACATAGCAGAATACTACCGACAGAGGAAGCATTTGGAGAAAGGGCATTACATGGAACACGGAAGAGAAAAACGTTACGTGGTTTTCGATAAATGATGGAAGAACGCAAAGATCAAAGAAGACGGTTCGAACACGAGGAGACAGTTTGCGAGTTTAACACAAGATTCGTGCTTTTTTGGGCTCGGCTCGAAGAAGCAAGAGACGGGTTAAGCTTAATAAGGAGTGGGAGAGATCCATGGAAATTGTTATCAATTAAGGAGAATATAAATGCTTTTGATCAGTATGCAAGCAGAATGATCCAAAGAAAAGAGGTTTCAAAAGATGTTTTGGCTAAGAATTCCCAAGTTCTGATGGCATTGTCCCATTGAAGCCATTCGACGAAAGGCCATTTAGGGATTGGCCCTATAAAGCTATTGTTACTAAGAAGGAGGTGTTTGAGACTAGTTAAGCCCGGAAGCTCAGGTGCCAACTCTCCTGTCAAGTCTTTGGATGATAAATCAAGAAAGTATAGTTGTTTTAGCTGCTCAAAATCAGATGGGATGTTACCATCAAGTTGATTATGCGCTAGCCTAAGACGTGTGAGATTTCGGACATGGCTAAGGTAGAAGGAATAGGACCTGAAAAGCTGTTGTTTGTTAAATCTAGTAAAGCTAAAGAATTTGAACCAGGCAGAGGAAAAATGCTACCAACAAACCTATTATGAGCTAAATTGACAATGACAAGCTTTTTTAAAAGGGATAGAAATTCGGGAATCGGACCTTCAAATGAGTTGTTGAAAAGGCTAATGAGAATCAACACAGAAAGTGATCCCAAAGTTGGTGGCAAAGTTCACGAGAACTTGTTATCGCTATATAGCCAATGTTTGAAGCATTTTACAAGAACTATATACTAGCCGGAATTGAACCGGACAAGTCATTCGTGTAAAATGCGAAAAATTTAAATTCTGAGTCTCCCAATTGTTGCCGGAATTGATCCATTGAACTGATTTCCAAAGAAATCAATCTCTTTTAGTGGTAGATCCTTATACCGTATGGGCCGTCATTCGCTTCAAGATTAGTGGTTATAAGCAAGATTTTGATTTTTGGGCTAATATGCTTCATGTTGGTTCTACTTATGCTATTGGCGTTGTTAGATTTGGGGACATAGACCTTGCAAAAAAAACCGAATGAAGAGTCCTTTGGAGCATGATCTGCATCGACATCGACATCGACGTCGATCGACATCGACATCGATATCGATATCTTCGACATCTGCGATCGTCGAGCATCGATATCGACATCGATCACGTCTGTGCCTTAATGCAATAGATAGGCTGGTTCAAAGGCTTACTATGTGCCTTGGCGTCTTTGAAGTTTTGATCTACATTGTATCATCATGTAATAGATAGGCCTAGTTCATAGGCTTCTTGAACTTGTAATTCAAAGACCTTGTGAATTCGGGCATGATAATTTAGTTCTTTGAACTAGAATATCCTTCTTATAATTTGGTGATAGTTCAGATCGCTTTGCACTTGTATTGATCTTCATGTATTACCTTTAAGTCCGATGTACTTATTGTACTAAACTATAGTCTGTTGTCTCGATCTTCTATGCATTACCTTTTAGTCCGATGTACTTTTTAGGCTTAATTCAAGTGATTAACTCATCGAACTCCGCATGTTATAAACACCACACCTTAATCAAGTTATCATTCATGATTCTATCTCTTCCGAATTGTATCATATAAACCAATTTAACACGGTGTGTTAGTGTATCTGGATTTTGCATTTGGAGAATGATCTTTATCTCTCGATAAAGACCTTACAAAGAAATTCAGGTGATTAAATAGCTTTGATGATGGTAAATAGAGACTAAACAAGCGTAAATCTGTTTTTTCTTTATTTTTTCATGTTGTTAATCGATGTACATATTGTACTAAATCTATAGTTTGTTGTACTTGCTATTAATCTGCTGAGTTTTTAACGATCTGGTGGAATGTTCTCTCGCATATTCTTGTATAATCTGACATCGATCATCGATACTACTGATCGATCGATACTACATCGATCTCTACGATACGTCGACGTCGACATCGTGTTAATGTAAATCTTCGCGATTAAATTCGGCTTTCAAATACTACGTCGAAAAGGTATCAAACGCGTCTCAAAATGAAGATAAAAAAAAAATGAACTTTGGTGAAACAATTTTGATGATCGGTGTTCAAATCAAAAGTTACTGATCGTTTATAAGAAAAAGCGTTCGGTTAATACAAATATTTTTTCGTCTTTCAAAATATACGTCGGAAGGAGTATCGTATTTGGGCTCAAATTGAAGAGCAAAAAAACATGAATTTTGGTGAAAAATTTCGATGATCGGAGTTGTAAATCAAAAGTTACGGTTGTTTGAAAAAGAAAAAAAAAAAAAAAACAAACAAAACAAACTCAAGCGTGAAAGATTTAATACATACGCTGCGTCCTTTAATAAAAGGGTAATTTTGTCCGTCTGAAATTGTTTGTCTTTTTGCAACTAAAAAAATGAGTATGTCTGTTTATTTATTTTGTGTCAAAAAGAACACTTTATTTTTATCTCTATTAACAATACATATTCATTTGTATTTGTTAATGAGCCGAACTTCTGCACACTAAAACTCAATATTTTTCTCAGGTTGCTCGGGTCTAAGTTTGAGCTCGAGCTTGAAAAGTGATCAAAATTCCATTGATATTACTTGAATCAAATTCAAGCATAATCAAAACTTAAGAGCAATCCAAAGGGCTCCCGGAAAATTTTACACCAAATCATCAATTTGATATAATTTTTACACTAAATTTTATCTATCAACTTTAATGATTGTACATCAAAAAGGAATATTCTTGAAATATTTCATCTTAAAATTCAATTATTTTACAAAAAAAGAATTCAATTATACATTCTTGGAAAAATAAAAAATTGTTTTCTTCTTCACAAAAGAAAATGGAAAAAAAAAAAATGAAGAGTAGTTGCCGGTGCTCCATTTCCACCAGCAAATTTGGTTGTGATTTTTATCTTACCACAAATTTGATGGGAGAAAACATTGTCCATTGGAGTCTCATTTTTCATCAATTTTCTGATTTGCTGTTGAAATTCACCTCCCTTGGAGTTGCTTTAATAGACCCCGATCTCAAGCAATTTGATAGTTAGACTTATCCGTGGGATATAGCATTTTTTTTTTTTGCTTTCGTAATTTATTCCCAGACAAATGTCTGAGACTAATCCCTCGAGATACTGTCGGGTACCAAAAGAAGGAACCTCTCCCAACAAGGTTTTAGCGCAATCATAAAGGCTTGAACCCGAGACCACTTGCTTAACAAGTTTTTGATGCATCCACAAAAGCTCGAACATGAGAACTCTTGTTTAAACGACCAAAATCCCGCCCAAAAAGTGGCGATATAGCATTTTTTTTTCTAGGGGAACGAAAAGATTATTTTGTGCGGGATATAGCATTTTAGATACAATCTTACATTGCTTAATCCTAATGTTTTAGGCCTTTTCTTTTCTTTTCTTGATTTCTTACTGTAATGTAATGATATTGTTCCTTTCTACCCGCGAGTGTTGGTCACTTTAACCGGACATTGTAAATTTGATATTTCGTGTCAATCCTGTTTTTCTTGTTATTGTCGTTAAGGACTATAGCTCTAAGCTTGTCCCTTGAACAAAACACATTAAAGACAAACTTACAAGGAAATAAACCACCACAAAAACACACACACACACACAACAAAAAAGCAAACCACGTATCGTGTTTTGATTCAATGAAAACTCGTTCCCAAACAATTCAAGATTCACATGAGAAACTGGAATCATAGTAAGCTTTAAGATCCATTGGCTTATTACAAACAATTTCACCATTGTCCCAGAATTCAAGATGTCTGTTCAATAATCTCAACAAACAAAAAAAAAAAAAAAAAAAGATATGATCATAAATTATCACAAAACAGTGTTGCAAATAACAACATACAGGAAACATAAAATAGTCATGGGCTTCTAAAATAAACTCTACTTCTGTGATGGCTGATCACCACCACCATCAGTAACTGAAGCAGAGTCGTCTTTTTTCGAAGCAGCGATGAATTTCTCGAGCGTGCCGGAATCAACAGCCGCCAAAGTTTTGTAGAATTCCTCAGGTAGAGGACCAGGACGGTGTATTGGTATATGTTTAGGGACTGGAGCGTCGTTTTCAATAATTTCGCATTCATAGTCATCTGGGATGCCCCATGGCTTCCACTCTGCAAGGCATAAAAAAAGGCAGACTGGTTGTTAATAGAACTCTACACTGAAGATAATTATATACCATTTTTTGCAAAGGTCAGACACAATGACGCATACAACACAGTACCAAGCTGTTTTGACATATTTTTCTGCATATTTTAGACGAATAATGTATGGAGGTATGTTCATGAACAAGAAGTCAGGCCCGATGTTGCCTTATGGGTTTGTCAAATGGACAATTCAGCTTCAAGTGCATCAGAGCAGTTGTGTCTTATACAGGACTCTTGATTCTAGAAGTGCCGGGAATTGGCTGTTTTGTGCATGGAAGCAGAAGGAATTTCGCTGCTTGGGTCTGTTTTGTGTTCTTGGGGTCATATTGTGTCTGTTTGACCACCAGGTGAAGGAAGATAAAGACTACTCTTCAGCAAAAACGCTTTTCTTTTTCCGAAGCTTCCCTTTACTACATGGGGTGCGAGAATCAAGTGATCCTTGTTTGACACTAATATCAAAGTTTTAGCGGATTCTCAGACAGCTCGTGCTGCGAATAAAAGAATTCGGAAATGCTAATTACCATCTGCCATGGTTGTTAAAGCGCTAGGCGAGCTTGGGTCGCTTGGTCGCCTAGGTGATCATGGAAAATGTTGAAAAATAGAAGTCAATTCATGAGAAAATAAGTAAGTCCATAAAAAGGCCAATTCCTATCAAACAAATACTATATAACTATGCCTTGTGAGCACTGAAAGCTCCAGCCACATCAAACCAATTGCAGGTGCCAGCATATGTAGCATGTCCTAACCATGCAATGATATGAGTTAAACTAGCCATACATGCACGGTGCACCAACTCAAACAGGAGTACTAAGCAGTCAAAAGTTTCATTATGTGCACACAACTCCTATTTGGTACAACATCTTGCCGAGGCGACCCTCGCCTACCTTCTAGGCGCTAAGTCCTCAGAGCGATCGCCTTGACAAATGACAACTATGCCGCCTATTGAATAATGGAGTGGGTAATGTCACATCATATGATGTTGTGCTGTGTAGAATCATGAGATGGATTTGAGAACACGATAGAAATCTATAACAGGTAGTACTACAATGTCAAATCGCCAAGGAATGAGCAAAAAGAAACAAATGGAAATATGTTTGCTCTGAATATACACACTACCCCTATAAAACATACAATTCCTTACACAGTTTCGCAAGCACATATGCATTACATTAGACACTTTTCATGATACAATTTTACCTTGTTGTGCAGAAGTTATATGCATCAGTGGAACATTTTTACCAAATCCCGACACTCCAAACACAAAAAACTCTATTTCAATTTTTGTGGAATTTTTTTCTGTGGGTTCTTCATGTAGCGAAATGCTACTGTATTACTTCTCTCTTAGTAGTTTAAGGTTGTAAATGGACAAAATGAAGCAAAACCACAACAGAACCGAATGCTCAACAATATCTTATATCTATGCAGCTGTGGGATATTTCTACTAAATCCCGACACACCAAACACAAGAAACTCTATTTCAATTTATGGAACTCTTTTTCTGTGGGTTCTTCATATAACGAAATGTTACTGTATTAATGCTCTCTCAGTAGTTTAAGAATGTAAATGAACATAATGAAGCAAAACCGCATAGGCCAAATTATATTCCAATAAACAAAACCGAATTCTCAATAAAATCTATGCAGCAGTGGAACATTTCTACCAAATTCAGACACTCCAAACACAAAATACTCTGTTCCAGGTGATTGAAATCGTTTTGTGTGTGTTCTTCATATAGAGAACTGTTACCGTATTCAATCTCTCAGTAGTTTTAAGAATGTAAACGAACAAAATGAATCAACACCATATAATCCAGATTATATTCCATTAAACAGAACTGAATGCTTAACATTAACATATGTAAAATCAAAAAAGTAAAATGTACGAACCGAGCATATGGCCGATCAGCTTGAGCTCATCTCTAGCTTCTTCAATGAGCTCTTCAACCTGACCACAACCGAGACGTTGCTCGATCTTCTCCCAATCCTCTTCCTCCTGACACACCTTAAGACGGTGGCTCGTGAAGGTCTCTACAGCTTTACGATATCCTTCATTTTCAGGTACAGCTCTGATTTCACCTAGGGTTTTGGTATACAGATCCACTAGTACTTCCCTTGCATTTGGCACCACATCTAGACCCACGATCCCGGTCGTCTCCTTTACCTTCGCCATCATCATCAATGGCCGGGAAATACGTCGGAGAAACATTTTGAATCGGTCGGAATTTCAGCTAGCTAGCTGCTCCTTTCTCTCAGTCGGAGAAGCTTTCCTGAAAGTGAGAAACGATAGATTAATGAAGATGGTGTTATTTAAACAATGGGCCATCATTGCGATCCAATTTCGGCAGCCCATAGTGTATAAATAATGGGCTATATCAGAGTCTAGAAAAATGAGAATGAGTTATGGATCAAAAGATGGGCCAGCAATAGAAGCCGAACTCTCAACCGGAGACGAATATCCAATGAGTTTGGATAAAAAATGGGCCAACTACTATGCACAATATCGAATCAATCAGGTAACGGCTCGTCTCATAAGCCGAACTCTCAACCGTGAACGAATGTCTGATGGGTTTTGGGTAAAAAAATGGGCTAGCTACAACGTCGATGCACAATATTGAATCAATCGTAATACATGCAACGACTCATTTCATAAATCAAACTCTCAAACGAGAACGAATGTCTGGCAAGTGGCAATTAAGTCCACGGTGGCGTTGGACCTTGAGAGTTGGGTTTTGAGTTTTTTGTCTTTTTTTTTTTTTTTTTGTAGCTTCCGCATTTATTTTCAGTATATACAGTATTTCGGCTTACGTGAGAGCCAAGTAAGGACTCAATCATCACGTGTCGGACGTCCGTTTTCGGGTGTGAGCAACTCGGACTTAATTATCACTCTCGGTTAATTCAACCACTCTTCAACGGATGTATGTTGACAAGCTATTGAATGTGTCATGTGCTACATTCAAGTTACTATAATATAAACCACATACATCTCTCACCTTAAACGGTCACTTTGACGCACATTGGGACTACTATCGTTTGTCTATAAATCAGCTGTTAGATATTGTATTTGCTCAGGTTTGTTTCTCGAGGCATGGAGCTCAAAAAAACTAGTAGTTGCTCACTCAAGTACTGCATCAGAATACTTAGCTCTTGCTCATGCTTCAGGTGAAGTGATTTGGCTCGAATTCACACTGTTCGTTAAGATAAAGTGCTTATCATTCTACTAAAACCAATTGGTGTTAGTAAATGTGCTATTATATTTCCTTATACAGTAAGCGTGTGGGCAATCTCTTCCAACACCCCCCTCAAGTGTGGGCAATCTCTCCAACATTTGCACAATATAATTAGGGTTCATCATGGTAGTTCAACATGGTATCACAGCCAAAGTCGTGGGATTGAACCCTAGTGTCAATATTATTTCTCCATTTATATTGTGTAAGTGTTGGAGAGATGACTCACACTTGTGTGGGCGTGTTAAAATATAAGATGTCAATTGTCTACCTCCTCATCAACTTAAGCTTTTGGGAGAGATGATTTCAACACTGTTCAAGGTTAGGGTAGATGTTTCATCAAAGCCTTTGGTGATGATATACCAAAATCAACATAAGCCCAGTAGCGGACAGGGTCTTTGGCCCACCTCCACCTCACGCTATCACGATCCTCATCACTAGCTAGTACAACGGGAATAAAGCAGCTAACAACTAGCTCGGCACTCTCAGCCCGTCATGGGCTCTCCGAGTCCGCCATGACTCTCTACCCGTCGATGGCTCTCCGAGTCCGCCAGGACTCTCTGACCGTCGATGGCTCTCCGAGTCCGCCAGGACTCTCTACCCGTCGATGGCTCTCCGAGTCTGCCAGGACTCTCTGCCCGTCGTAGGCTCTCCGAGTCCTCCAGGACTCTCTGTCCGCCAAGGACTTTCAGCCCTCCAAGCTCACGATCTGCCACCGTATCCTGCTCTCTACTTGCCACCGGTATCATGCTCTCTCGCCAATTGCCCTGCTCTCACCACCGCCAGTCCATGTCTCTATAAATATCACATTCACCTGCATTACAACTCTCTCACTTTTTCTTCTAAGAACTACGCATTGGTTTGATCCCTTGCAAAAAAAGGGTACGTAGGCAGCCTTTCAGGCACAGTTCATAATCAAAAGCTCCATCTTTTTCTTGAACTCCACCGCCTCTCACCGGAGAAATCACACACATTCAGCTAGATATCCACCTTAAAATCCATATACCGCAAACCTGATATTTCTGACAATATCAGGTGATAACACATATGTCCAATCTCTAGCACAAAATCCCTTTTTCATCTTACACAAAGCACACAAAAGTTGATAATAATTTCTTTCATAATCAATTACTTATTCGGCAGCTACAAATTACTTACGGTTCTTCATGTAAATAGATTGGATGATCATCGTATTAAGGCTTTTATCAAATATAATGTTCGCCGGTTCAAAATTAAGTGCGTTGCTTTTGCCATTTACTAAAAGAGTAATGATATATCTGAGTAGCCCTCAACAGATTAGGCTAAGCACTGCTCTCCCGACCGGGCCTTTTAGTTGAAATTGTTTTTTTTTTAAAACATACTTATTGTTAGATATTTTTTCATAAATAAATATTTTGGTTATCATTTGCTACGAGTTGCCGTACGAATTAATGTTATCGCAACGAAACGGGGTTCGACCTAAATCAATGCATGCATCAGTTCATGAAGGGATATGCATTTTCAGATACACGCATTTTCGAACTGATATGTACTTACCATTTTGTGTAAGGGTTGCATGCTTTCATCCGGTGCAAAGTGCAAGTCATCCATTCGTTTATAAGTGATTTGCAACCTATAAAAGACGTAAGTATGAAGGAAGGCGAAAATCCATAAATTTGACAACATCATTAGAAAAACTTTGAGTGTTTTGGGTTTGATTCAAACAATCATTTGTTTGAATCAAACACCCCGATCAGATCCTCGAAAGAGATTTTCATTTGATCCCTTAGTAACAAATCGTGTTGACAAAACATCTCTTAAAAGACAACGTTATTAACGCGCTTTGAGCTTTAATTCTCTCACAAATCCTAAGATCTACATTTTTTTTCCAACACTTATCGCATTTTTAACGTCCGTATATAAAAAATTAATAAAACTTGTTTGTATATATCTATTTTTTTAGGTCAAGTAAATTTTTTTATTAGGCGCTTTTATCAATTAGAATAAAAACAATTTGGGCCTCTACCAAAAATAAAATTAAAATATTTTTTAGGTTGGATCGGATTAAATCTACACGATTTTTTTTTTTTTTTAAATAAACACGATATTGGGCTCTCGACAAGATTTCCGATGTTAGGCACAAGACCGATCTCGGCGCCTTAGGAGGGCGGCCCGGATATATACAAACACAATCGCTGTGACAGAACGAGTGCAACAACGTGCATCTACACTATTGATAATAATGAACATAATAATGATTAATAAATCTAAATTTGAAATCAACGATGTAGATACACGTTGTGACACTCACTGTTGTGCCCGTATCAATACTCTTAATAAAAATCGAATCTCGAATAGTATCATTTTCGTTTGTGCAAGTAAATTTACTTTACCGTGTCCGATAAGCAAAACACCAAGTAATTTCATTTTCATACGCATGTGTACATAAAAGAAACCTCAAATTCCTCAAATACAACTGTAAATATATTCATATGATATTAAAGAATACCACACCAAATTATTACATATATACTAGTGGAAGCAAAACAAAAAAAAGAAAAAAAAAATGAAATCTTACTATAACAAGAAAATGATTATAACAAAACTGACATAATACACAAATCATCGATCATGTGGTGCATGCAATATCGTTGACCTGCTTGGATTTGGAAGTGACTTCTAAAGAGCAATTCAACTTAATGGTTTTCTTCTTCTTAAACATCTGAACAAGGTGCACCTTCCCATTAAGATTCGACTGTGCTGTAATCGGCAACAACCCAGAACGCAAATCACTGCTTAACAAAGGAGAATTTGCAGGTAAATTAGAGGAATTAACGTTAACAACAACGTTAATCTTCTTGGTGCTTCTCCATAAAGCAGTTGCTTTTGGAACAGTGACTTGGCCAACTTGACTGCCCCTGTAGTACAAGAACACATTGGTTTCGTGAAACTTGAAGGTACCGAAATTCGTGTTCTTGACGCCGAATTGAACATTCATAGTCAAATTGAAAGAAGGGTTTGTTTCTGGCGCAAGTAAGAAACTATCCCATGAAGCAGACCGCACAACAAACTTTGGTGTTCTGATCTTCATGATAGTGAAAGTCATCAATACAATGACCCCTGTTTGGAAGATACAGAAGGCAATGAAATACAGCAGATATTTGATACGTTTCTTGTTACGAAGCTCTTTCGAGTCTCTGTCGATTGCCTCCATATCACTTTTTGCATAGCCATTTGTAGGTGCCAATGGGTGCTCTGAAGATGATCTTTCCATGGCTGTTTGAATGAAAAATGAAGACAGAGTGAAGAAGAAGGGTAGTTTTGTATTGGATATTAATTTTTCCTTCTTTTGTTTTTTTTTGTTGCTATGTGAATATGGAGGTGAGATATTTGTTGTGGGGTGATCTGAGAGTTATTTATATAGAGGAGTTGTTATTTGAAGCAGCATCTAGAAAGGAAGTCAAGTTGATGGATTTGTAATTGCAGGTGAAAAGTTGGACTTAGTTTGTTTGCTTAAGATAAGAAAAGCTATCTCAGCTCCACACAAAAAAAAAAAAAAAAAAGAGAATGGGTTTCTGTCTTCTTTTTGACTTGACTTGGTCGCTCTATTGAATTATAGACCGTTAGGATTATCTAAGTAGAGGCACCGAAGATAATTGAACAAGCTATCGCGGCATGAATGCGGATCTGGCGGAGACACCGAAAAATAATCAAAGTTGGATAACGATAGAGTTACTTTTAAAAGTCTATTCTAAATCTTCATATTTGATGGCTTGTTCAATTTCATTCGGTTGCTCAATTTGATCAATTTTTCTGTATACGTAACTGTTTGATAGTAAAGTGTTTTCGTTTGACCTTCAGTCCTGTCACTGGATCTATTTTATGTCAATTGATACAGAAAGTAGACTTTGTGATTGCGTCGCTGCGTCGCACATGAGACTCGTCATAATAGGGTTCCGCTCTCTAGCAACTTAAAAATTTAGGACCAGTGAATTTATAGTTACGATTATCTAGTGGAGGCACCGAAGATAATTGAATAAGATATCGTTGGCACCAACGATAGTTTTACTCTAAAAAGTCTACACTCTCAACAGTTTGTGCAATTTACTAAGTGTTTAGATTCATTTTTTCTAGATCAGTCATTGTTTGGTAGTAAAATTCATGTTTTCAATTAATCTCATTGTCGTCTCTGAATCTATTTTATGTCAATTGATAAATAAAATAGACTTTATGATTGAATCGCAGGAATCACACGAGACTGATCAAAGTATAGATCCGCTCTCTAGCAACTTACAAAATTAGGATTCGGGTCTATTGTGATAGGTGAAGTTATTGTACACATTATCAATAAAAGTACATCAATTTGATTTTTCGTGATAATAAATCAACGATCAAATTTCTTTTAATACATCTGTCTCAAAATATAAGTTTATTTAGCTTTTTCATTTTGTCCCATAATGTTAGTCCATTTAACTAAGTAAGAAAGCATTTATTACATTTTTCTCCTTCTACCCTTCATTTATTAACTATCTATCAACTTTTCACTACTATGTATTAATAACAGTCAAAGGGCATTTTAGACTTTTTTTTATCAAAATTAATGACACATAACCAATTTAAACAACTTCCTTAATCTGTGTGAAAACATCTAAAATGATTTACATTTTGGGACGGAGGTAGTATATCGTAAATGTGTGGTTGAATCTCCTCACTGACCCTACAACTAAATGATTTTTTTTTTATTTTATGATTGGTCTTGAATCTTTATAAATATTAATAGTTATTTTTTTTATAGTATAATACTAATAATTAGAATAGGTGAGATAATTCTCAGTTTCTCACTTTTAGCTGGATTGTCCACTTCTAGAAGGGCTTTGTTATAATACAAAACGGGTAGAGTAACATCACTACCCAAACTTGGACTTTTAACATAAAAAATAAAAACATAAACTTCACATTAAAATAGATAAATAAAATAAATAAATAAAGTCACCTTTTTTTTTTCTTCTTTCTTTTCCACAAACGACGAAAGCATTCATTAATCAAACATTAGTTCATACAAGCTCATATAGGGGTGCATCCATGTCAATAAACGCCTACATCTGATTTGAAAGAGAAAGCAGCAAGTTTATAGGCCAACTTATTGCTTTCTCTTTCGGAGTACAAAACGTGACATGAATTGAAAGAAGAAATCATCAGTCTAATATCATCTAGGATAGTCGATGAGTCAAAGGGGGGGGGGGGGGGCTGACCAAGTTCGCTACAGTTAGCTAAAGACAAGTTATCAGTAAAACAAACTAAGTTCATAACTCCCATGGCATGACTTCTACTAAGACACCAACGTAATGCTTGAGCCTCCGCAGCAAAGACGGAACTAGAGAATGACCTCGGGGACGCCAAAGCCTCCAAAATAGTGCCATCATCCCGGAAAAGAACCGCTCCATAGCCAGCAAGACAAGAATCCGACCTCCAGGCTGCATCGACATATGCCCTGACCACACCTGGCGTAGGGTCTGTGCGCTGCAAGACAGGAGAGGAGGAAACAATGTTAGAATTTATCCTCTCCTCTTGGTGTGCCTGCTTGAAGTCTAACCAAGCCTCATTAGCATATTTTGCGGTATCATCCGGGGACCAAAATAAGGATTTGAAATATCTGTTACAACGAGCCTTCCAAATGAACCATAAAATAAAACATGAAAAAACTATACGATCAAGCATCACCCCCTGGGGGTTTTTAACTGATATCGCGTCCCACCAACGACAAACCGAGGCACTCGGCTTCAAAAAAGCATCCCAGGAAATACCTGCAAATTTCCAAACCAACTGCGCAAAGCGACAAGTAATGAAAAGATGGTCAATTGACTCCACATAGTCTCCGCATGCCGAGCACATAGAATTATTAAAACCAAAACGCTTGTGAAGAATCTCCGAAGTAGGAAGGATGCCTATAAGAAGCTTCCAAAAGAAATATTTTATTTTCGGGGGTAGCGATAAAGCCCAGATTCTCTTCCAGAATTTTTCGTTAAAATTATCCCCACACATAGAACGATGATAATGGGTAGCTCATCTATGCTAAAGGCAAGCATCGTAAGCTGCCTTGGTGACAAAGTCTCCACATTTAGAAAAAACACAAACCCTCTTATCTGGGATGTCTTTATGACTTATAGGAATTTTTAATATTTGATTAATACCCACCTGCCAAAACGACTCTGCTAACTTAGCTTTATCCCAAGCGTTATTAGATAAGAAATCACTAACCAATGTTTCCCTACTATTAGACTAAACATGCGAAATAGGCAAAAAGGAAGGATTTTGGATAATCCATGGGTCCTCCCAAGCTTTAATAGACTTTCTGTTACCAACTATGAAACAAGTGTTATTTTTTAGGAAACTTTGGGCCGACATCAGGCTTTTCCAAAAAAACGAAGAGGAAGATGGGGTTTTGCAGGTGAAAACAGAGGATTTAGGAAAATATTTTTCTTTCAAGACTTTTGCTACCAGAAGGTCGGGGTGGCAGTGGATTCTCCAAAGGGTCTTAGCCAATGCCACAGTATTAGCAATCTCCAAATTTTTGAATCCGAGACCACCTCTTCCTTTTGGAAGACAAAGCGACTCCCATTTTAACCAATGATGACCCGAGAAATCTTTATTATCATTACCCCACCAAAACTTGGCCATAAGAGAGTGGATTTTATTAATGACTCCTTTGGGAAGTTTTACAACAGACATAGTTAAATTAGGAATGGTAAATAACGTGGAGGATAGTAAAATCACTTTTCCACCTTGACTTAAAGACTTGAACATCCAACTTTCTAGTTTATTTTTACATCGTTCGACGAGAAAATTAAAATTTTGATTTTTAGCCCTACTGACTACTAACGGGAGGCCCAAGTACTTAGAATGACATACCTCGGCTAGACCGTTAAAAGAAGCCAAGATGCCATGCTTATTGCATTGTGGAGTATTTTTACTAAAGAAGACCGCCGACTTTTTGATATTAATGACCTGCCCCGAAACTTGCGCATATTTGTTTAAAATATTGGCTAAATTCACCGCACAGTTAACGTCAGCACGAGAAAAAAATAAGAGAGTCATCCGTGAAGAATAAATGATTGATACGTGGGCTTTTCCTAGCGATTCTCAACCCCGGGACACTACCCTTAGAGTTAGCTTTTTCTAGCAAATGGCTTAGCCCCTATGCACATATTATGAAAAGATACGGGGAAAGAGGGCCCCCCTGCCTAATACCCCTACTTGGCTTAACAAAACCAACATGCTCCCCGTTAATAATGAAAGAGAAGGAAACAGTAGTGATGCATTGTTTAATAAGGGCAACCACTTCTTCACTAAATCCGAGCTTCAATAACAAATAGAAAAGAAAGGGCCATTCGACTCTATCGAACGCTTTTGAGACGTCTAATTTTAAGGCCATATAAGAGTCTTTACCCTTCCTTTTGTGCATCATATAATGGATTGATTCGTGGGCTATAATGTAGCTATCAAGCATCTGGCGGCCCGGGACAAAGGCATTTTGACTCTTACCAACACAGAAGGGAAGGCAAGGCCGGATACGGTTAGCCAAGACCTTCGAAAGGATTTTATAGACAACATTACAGAGACTAATAGGTCTAAAGTGGGCCGGGTCCGTAGGGTGCATATTTTTTGGAATCAAAGCAATACAGGTGTGATTTAATTCACTTGGGAATTTTCTTTCTCTTAGAAAGTTATTAATTGCCTCCAATAGGTCTTTTTTAATGATATTATAGCAACTTTTAAAAAAGCTAGGGGACATACCATCCGGTCCAGGAGCCGAGGACGAGTGCATTTGAAAAATAGCCGTTTTCAGTTCCTTTTCATCAATTTCCTTCAGAATATTAGCATTCATTTCCGGGGTGATACAAGCCTCCATGTCCTCAAAATCCTGCAATAAAGAGTCATTAATTCCCGAAGAGGAGAAAGATTGCCATAGAACTGTTGAAACTCCGAGACAATTTCTGTTGGGGAACAACTCCAGGAGCGGTCAGAAGCCCGAAAAATACCAGGGATAAACTTCTTTCTCTTTTTACCATTTACAACCGAGTGAAAAAATTTGGTGTTTTTGTCACCCTCTTTTAGCCATCGCACACGAGAAAGAGTTTTCCAATACTTTTCTTCTTCATTATAAGCAAGCGAAAGATCCTGTTTTAACTCTTTAAGTCTCGCAACAGAAACAGGGGATCGGATGCTATCGTTAATTTTTATTTTAAGAGACTTTATTTTTTAAGCTGAGTTTGAAATGTTGACCCTTTTCCAACAATTAAGTCTCATTCGAACTTCTTTTATTTTAAGGAGAATTTTGTAAAAAGGAATTCCTCTAACTTGCACATCCCACCCTTGCCTAAGCACATCAAAAAAACCCGGCTTACCAACCCATCTCTTATCAAAATAAAAATTTATTTTAGATGAAACACTTCGGCTAATGCATCGAATATCTAAGAGACAATGGTCAGAGGAAGCCATATCAGTGTGAGAAACTGACGCATTCTTGAAAAGATTGGACCATGAAGCCGAAGCAAGGGCTCTGTCCAATCTCTCGAAAATGGGCTCTTCCCCTTCCCAGCATCGACGCCACGTCCAAAAATGACCAATAAAACCCAGATCGATAAGGCCACTTGAGGACAGGAAACCTCTAAAGTCGGAAAAAGAAGAGTCCAATCTCTCTCTACCCCCTACTTTTTCCTCTTTCGCGCATATATCGTTAAAGTCCCCAGCAATCAGAAAACAATCCCCCCAAAGTGACATACGGTTAAGCAGGAAACTCCATTGACTCTTTCTCAGAGAAGGAACAGGACTAGCATAAACACCAATAAACCACCAAACCAAGTTAGGTTGCGTACCTTGAATACAAGATTCAATGGTGCAAGGAGAAGAAGTCACAGTTATAATATTTGCATCTTTTTTCCAAAAAAGAGCTAGGCCCCCCGAAAGCCCTATAGGGTCAACAGTACGTACTTTATCAAAACCAAATTTTTTACATAATTTTAATAATAGACTGGGCTGATTTTTCGTTTCAGGCAAGAAGAAGATATCTGGGGAGTGGAGTCTACACATCTCCTCAGCCTGGGATATTGTCAAGGAGCTCCTCACCCCTTGACAATTCCACATCATGATCCTCATTGTGAATGTGGGAGCCACTTCGGGCTGGCTGCCTCCACCCCATCGTGAGCTGCATTAGAAATTGAGATATTGAAAATTTTCAACTTCTTGAGAAAGGGTTCGGATAAGTCAAAAGCATCTTCATCATTAACAACTACATTACAGTCTTCGCCATGCCCCCTTGCATCAGAACCATCAGCTTGCAGGTAGGAAATACAGGGAGCTTCTCTTGGGATGAATTTACATTTTTTGCTGTCTTCAATAAGAAAATCAGCCCGCACAACCTCAGGTTCAGCTAAGATATCAGTAACATCTTCAATGAATACTCCAGAATTTTGGGCAGAAAATTGCGTATCAGCTTCCTCCTCATACCATTCGATCGCAAGAGTTTCCATGTTTGGGGGGGATAATTCTTCTTCCACGATCATGATGCTAGGCTCTCCTTGAGAAAGTGAGGACTCCCCGTAGTAAACAACTTTGCTTTTCCCCTTATCCATTTGCTCCTTCACTTTTTCCGGCTACTGACTATCACTAGCAACTGTTGGGTTCAAGCCAGTGTTAGTGTTTGAATCGGCCTCAGACAGTCATCTCCGTTGAGGCTGATCATTATCAGCGTCATCAAACTCTGGGGATAAATTAACCGACGCAGGGCTCCTGACAGAAGGCATTTGGGATTTACCAGGAACAAGGGGGATTCAGTGACAGATTTGATTGGGATGCCATGGAGCTCAGGCCCGAATGTTTCCTCTCTGTAAATTCCCGCATTCTGATCAACTACCTTTGCATAGCAACAAGAGGACTTATGCCCAATAATTCCACAATAAGCACAGTATAGAGAGACATGCTCGTATTGTTAGGAAATCTACGCGGGAACGCAGCGGAATTTAAAATTTTATTTCCTTTTAACCAGGATCGACTTCGTTTAAGAAATAAACAAATAAGCTGGTAGACGGTTGTTACCTTGGTTGATCTAAAAGATCGACGCTTTGACCGTCTAAGGAGAGTAGTTCTGCATAGAGCCGCCCAAGCGTTCGGCCTCTACCGCTAGTCCACACGAACACCCCGCCGGAATCCCATCATGGATTGCTATTGGAAAACTCCGGTTGCTTTACCACCATTTTTTTCTTCTCTCCAACTCTCCATAGGATGCTCTCTATTTTACACAAGAACTATTAGTTCTTGGAATTGTGATGTACAAAAGAGTTTGACACCCACCTCTTATTTATAGTAGAAGGTGGCGCCACTTCAAAGTGTGAAGGAGAAGAAAACCTTTTTCCAATAAAATAAGGAAAATATAATTGATTGATTTATCTCATTTATTACAATATCTCATATTAAATAAATCTAGGATATTGTCAATATCTTATATTGAATATTTCCAAGATATTGTCAATATCTAATATTGACTATCTTTATTATATTACCATAAATCAATTTACACATGTGTATATATCACATATATATTACACAAATAAATCTATATATATATATCATATACACGCACACTACATGCGCATGTGCATGCAAATCACTAATTTGACTTACACTAGTGCACACGCATACATAGATATTTACATATATATTTATTTATTAATATCTAATATTAATATTCGGTAATACTATTAATTAAATTACACAATCCAAGTATATCACATATACACATATGTGGCGCCACTTATCAATATAAGTGTATTTAATTAATCAACTTAATTAATATCTTGTATTTAATTTATTCATAATAAATAAATACCACCATATTAATTTACCACTATAACCTTTATAGTCTCGAGATAAACTTTCTTTATTTGGTTATCATTTATAACCACATTTTAATCCGACTAGATGTTCATATGTGTGTGATCCGATAGGCTTCCGAATATATTGGCCGTAGACACAAAGTGCAAATTACGAAAATGCCCTTCATACCTAACGATCATGGGATAGCGTCTAGCAACACACCGTGACCCCCAATCATCAGAAGAGTCAAATGCAATGACTACTACCTTTCATGTGAAACATTTACC
The DNA here is from genome assembly GCA_026214975.1 of Gentiana macrophylla. Taxonomy (NCBI): domain Eukaryota; kingdom Viridiplantae; phylum Streptophyta; class Magnoliopsida; order Gentianales; family Gentianaceae; genus Gentiana; species Gentiana macrophylla. The sequence goes on from CM047816.1 coordinate 100,156,518, forward strand.
GTGTAACTTACAATTCTATCGCTGTAATAATATCCATACGGTCGTTAGTCGAGTGTCAAAACATCAACGACCGTATCTTATAATCTGGATATCATGCTCTCTCGACGTAACTCATTTACTCCCACTTTGCAAAGATTCACGAGAGCTAGTCATTCCTTATAAGAAGGCCATTTCGGATATTCGATCCCAATCATAGGATACGCGATTCCCGGACTACCAAACATGTATACTCCGCATGCTTCAGTATCATACCCAATCACTATCGCATGATCGCCCCGTGGCTAGGGTAAACCTCAATAGTGTCAAAGCATGACAATCCACACCGTGATGCCATGAAGACTCCGGTCTTAAGGATAATTACACAACCGTCACATAGTGTGACACTTATCCGTGTAAGTGGGTCGACCTAACGTCGCGCATTCTCTAATACACGCCCACGCATACCCAAGCGCCTCTACACTTCGATAGATTTAGATCTATCTCTCGCCTCTTAAAGACAGAAGACATCTAATACGTGCTAGCCTGCTTTATACTATCAATGCCCTGCTTAATAGTACATCACCTAGAGACATTTAAGTATCAAACTTATTAAAGTGATTAGAGATCTCATCAACCATAATCGCCTATCATGGTTTCTCTATCATAGTTTAATACTAAGGGCGTTATCATATAACAATTCATAATTGGTTCTTTAAAGAACATATATATATATATGACAACAGAAAAGCCATTTAATATATGTATTGTGGAAATATTACAAATTATTACTTGTAGATCACGAGTCTGTTGAGTTCAACAGGTGCCCAAGCAATTTTCGTGGAGTTCGTCTGAGATATTTTGTACACTTATTTAATTGTAAAAGACATATTAATTGTGATACATATAAACAATTAATATGTCAAACTCTAGTTTACTTTATGTCATGTACACAATTAATATGTCAAACTCTAGTTTACTTTATGTCATAGACATAGCTTTTACTTTTACTTTTGCATGCTTGCCGCCCACATCTACATACTCAGTGGCCGCCAAGCTAGCTTGCTAGTCTCTCTCAATTGTATCTATTTATACACCTCTCATATCAATGAATAAACTAAGTTGAAGTTTACTCTTGTGTTTATCACATTCTCAAACTCTCTTCATGGTATCGTATCGAGCCTTCTTGAGTTCTAAAATCCATTTGCAAAACTCAGCCCTTTTCGTAAAAATGTCAACATTATCCGAAGTTTCATCTTCTTCATGACTCACAATTTGCCTCAAAGAGATGGGATAATCGAACACTCTTCTTTTACAAATCATAAACTTGATGGTAACAATTACTTGCTATGGTCAAGGTCTATGAAAATGTATATCTCCGGCCAGGGCAAGATGGGATATCTGTGCGTTCCAAACACCCCCTGCTGGCCCGACCCCAAGTTTGAAGCATGGGACACGGAAAATAACCAAGTCATGACCATCCTCACGAGGTCTATGACAAAAGAGATCGATGAGAACTTCATGATGTATGACAATCGCTAAGGAAATGCAGGATAATGCCGAGACCTTTACTCAAAAAGGACAATACATCTCAAGTCTATGAACTCAAGCTCAGATTCAAAACTGCAGACAAGGAGATATGTCTGTAACTCAATATTTCAATCAACTATCTAAGGCATGGCAACACCTAGATATGTTGGAAACTCACACTGGAATGATGTTAAGGATGCTTTGCTCATATATAAAGACATCATAGAAAAGAAGAGAGTATTCAAGTTCCTCACTGGACTGAATCCTACTCTTGATGATGTTAGAGGTAGAATTCTAGCTACTAAACCTCTCCCAAATCTCAAATCCATGTTTGCTGAGGTCAAACATGAGGAAAGCAGGAGGAAAGTGATGCTCTCAACTCCCTGCCGACAACCCTACCGAGAGTGCCACCTGGCTGATCATCAGAACCTACTACCAAGCTTATAGGAAGCCTACTGATAAAATTGGGAAGCTGTTCTGTGACCACTGCAAACGCACAAATCACACCAAGGACACTTGCTGGAAACTACATGGCAAGCCTAACTCCTCCAAGACCTCAAGACCTGCCAAGGAAAGTCAGGGCAGACACATAAGTGAGGAAGAAGATGACAACAGGTTGAATGCACGACTTTTGTCGCATTCAAAGCCTTCCTAACTCAACAAAGGAAGGTAGTCACTCTCTTGACATAGCCTCTCATGCCAAGACAGTAAATTCTACTCATCTATTAGTAATGAAACCTGGATTGTTGACTCTGGGGCCTCATCCCATATGACTGGTAATAAAAATCTCATTACTCAACTTATGCCATGTCCCCAAATTCACAATATTAAGACTGCTGATGGATCTATTTCTAGTGCAAAAGGTTTTGGTAAGGTGCAGCTTACTAATAAGATATGCCTGCAGGATGTCCTATTTGTTCCAAAATTAGATTGCAATCTCATATCTCACAAGAAACTTACTAAAGATTTGAAATGGATATTGTTTTTAATGAGAATCGGTGCACATTCCAGATCATTCCTCAAAGGCGTTGATTGGGATCATAAACCTTGCTCAGATTGTTTGTGGTCAACCTGCAAGATGTAAGATCAAGACCGAATCGCCTCAACACTGCACTCAAAACCTAGACAATATCATGTTATGGCATTATAGACTAGGACATCCCAGTTTTAGTTATTTAAAGTCTATAGATCCTGAATTGTTTAAAGGTTGTAATTTGAATGATCTTCAATGTGATATTTGTCAATTTGCCAAACTCACCAAATCATGTATGCAAAATTACCTCACTTACCTTCCACACCATTCACCTTAATTCACAAAGTGATGTATGGGGACCTCAAGAGTAAAAAGCATAACAGGGAAGAGGTGGTTTGTTACCTTCATAGATGACCACACCGAACCACTTGGTTATTTTTAATGAAGGATAAATCAAGTTGGATCCATCTTTCAAGAGTTTTACAACATGGTCTCCACTCAGTTTGACACTAAGATCAAAATTTTGAAGACTGACAATGCCCTTGAATATTATGAGTCTCATCTCAGTAATTTCTTGATGGATAAAGGGATTGTCCATATCAGTAGCTGTGTTGAAACTCCTCAGCAAAATGGGGTTGCTGAGAGAAAGAACATGCATCTGCTAGAAATGGCTAGGTCTATCATGTTTACCACTAATGTTCCAAAATATATGTGGGGTGAAGCTATACTGACCTCCACATACTTAATCAACAGACTTCCCAGCAGGGTACTAGGCTTCAAAACTCCAATCAAAACCCTACTGACCACACACTCCTGCCCCCATCTTATTTCCCAGTTACCTCCAAAAATCTTTGGTTGTCTTGTGTTTGTCTATATCCATGCCCAACACGAAGCAAACTTGATCCCAAGGCTCACAAGTGCATTTTCTTAGGATATGCAAAGGACAGAAAGGCTACAAGTGTTACTCTCCTTCGAAAAAGAGATTTTACAATTCTATGGATGTAATTTTTTTTGAAAGGACTCCCTACTACAGCAGGTCCACTGAGGCAGTCACTGATGGAAACCTAATTGAAATTGTCCTAAATCCTTTCCTCAAAGAAACTCTTAACCTCAAAGAGATCACGATACTCACTTCTTGATCCTCAAAGAAACCCCTCAGATCTCGATACTCATCGAACTCGATACTCATCGACCCGAGCCCTGCGGACCACGAGCTCATCGACACTCAAAGATACTACTGATCCCCATCGATCACGACATTGATGATAGGCCTATTGCTCTCAGAAAGGGAAAGAGATCTTGCACCGATCACTCTATTCATACTTATTTATCTTATGATCGCTTGTCTCTGCCTTTGCCATTACACACAGACTTGGACTCTCACTCTATTCCTAAAAATATTCAGAGGCTCTTCAAAATGATAAGTGGAAGGTCATTTTGTTAAAACAGAGATGACGCGCCTCCCGGATAATCATACTTGGGATCTCACAACTCTTCCAAAAGGCAAAAAGACAAGCTAGTCTGCAGATGGTTATTCACTATCAAATACAATGCCGATGGTACAATTGACAAGTACAAAGCCAGATTGGTAGCAAGGGGATTCACTCAAACTTATGGTATTGACTATAAGGAAACTTTTGCACCAGTGGCAAAACTCAACACTGTCAGGGTTCTGATCTCTCTAGCTATCCAACTGGACTGGCCTCTACACCAATTGGATATCAAAAATGCTTTTCTCAATGGTGATCTCACTGAGGAAGTCTATATGAATGTACTGATAACGGTCATTTTGTGCCCGTTATTCTATGACCTTTATCCCCGATTCTAGTTTAAAGGAGCTATAATAGAGTAATAATAAGTCGTAATACGCTTAATTTACATATGTCGAGAGTTACGATTCATTATTATGTATTAAGAGGTTTTATTATATTATTTGATATTACAGATCGTATTTTATGTGATATTTGTAGTAACTCATTTGGGAGCGCAAGGATGGACTTCGAAAAGCTTTGATGGATCACGAGACAAGTTCGAAGGCCCAAGACGAAAAGAGGAAAGAGCCCAGAGCATGTAAGGCTCGGTCGACCGAGCCCATGCATTCGGTCGACCGAGTGGGCCTCTGATCCGTAAAGAAGTTCGGCACATTATTTGAGTCGGCTAGGGTTGAGAGTGTCGGTATTTTAAGTCGGTTTTCTATGACGGCCGAGGCTCTATATAAACACAAGTCTTTTGTATTTTTATTATGCATTCACCAATACTATTTCATATTTACAAATAAGCTAATAAGGATTCTTAGGCTTGCGGCTAGGGTTGCAAACATGTAAGCCCTAGTTTATCTTCTTGTTTTCTTTTAAGTAATCAATTTCCCAATTATGCTTTGATTGTCCGAGTAGGTATTCATATCTAGATGATGTAGATCTAGGATATGACGTTAGGGCAATGGTGATACCTTGTCTATAAGGATCCCAAACCCTACGTCCCTCTACCTAACATCTACGGATGAATCTGTGTGTTTAATTTACGTGTATTTAGATTAGTCTATATGATGTCCTGATGATTCATTTGTATAATTCGATTCGTATATGAAACGCCGAGAAATATGTTCGGGATGTAAATCGAGTCGACTCTCGGGTGACCGAGAGGTGTCACTCGGTCGACCGAGCACCTATTCGGTCGACCGAGAGTTGTCAAGCCTGCTTTCATCCGTTAATCGATCACGCCTTTATGATTAGGTTAGCTTAATTGAATCTGTTATCTCGGTAGGTATGGCTATGGCTACGCCACTCACTTGATTTAATTAAAACGTGTAAAAAGGAAATACCGGTATAAAACTCTTAGGTAGGCTCATGAATTGATCTTCGGACTTTCAATTAAGTATTCAGGTAGGGTTATATTAGGAATTGCGCGCACCTTCTTATACGTAGATCGTAAACTAGCATGAGACTATAATTCGGTAATTGTTAGTTGGACGAGTTTGAGTGATCGTTCACAGAAAATACGCTTTAATCAAAGGAATGTTGCCTGGGCGAGGTGTACGGTTAATATCGGCATCCTTAGAGTCATAAGCGTGTGAGTTATATGAGATGGAGGCACCAAAAGCGCGAAGTCACGTAACAACATCACGCAGTGATCTAGTGACCTAACCGGTGCTAAGTCAAGTAAAAGAGGATGACTCCCGTAGCCACTATAAATGAATATGGACGGATTAATAGTTGATAAGTCTTGCTATTATATAAATTGTCTAGATCCAGAGGATCACGGTTATAATTGGGGAAGTTGATTACGTTATTTGTTTATGTGTTATTTATATGTTTGAGTGTGTCTTTCTTTTCTCGTACTTTATGTTGGTCATAGACCGTATTTGTCAAACGAAATAATCCGGTTGACTATTTAAGTTAGGATCCACAAATTGATTCTTCATGGGATCGACCTCGACTCTATCTAGCTATACTGCGATTGAACCTAGTTCACTTGCTAGTGGTTATTTAGGCATCGAGTTAGTAATTTAACTTGACCGCAATCAAGTTTTTGGCGCCGTTGCCGGGAATCAATGGTCCAATCGCTTAAATGATCTACTTGTTTATTTCGTTTTTTTTTTTCGCTTCTTTTACAAGTGAGTAAAATAAATAAAAATAAAAAAAAATATATATATATTCTGTATGTTCGGTCGACCGAACAATGCTTCTCGGTCGACCGAGCCCTTTCATTGTTCTATATTATCGACGGCATTGTTTTCCTTTCGCTTCTCGCTTTTTTTCCCGTTAGTAGGTTGTAAGCCTAGCGGCCAGATGAGCAATCGTCTCGCTGCTGTTAGTTTATTGACCGCTTGTTGTTTTTCTCATGTTGCGTATAATTAGAACTAAATCACTCGAGTAAGATTGTTCGTGATCAACAATATGTCATCAAAACAATTTTCCAAGGTTAAGAAAGAGGATGTTAACGCTTTTACTGAACCAAGACAACACCAATGAAGCCGATGACGCAAAAGTCGGAAGGAAAAATAGCAAAAATGAAAGAACGAATTCGTAAGCCAGAAGTCAAGGGAAGCAAGTGAAGCGTATGTAAAAAAGAGGTATGTGCGCTTTAAATCCCGAAGTGATTTCTTGGATTCGGATTCATTTCGTGTTCGTATATTGATTATATGGATTACATGTCGGAGATGAGTCCAGTTACGAGAGTAGCGTAGATATGGAACGACCTATAGTCACCTGTGCTAAGGAGGCAAAATATGTTGAAGATGAATCTCGGTTAATGCCAAAGTTAGATGACCCTGGGGCATTCCTTGTAGATGTTACCTGTAACAAGCACACTTGGGATTGGCTTTAATTGACTCTGGATCGAGCTTAAACATTTTCCCTAAAAGCCTTTGCGATAGGAATATGATTCGACTCCACAAACACCCCGCTAAAAGTGAGATTCGCGGATAGTACTAGAACCATCATGTCTGGACAAATGAATAACATGATCATTGGTATCGGACAACTTCGGTTTAAGATAGATTTGGTCGTAATGGACATAGAGGAGCATCCGTATAGCCCAATTATCTTGGGTAGGCCCTTTATTAATACCTCTGTGAGCTCTTATTCGTATGACTAGGCATGAGATCACATTGTTTGATGCTAAAGGTTCTGAGACTTTTGGGATAAAGAACCCTGAGTTCCCTATTCCGGTAAGTTTGAACATTATAGAGGTCGTTGGTTCTAAACCGGATGTGATTCCAAGTTCAGAGGAGTGTGATGATGACATTGTTGACGATCGAGATGAGAAAGAGGTCCTTACAATCCTAAGCCGAGATAGAGCCGCTCACCGCACTGTAGAGTTAATAAGGATGATCTTTGAAGCCTCGTTTTGAAACCTAAGGATAGGAGGAGGAGAGTTAAGCGGCGAACTCGTAGAGTTCAAATCAAGAAAGCTCATCGAAATCAAACGATCCCGCAAGTCGGTGCCTGTTTAGATGGACAATTTGATTGTCTTTTAAATGACGTACATCCCACGGAAAGGCACTCGTGCAAAGGAATGGCAAGACGCTTTCGGTGAAGGTTAGTCGGGTGAAGACCTGGCAAGTCAAGAACAATTCTTAAAGAGTGATATTTTGGGAAGTCGAGCTACCGACTTAAATCAGAGAACTAATTCTACCCTTCATTATTTTTATCTCTATTTTTATTTTTCTTTTCTAAATAAAAGTAGCATGAAACGATGAGAAGTTTTTTTTTCTATTTTGCCATGTTCCGACGATTTGTTGAGTTAAGGATGTGCAAAATAAATTTTTTTATTCGAATCATTTTCATGTGAAGTGAAGCGCAAATTGAATCTTTGTAAAAAATTGTTGATTAAGGAAATGATAATGCGTTATTTTATAAATGCTTAGACCAGATTTATTCATGATAAGAATGAGGTTGCTTTTGTGCTTGAGGCGACTTATTGGTTAGAGAAAAAATTTTGCGGTAGGAATTGCAAGAGTGAAATAATAAATTTTGGCAATCATATATATTGTAGTTATTTTACGGTATGTGTCAAATTTATTAAAATGGTCAACACCATTAATTTCTACACATCCCCACTCACCTTTCCCTCTTCCCAACCATTCACCTTTTTCTCTTCCCAACCTCTTTATTATCCTAATTCAAATTTTCAAATTCCACCTTTCCACCTCCTCAATCCCCAACAACTTTTCTACACCAATCACATTCCATTTCTTCAAACTCCATTTTTCTATTTAACCCACCATTCTCTCTTTCATTTTCCTCATCCTTTTCCCCAATTCCTTCATCCCACTTCTCCATCTCTCTTTTTTTCCCCACACCCTAGTAGAAATCAAATGGAAGTGTTCCAAAAATCTTCATCCAATTAACCATTTTTTCCCTCACCTTTGAAATTCTGTCAAGGACTTTGCTTCAATCAACCAAATTAAATCATCGACAAGATCTTGAGCCGAAATCCACCGTTTCACCGTTTCATCACTCGGTCAACCGAGTACTTACTCTCGGTCGACCGAGAATACCCCTGCCGCCGCCGTCCTCTTCTTTGCCAAGATTCTGTAAGGATGCCGCCAAGAAGAAGCAGAGCCGCGCCGTTTGTGGCTGTGGAAGGCAATATTCCAATGATCAACGGGGTCCCACAATTCGCGAGTCGGGAGGTATATTCTTCGTTTGCTAATCATTTCGTTAATGCCCCGCACATCGAGCTCGGGTCCAGATTTGGACAATTGTGGGGATGAGCTTTTGGAGTTGGTGGAAAGTTATCAATGGCGTGATGTCGCCGCACTTCGGGCGGGTCAACGCCAATTGGGTAAGAGAATTTTATGCTTATTTGCGTATACACCCCGACACCAATGTCGTTATTATTCGTGGACGACCAATTATTATTTCTCCGGGCACGATTAATGAGTATTTTGGGTTGGATATCTCGGAGGACGGGCCAGAGTATATGGCGACGTTTGATGGGTCCGATGCTTGGTTGGAGGAAGTTGGAGCCTATCTAGGAATAGAATGGACTATAGGGGAGGTTGCCCGCACATTTGCGGAAACAGACTTTAGGAGATGGGAGGATAAGTGCCTTAATCGGCTTATCCGTTCTAATATCTTCCCGGCTAAGCATGTATCTACGGTTTACTATACTCATGCCACTTTGATCTATTGGTTGTACATGGGATGGCCTGTGAATGTGGGGCATTGATACGCATGAGAGATGACAGACGATGCTCTCAAGCCTCGGCATACCTTGCCTTTTGGTTCATCGATCACTACATTCGTGAGGGAGCCGAGTGCCCGGTGTTAGCGGCGATTCCTATGTGGAACCAATGCCTATCCTATCTTTGAGTTCTCATCCCACCGCCCGCGTTCACGGCCACGATCAAGAAGGGAACCGAGGATGATCTTGTGAAGCCAACCCGATCAATTTGCAACTAGCACCATTCAATCCAGATGGGATTAAGTATTTTAATTTGAGTGTTGGCATTTCCTATAGTTAACGAGTTTTTATTTTGATTCATTTCAACTAGTATGTCGTGTTATATAGAGCAAGTTTCTCTGTTTCCTAAATTCGAACTTATGTAATGTTTTGGACTTGTTGAAATGTATTGAAATGTGATCATTAATTAATGGACTTAAAAATGTTTAAGGAAATTGTTATACCTTTTACGGTCCCATTTTTTTGATTATTACGGTTTGGACTAATCACAGAACGAGTTGCGAGCTTTGTTTAAGATATGTGTTGCAGTTGATTATTTTTTCGCCTGCTTGCTATGGAGCCAATGCCTGTGCTCGTCGAATCACTACCAAGTCCTATGACTTGTTCAAACTTCCACGCTTATCCGAGCTAAGTTCCTTTTTACGAACGTCTTATTTCGGTTTTTATACATTGGGGACAATGCATGGTTTAAGTGGGGGTACAAGTCACTTAGCTCAAATGAGTAATTCCATATATCAAATAATCAATAAAATGAAAAAAATAATATAATATTAAAACTCTTAAATTTAGAATCACATTTACTTTTGTGAAGTCCCGATAATTATATCTAATAAGAAGTAAACCATAACTTATGAGTGCGTGATCACTTTATACTCCTGCGATTTCTTGATTAGTAAACTTAATGATATTCATATTGTCCGTTGCAAGTAGTTGTTTATTATTCACTTATTCAATAATTGAATCGAGATGTACTACGCTTGTTATAAAAGGTAAAATTATAATGTGTACATTGCATAGATGATTGATTATGCTTACCTAGTGTCAAATTTATCGTCGGATGTGTTCCTAAAACTTCTAGCCACAAAAGTCGAGTAATAAGCTTGAGACGTACTGTGTTTGACAATGTTAAAACACTGGGCTTGTAGTAAATTACCAAAGTAACCGTTTGTGGTAATATTCGATGCTAATATTTGATCTAAGATAGAGGATGCTCTAGAAAGTTGTCCTTCTTGAGATTGATAGTATCTCGAAAAATATGAAGATATGAAAAGAATATTCAACTCTTTAAGAGGCTTTGAGTAGTACTCGGTCTCCAAGTCCAAAACCCTATAGATACGCTCTTGCTTATTATTCCGGTGCTTGAAAAAATTAAAAGGCTTAAAAAAGTGGGAATACTGAAGTTGGTAGGTTAAGACTACGAAGTTCGCATAAGCTCTAATCTTGCTACGAATGTTTAAAACTCAATGCACATGCACACAACACATCGATTCATGATGAATAGTGGATAATGGATAACTGATGAGCATAGAGGATATGAGTTGATTCGAGTTTCTTGTGTCAGTATACTGTGACCACTGGAAAGTAGTTCATGGGGAATAACTTGTTGATATTTTGATCGGGACGATCAAAGGCTAAGTGGGGGGTAGTTGATAACGGTCATTTTGTGCCCGTTATTCTATGACCTTTATCCCCGATTCTAGTTTAAAGGAGCTATAATAGAGTAATAATAAGTCGTAATACGCTTAATTTACATATGTCGAGAGTTACGATTCATTATTATGTATTAAGAGGTTTTATTATATTATTTGATATTACAGACTGTATTTTATGTGATATTTGTAGTAACTCATTTGGGAGCGCAAGGATGGACTTCGAAAAAGCTTTGATGGATCACGCACAAGTTCGAAGGCCCAAGACAGAAAAAGAGGAAAGAGCCGGAGCATGTAAGGCTCGGTCGACCGAGCCCATGCATTCGGTCGACCGAGTGGGCCTCTGATCCGAGAAGAAGTTCGGCACATTATTTGAGTCGGCTAGGGTTCAGAGTGTCGGTATTTTAAGTCGGTTTTCTATGACGGCTGAGGCTCTATATAAACACAAGTCTTTTGTATTTTTTATTATGCATTCACCAATACTATTTCATATTTACAAATAAGCTAATAAGGATTCTTAGGCTTGCGGCTAGGGTTGCAAACATGTAAGCCCTAGTTTATCTTCTTGTTTTCTTTTAAGTAATCAATTTCCCAATTATGCTTTGATTGTCCGAGTAGGTATTCATATCTAGATGATGTAGATCTAGGATATGACGTTAGGGCAATGGTGATACCTTGTCTATAAGGATCCCAAACCCTACGCCCTCTACCTAACATCTACGGATGAATCATGTGTTTTATTTTACGTGTATTTAGATTAGTCTATATGATGTCCTGATGATTCATTTGTATAATTCGATTCGTATATGAAACGCCGAGAAATATGTTCGGGATGTAAATGGGAGTCGACTCTCGGGTGACCGAGAGGTGTCACTCGGTCGACCGAGAGCACCTATTCGGTCGACCGAGTTGTCAAGCTTGTTTTCATCCGTTAATCGACCACGCCTTTATGATTAGGTTAGCTTAATTGAATCATTATCTCGGTAGGTATGGCTATGGCTACGCCACTCACTTGATTTAATTAAAACGTGTAAAAAGGAAATACCGTATAAAACTCTTGGTAGGCTCATGAATTGATCTTCGACTTTCAACGTTATCTAGGTAGGGTTATATTAGGGAATTGCGCGCACCTTCTTATACGTAGATCGTAAACTAGCATGAGACTATAATTCGCAATTGTTAGTTGGACGAGAGTTTGAGTGATCGCCTGCGAAGTACGCCTAATCAAAGGAATGTTGCCTGGACGAGGTGTACGGTTAATATCGGCATCCTTAGAGTCATAAGCGTGTGAGTTATATGAGATGGAGGCACCAAAAGGCGAAGTCACGTAACAACATCACGGTGATCTAGTGACCTAACCGGTGCTAAGTCAAGTAAAGAGGATGACTCCATGTAGCCACTATAAATGAATATGGACGGATTAATAGTTGATAAGTCTTGCTATTATATAAATTGTCTAGATCCGGAGGATCACGGTTATAATTGGGGAAGTTGATTACGTTATTTGTTTATGTGTTATTTATATGTTTGAGTGTGTCTTTCTTTCTCGTACTTTATGTTGGTCATGTAGACCGTATTTGTCAAACGAAATAACTGGTTGACTATTTAAGTTAGGATCCACAAATTGATTCTCTCAGTGGGATCGACCTCGACTCTATCTAGCTATACTGCGATTGAACCTAGTTCACTTGCTAGTGGTTATTTAGGCATCGAGTTAGTAATTTAACTTGACCGCAATCATGTACCTCCTGGTTTTGTCAATCCTCACACTCAGGGCAAGGTATGCAAACTCAGAAAATCTCTATATGGCCTGAAGCAATCCCCAAGAGCCTGGTTTGGGAGACTTACTACTGTGGTCAAAGTTGCTGGATATCATCAATGCAACTCAGATCACACTATGTTCATCAAGACAACCAACCAGAGAAGGTCTATTCTTATTGTATATGTGGATGATATCATCCTTACTGGAGATGACTCTACTGAGATTCAAAATTTAAAGACTCTACTGGCAAAGGTGTTCCAAGTTAAAGATCTGGGCTACCTCAAGTACTTTCTTGGTATGGAAGTGGCTAGAAACACCAAAGGCATTTTAGTCTCCCAAAGGAAGTATGTATTGGATCTACTGAAGGAGACTAGCATCTTTGGGATGCAAACTCGTTGTATCCCCAGTGACCCCAAGAAACACACCTCTCGCATGGTGACATTGTTTGTCGAGAAAGAACAATATCAAAGGCTTGTAGGTAAACTCATCTACCTTTCTCACACCAAGCCTCGATATTGCATATGGGGTTAGTCTGTCGGTCGGTTCATGCACTTTGCCTCTTGATCAACATTGGGATGTTGTGACTAGGATACCGAGATATTTAAAGTCCACTCTGCCAAGGCCTCGCACTTCACCAAGTCTTCTCGATAGATCAATCAAGGTCTACACCGATGTCTTGATTGGGTGGATGTCACATTGATGAGACGATCTACCACAGCTATTGCTCATATGTATGGGGAACCTGGTTTACTTGGAGAAGCAAGAAACAACCCATCTTGTGTCAAGAAGCGATCTTGTCGAACTCAGGGCACTTGTACTTGGCATTTGTGAAGCTCTTTGGCTAAAAAGTGGCACCGATCGAACTTCAAGAAACCTCCTCAAAGAACCTATCACACTCTGCTGTGATAATAATTCACCTTATGCATGGTCAAGATCCCATCCATCATGATAAAACCAAGCATGTGGACATTGACATTACACTTTCAAGGAAAAGATTGATGCCAAGATTATTCAACTCCAAGATGTTCCTCACAGATCGAATGCGATATTCTTACCAAGGCTATTCCACCTCTTATGTTCAACAGACTTAGTAGCAAACTTGGCTGCATCAACATATACAGCCCAGTTTGAGGGGGGGTGTGGAAATATTACAAAGATTACTTCAAAGAGATCAGCCGAGTCTCATTGAGTTCAAAGAGGTGCCCAAGCAACCTCGTGGAGTTCGTCTGAGATATTTTGTACACTTTATTTAATTATAAAAGACATATTAATTGTGATACATATAAACAATTAATATGTCAAACTCTAGTTTACTTTATGTCATAGACACAATTAATATGTCAAACTCTAGTTTACTTTATGTCATAGACATAGCTTTTACTTTTACTTTTGCATGCTTGCCGCCCACATCTACATACTCAAGTGGCCGCCCAAGCTAGCTTGCTAGTCTCTCTCAATTGTATCTATTTATACACCTCTCATATCAATGAATAAACTAAGTTGAAGTTTACTCTTGTGTTTATCACATTCTCAAACTCTCTTCATGTATAAACATAAAGAAATAGTAGAAATGATCCGACCCGGTCGGATCCGGTCCAACCCGATTGGGTTTAGGACACTATTTCAACACGTATTTGAAATGAACCCATTTTTCAATCCCGTCCTGACTCACCAACATACCTTGCAGGAGGGGTTGTGAAGTATCAATTTCAACAAGACATCTCACGAACTTACCGTATTTGCTCCTACCAAAGACTACTTGCTTCTTCAAGACAGTACCAAGTTGCTCACAGATTTCCTCCCCAGTTGCTTCCGAAACCCACTCCAGCAGTAAGCCCCAAATCTGAACCGAAACTGGGGCAAGGTTGAAAGCTCCTTCCTCATTCTCTATGCCTGGTCTCTATTTCTTAATGATCATCAGGTGAGAGTCATGGTACCAAGGGCAGCCCATGATTACTCTGTCGGCATCAAGTTCCAGATCAAACTGAATCTGGTACAAATTGGTACTCAGGCCGATGATTCTAAATCTCTTTCTGCACTTTTAGATGGCTGAGAGGGTTCCCATAAGAGCACCATAGCCAACGTTTTTCTCTGAGATAATTTTGACAACCAGGCTGCGCTTGCATTCTTCCTTTGATTTAGCCGTCGCACTTGCCGGAAGAACGATTTTCATCTTTTTTATTGCAGGTGCTGGGCCATTTTTCAGATCTTTAGTCGAATTTTCTTCCATTTTCGAATGAGCAACAAGAAGGGCCGATCTAAGAACAGATTGATTAGAAGGCAAAGGGCAGATAGAAGATAGAAAGGGCTTGAAAGAAGGAGAAGACAAAGATCAGATCAGAAATCCGGTGAAGAACCCCACTGTGTAGGACTAGAAGGGGCGAGAACACTTTCTCACTCTTACTTTCTCACAGCTCGAGAAAACTCCATCGACATCGTCCTTGGACACGTCATGATATGCATGTTCAAACAAAAGAACAGACTTAAAACTATGATTTAACCGGTTAGCCCCCACTGATGTTGGCCTGCTGTCCTTAATCAACTTAATTCACAATATAAATAAATAAATAATTGGCCACAATACTTCGTTTTTAAGGGAGGTTCTTGTGTGGTGTCTCCACACGGTGTGGAGACACGTGTGGAGATTGTTAGATGTAATATCGTCGGATGGATCAAGATCCACCCGATTACGCAGTGGAATAGTATAGATCTAGATCCAGTCAACCAAAAGACATAAAATAAATAGATCTAACCTACGAGGGGGTTAGATTTCTTACCAGTTTATGGTGAATAAACTCCAAGAACAATCTTCAATCCTAGATCCAAGCTAGATGAGAAGCCACAGTCTTCCAACGTGTGTCTCCAAGCACCACCAGGTGGATGGTGTTTCAAGCCGCCAGACCTCCTCGATATGCTACCTTAGAAAACCCGAAGTTTTTCTAAAACTCGAACCCAAGGAAAATAGCCGAAAAATCTAAGCTATTTCCATGCAATATTTCGAAATTTGTATGTGTCATAAGGCTTGTGAGAACTCTCTTTATATAGGAGAGTAATCCTTGTCCTTTAAAGATTTAATAATTAAGAGATAATTATTAGATTAATCCTTATTCCAAATAAAAGATAAATAAAATAATTATCCCAAACAAATTAGGATAAATCATATTATTATCTAATATTCCATGAATTATCAATTAACAAATAAAAGATAAATCACACATTAAATAATTATCCAAGAAAACTAATTCCTTGACAATTTATTAATAGTAATATGCGCCCCACCCTAATTAAATAAGGTCAATGCGCATTTTTGACACATTGGGCCGAGTCCACGAAAAATTTATTTTCCATGTATTTAATTATCTAGTCCAACTAAACAATTAATCCACATATCAATTAAATAGTCCAATCCAACTATTTAATTATAATTGAGGTGAAACGACGAGAAATCGTATATGCTGTATTAGGAGCCGCGTCGGGGACCATGGACCCATATTCAGTAGCTACAATAAATTAAATAAAATTATTCGTCAGACCGAACAATAATATTCAATCTATTAATTCCGGGATTACACCACCATAAACCCGAAACTGAACTCTGCTGAATATAGATAACTTATACTCAACTATGAGTTGTAAGGTGTCCACTGATATAATCATTACATACGGATAAATCCTCCATAGACTGTTCATTTCGATTCGGGATATTTCCGTAAACCCTTCTCGTAACATATTATCCTTATTTACCATTAACCCCCTAGTGATCAATTAGTTCATAACCAATATGATATGAACTCGGCCCATCGATCGCTTTCTGGGTTAACAAATAAGGAGAATCTGTCTGTCTACTTCCCGAGGGAAGGATTGGATTCCATATCTGTGATAGCACAGACTACTCACTCATCCCAAAATAGAGCCAACGAGAAGTGTTGGACCACATACTGCGAAGTGATCCTTACTAACACATCAAACTCTACCATAGTCTAAGCAGTCGTCTGTGATCACCCCAGGATGAAGATTAATCCATATATGATCATCTTGTGATTTGATAAGACTTCACGATTACGGAATTATATCGAGAACTCAAATCAAATCGGTCCAGCCCTATATGATTATCATCATATATAAATGCCCCACAAGGTACCCTATTACCGACAGTCCGGATAAGACTATCACACCTAAAGTGTTCTGGGCTCATTATTAGCATATTAATCATGAGACCCGTACTCAGATTAATAAACGCTACGGACTAAGTTAATTTTAAGTACATCTCACTAACTCAATCCTCTTGTGTATAGCCATACACTGAGTTATGTGATTACATAAACGAGGTACTTAGGGTTTTCAGTAGTGTCTTAATTATAAGCATACATGCATGTAATAAGATGAATTATTAATTCTGTCCTAAAACAATTAGATAATTGTCTTTCGGGCACTACACCTAACAGAGATATACACACCACACAGTTTCGTTCAGTCTTTAAACTGTGTGGCTTTGATCGTTCACCCGTCACTTCATCTTAAAATCCCTCTGCACATAAGTATTTCTGTTTTTAGAGCTTTCGTGAAAAAATGTAAGTCGAGTTTTATGTCTCAGTGATATAGTATGCAAGAGCGTTATGCTTCAATGGAATTGAAATCCGATACTCTCTAACTCAAAGTTAAAGCTACCCCTATAACGCTCCTATCCTTTTACCATTAAACTATGTCCCTAAATGCAATTTAGAGTAGTATATTATTTTGAGGCAAAGACAACAGAATGAAGTATATTATTTTACCAACAGTAGTATATTATTCGTGTTAAAATAGATGATAAAAATCAAGAGTTTGAGTATACTTCCACTATATTCAATTGGATCCTTAATTTTGTTATCACCTTTAAGAGAATATTTTTTTTAGAGAAACCCTTTAATAGAATATTAAATATTCTAAGAGTTATAGCGGACATAATAAATTTAATAGTTAATTGTCAATTAGGACACATTTAAAAAGATGTCAGGATTTTAGGACTATAAGAAAAGATTTTTTTATCAAAAATGATATTTCACTAGTGAAAATGATATTGAATTTGAAAGTGAATTACGTTGGTTTTGTGCTGAAAATCAACATAATTCACTTTCAAATTCACTTTCACTTTCACTAGTGAAATGTCTTTTTTGACAAAAATATTTTCTTATAGTCATTTTTGCCTGACATCTTTCATATTGTGTAATTTAAGACCCTTAGCCCTAAATTGTCTTCACTTATAAGCCTGAAATAGAGTTATCATATAATCTGTAACGCGGCGTTACTCTAGTCATAGTAGATCAATGCTTCTTTCAAAACAACGGGTGTGAGCAACTCGGACTTAATTATCACTCTCGGTTAATTCAACCACTCTTCAACGGATGTATGTTGACAAGCTATTGAATGTGTCATGTGCTGCATTCAAGTTACTATAATATAAACCACATACATCTCTCACCTTAAACGGTCACTCTGACGCACATTGGGACTACTATCGTTTGACTATAAATCAGTTGTTAGATATTGTATTTGCTCAGGTTTGTTTCTCGAGGCTTGGAGCTCAAAAAAAACTAGTAGTTGCTCACTCAAGTACTCTATCGGTATACTTAGCTCTTGCTCATGCTTCAGGTGAAGTGATTTGGCTCGAATTCACACCGTTCATTAAGATAAAACGCTTACCATTCTACTAAAACCAATTGTGTTAGTAAATGTGCTACTATATTTCCTTATACAGTCAGAGTGTGAGCAATCTCTTCCAACACGTACCCCCTCAAGTGTGGGCAATCTATCCAACACTTGCACAATATAATTAGGGTTCAACATGGTAGTTCAACATGCTATCAGAGCTAAAGTCATGAAATCGAACCCTAGTGTCAATATTATTTCTCCATTTATATTGTGTAAGTGTTGGGAGAGATGACTCACACTTGTGTGGGCGTGTTAAAATATAAGATGTCAATTGTCTACCTCCTCATCAACTTAAGCTTTTAGGAGAGATGATTTCAACACCGATCAAGGTTAGGGTAGATGTTTCATCAAAGCCTTTGGTGATAATACATATGTCCAATCTCTAGCATAAAATCCCTTTTTCATCTTACACAAAGCACACAAAAGTTGATAATAATTTCTTTCATAATCAATTACTTATTCGGCAGCTACAAATTACTTACGGTTCTTCAGGTAAATAGATTTGATGATCATCGTATTAAGGCTTTCATCAAATATAATGTTCGCCGGTTCAAAATTAAGTGCGATGCTTTTGCCATTTACTAAAAGAGTAATGATATATACAAACACAATTGTTGTGACGACATAACGAGGGCCACAACGTGCATCTAAACTATTGATAATAATGAACATAATAATGATTAATAAATCTAAATTTGAAATCAACAATATAGATACACGTTGTGACACTCACGGTTATGTCCGTATCAGTACTCTTAATAAAAATCGAATCTCGAATAGTATCATTTTCGTTTGTGCAAGTAAATTTACTTTACCGTGTCCGATAAGCAAAACACCAAGTAATTTCGTTTTCATACGCATGAGTACATAAAAGAAATCTCAAATTCCTCAAATACAACTGTTAATATATTCATACGACATTAAAGAATACCACACCAAATTATTACATATATACTAGTGGAAGCAAAACAAAAAAAAAAAAAAAAAAAAAATGAAATCTTACTATAACAAGAAAATGATTATAACAAAACTGACATAATACACAAATCATCGATCATGTGGTGCATGCAATATCGTTGACCTGCTTGGATTTGGAAGTGACTTCTAAAGAGCAATTCAACTTAATGGTTTTCTTCTTCTTAAACATCTGAACAAGGTGCACCTTCCCATTAAGATTCGACTGTGCTGTAATCGGCAACAACCCAGAACGCAAATCACTGCTTAACAAAGGAGAATTTGCAGGTAAATTAGAGGAATTAACGTTAACAACAACGTTAATCTTCTTGGTGCTTCTCCATAAAGCAGTTGCTTTTGGAACAGTGACTTGGCCAACTTGACTGCCCCTGTAGTACAAGAACACATTGGTTTCGTGAAACTTGAAGGTACCGAAATTCGTGTTCTTGACGCCGAATTGAACATTCATAGTCAAATTGAAAGAAGGGTTTGTTTCTGGCGCAAGTAAGAAACTATCCCATGAAGCAGACCGCACAACAAACTTTGGTGTTCTGATCTTCATGATAGTGAAAGTCATCAATACAATGACCCCTGTTTGGAAGATACAGAAGGCAATGAAATACAGCAGATATTTGATACGTTTCTTGTTACG
Organism: Gentiana macrophylla; assembly: GCA_026214975.1. Taxonomy (NCBI): domain Eukaryota; kingdom Viridiplantae; phylum Streptophyta; class Magnoliopsida; order Gentianales; family Gentianaceae; genus Gentiana; species Gentiana macrophylla. The sequence continues at coordinate 100,176,395 of CM047816.1, forward strand.
AAGCTCTTTCGAGTCTCTGTCGATTGCCTCCATATCACTTTTTGCATAGCCATTTGTAGGTGCCAATGGGTGCTCTGAAGATGATCTTTCCATGGCTGTTTGAATGAAAAATGAAGACAGAGTGAAGAAGAAGGGTAGTTTTGTATTGGATATTAATTTTTCCTTCTTTTGTTTTTTTTTGTTGCTATGTGAATATGGAGGTGAGATATTTGTTGTGGGGTGATCTGAGAGTTATTTATATAGAGGAGTTGTTATTTGAAGCAGCATCTAGAAAGGAAGTCAAGTTGATGGATTTGTAATTGCTTGCAGGTGAAAAGTTGGACTTAGTTAGTTTGCTTAAGATAAGAAATTAAAGCTCTCCACAAAAAAAAAAAAAAAAAAAAAAAAAAAAAAAAAAAAAGAGAATGGGTTTCTGTCTTCTTTTTGACTTGACTTTGTCGCTCTATTGAATTATAGACCGTTAGGATTATCTAAGTAGAGGCACCGAAGATAATTGAACAGGCCATCGAGGGCATGAATGCGGATCTGGCGGAGACACCGAAAAATAATCAAAGTTGAATAATGATAGAGTTACTTTTAAAAGTCTATTCTAAATCTTCATCTTTGATGGCTTGTTCAATTTCTTTCGGTTGCTCAATTTTTCTGGATCCGTAACTGTTTGATAGTAAAGTGTTTTCGGTTGACCTTCAGTCCTGTCACTAAATCTATTTTATGTCAATTGATACAGAAAGTAGACTTTGTGATTGCGTCGCTGCGTTGCACACGAGACTCGTCATAATAGGGTTCCGCTCTCTAACAACTTAAAATTTTAGGACCAGTGAATTTATAGTTACGATTATCTAGTGGAGGCACCGAAGATAATTAAATAAGATATCATTGGCACTAACAATAGTTTTACTCTAAAAAGTCTACACTCTCAATAGTTTGTTCAATTTACTTAAGTGTTTAGATTCATTTTCTAGATCAGTCATTACGTGGTAGTAAAATTCATGTTTTCAATTATCCTCATTGTCGTCTCTGAATCTATTTTATGTCAATTGATAAATAAAATAGACTTTATGATTGAATCACAGGAATCACACGAGACTGATCAAAGTATAGATCCGCTCTCTAACAACTTACAAAATTAGGATTCGGGTATATTGTGATAGGTGTAGTTATTGTACACATTATCAATAAAAGTACATCAATTTGATTTTTCGTGATAATAAATCAACGATCAAATTTCTTTTTGTATATCGTAAATGTGTGGTTGAATCTCCTCAGTGACCCCACAACTAAATGATATTTTTTTTTATGATTGGTCTTGAATCTTTATAAATATTAATAGTTATTTTTTTATAGTATAATAATACTATAATAATTAGAATAGGTGAGATAATTCTCACTTTTAGCTGGATTGTCCACTTCTAGAAGGGCTTTGCTAAAATACAAAACGGGTAGAGTAACATCACACTACCCAAACTTGGACTTTTAACATAAAAAAATAAAAACATAAACTTCACATTAAAATAGATAAATAAAAAAATAAGTAAAGCCGCCTTGGACACGTCATGATATGCATGTTCAAACAAAAGAACAGACTTACAACTAGGAAAATGATACGTGCACTACACTTGTGTGTAGTGTATAAACTACTACATGTGTGGTAGCTCTTAATTAAAGTGATCAATTATTTTTTATGGTGGGTCCCAAAAGAATATGTGGTGTTGATTGTGTTGTGTAAGATGTTGTGGTTGAAAAAGTAGTGAATGTATCACTACTCTTACAACTATGACTTAGCCCCACTGATGTTGGCCTGCTGTCCTTAATCAACTTAATTCACACAATTGGCCACAATACTTCGTTTTTAGAGCTTTCGTGAAAAAAACATAAATACGTGGAGCTTTATGTCTCGGTGATATAGTATGCAAGAGCGTTATACTTCAATGGAATTGAAATCCGATACTCTCTAACTCAAAGTTAAAGCTATCCCTATAACGCTCCTACCCTTTTACCATTAAACTATATCCCTAAATGCAATTGAGAGTAGTATATTATTTTGAGGCAAATGCAACATAATGAAGTATATTATTTTACCAACAGTAGTATATTATTCGTGTTAAAATAGATGATAAAAATACAAGAGTTTGAGTATACTTCCACTATATTCAATTGGATCCTTAATTTTGTTATCACCTTTAACAGATTTTTTTTTTTTTTTTTTTTTTGTTGAGAAACCCTTTAATAGAATATTAAATATTCTAAGAGTTATAGCGGACATAATAAATTTAATAGTTAATTGTCAATTATGACACATTTAAAAAGATGTCAGGATTTTAGGACTATAAAAAAATATTTTTATAAAAAATGATATTTCACTAGTGAAAGTGAAAATGATATTGAATTTGAAAGTGAATTACGTTGGCTTTGTGCTGAAAATCAACATAATTGATATTGAATTTGAAAGTGAATTACGTTGGTTTTGTGCTGAAAATCAACATAATTCACATTCAAACTCACTTTCACTAGTGAAATGTCTTTTTTGACAAAAATCTTTTTTTATAGTCATTTTTACCTGACATCTTTTATATTGTATCATTTAGGACCCTTATCCATAAATTTAATTAGTAACTATTTAAGTTCATTGTCTTCACTTATAAACTTGAAATAGAGTTATCATATAATCTGTAACGCGGGTTACTCTAGTCATAGTAGATCAAATAATTATTTAGATTAGTCGTCCTCGTTTAGCTAGCTTAAAGTATTCGGCCCAGTTTATCAAATATATTATGTCTCAACATTTTTTTTTTTTTTTTTTTTTTTTCAATATGGGATATTATGGTTAGGGTTTGATTGTGACTTGGGTGTCCTAAAATGAATATCAGGTTGCTTATTCAATAGGTAGGGTGAAATTACAATTAGCTCCTCAGTGTCAAAAACAAAGATAAGAGCCTTTTCAATCAATCATGCATCCATGGACCATGATATAGGAAGAATTTAGTACCCACCTAGTTGGAAAATACTATTGTCTTACGATGTCAATTGCTATGAAAGTTCCTTTTTCCTTTTCTTGACCTTTTATTAATTCAAAAAAAAAAAAAAAAAAAAACCTTAAAGTCTCTTCTATCTCGTTTTCTCATAATACAATTCAGATTACGCGTATATCATGGAAGTATTTTCAAAACTCTATTTGAAGTCGCAACACTAATTTGTGGTTGTAAGAGTGTTTTACTTGACGATCAACTATCTTTAAAATAACAACTTAAAATAATTTAAGGGCTTTTCCGTTAAAAACACGAATTTGTTTCGGACACTGAATTATTATTATTTTTTTTTTGGAAATTTGCATTTATTTCTTCATCATGTGGGATCCATGAGAAGGTTCTACTACCAAGTCAACAGTCAAAATGTGACATTGGACTTGGTTCCTAAGTCCTCACTACTCTTGAGTCTTAAATTCTATAGCAAAAGTTTCAAACAATAATAATTAAAATATATGAGGTCTCACATGGCTTGTTTTAATTAATCAAACATGCGTTAGGAATCTTGTGACCACTTCTTAAATGCATTCATTGTCATTCATGTTTCAACTTGTATTTATCTATCATTTATTATAATACATTAATAGTGTTACATCTTTTATCTAGTCTCATTTAATATATTAAATTATCTTAATTTAGTCCTCCCAACAATAATCTGAATATATTTTATTAGCTCAGTTTTAATTGAAATCTCGATTCCGCTCTTGATATTGTAGCATTTCAATCTGCATATGATGTTCTGTAAAATAGAAGGGAAAAAAAAAAAAATGATATTTGAGTTTGTAAAATATATATATATTTCCTTAGGAAAAAGGCAAGTGCTTTCATATAACTTAGGCATGGATTTTTCCTATAAATATATCTCTTTCTTATGTCCTATTTAGTATCTTCATTATAACAATACTTTCTTCCAACAAAAAAATCCCAAAACTAAAATACTACTTTTCTCTGAGCCATTTTATTATTTGAAAACAAATACTTATTTTTATTAATTTCTCTTCAAAATTAATGGCTCTTGAAGACGGTTCACATAGCAAGCAAGAAGAAATGGAATTGCGCAGAAAGAAACGTCTCAGATACTTGCTCTACATAGTTGTTTTCATCATATTTCAAGTTGGTGTTATCACACTTTTTTCACTTACAATTATGAAATTCAGAACTCCAAAAATCACGATTCTTTCAGCAGAAATCCCGGATTTCACCACCGCCACCACAACCACCAACCCGTCGTTCAACATGACATTAGACACAGTACTTTCTGTGAAAAACACGAATTTCGGTGAATTTAAGTACCAAGATAGCATAATAACTTTCTCATACAATGGATTGCCAGTTGGGGAGGGATTTGTTTCTAGATCAAAAGTTGGATGGAGAGCCACCAAGAAGGTTGACGTGGCGGCGGTGCTTATGTACGACGGGTTTCCGGCGAATCCGGAGCTCGGAAACGATTTGAATTCCGGGGTTTTGATTTTTAGAAGTCAAGCTAAATTGAATGGAAAAGTTAGGCTTTTGTGGTTTTTGTTCAAGAAGAAGAAAGTGATAAATTTGGATTGCACTTTGACTATTGGTGTTCTTGACAAGGCTGTCCGGTACATCACATGCCTCTAATCCAACACCAAATAGTGTTGTCACAACGATAACGGGTATGTCATAACGTATGATATATTAAATTTTTATACTATTGATTATCTTGTTGAATACGATGTAGACAGATGATAATCAATATTGTAAAAATACGTTGTTTCACTCGTCGTGAACAATTGTAATATATAGTAGCCTCACCCGAAAGAGAATGATATTACAGTCACAAATATACCTTGATACAATAAATGTTATACCCTCCTGTCTTGTGTACTAGTGGGAACTCATATATGATGTATAGGCATTACCAGCTTCTTTTCAAATTGATCTCATTAGATGTCTATTTTTTATTATACCATTTTATAATATTTATTATGTCAGAATTGTAGGTTGTGAGTACAATACTCACTCGAAAATCATATATGCACAACTCAATAAACGTAATTTTTATGTAACTATCATCTGTAAAGTTATGAGAAAATTATGTATTTGAAGTGCAAGTATCATTTTCAGTTGTTGATATTGTGTCACAAGTGATTATTATTTAATTTATTCTATTGTCGATAATTTTTTATTAGTTCTTGTTAAGTTTGAAGCATATCTATGTATACCGACTTGTATATATATATTTTGTAACATTCAGCCAGAAATTTTATTTAAGGAAAATTGTTGTCAAAAAGTACATTACCCTTTTTTTTATACGTGATTTGGTCTTATTTTAATACGTAAATTTCATTTTATTCAACACAAAACCTCATGCAAAAATCCAAATAACATTTTACTTTGTGTCACATAGTAGATGTATATGTAAGGTGAAAAAGTGAAAATAAAAAATGTTTTGATACATGACACTTGATGCAAGTAGTTGTGAACAAAAATTTTGAAAACCAAATCAATCTGGTGGACCAATTCAAAGCAAACCAGAAAATCAAAGACAATAGTTTTTCATCGGTTTTCCTATAATTAAAACTAATCTGTTTAATACAAACTGGTTTTAAATTGAAAAAAAAAAAACTATACTTGATATATCCACTACTATTAATAGTATAAAATGTCGTTATACTTAGTTTCCTCCAACTCGGCTTGTGTTTTTGGCTATGTTGCACCGACACTCCAATATGGGTAACGTGCGCCGTATCCGACACGTTTCCGACACGCCACGCGTCCGACACGCGCCGACACGGCAGTGTCGACACGGCGTGTCGGTTGATTTAAAATAATGTTAAATTAAATTTTAAAACCGACACGCCAAGACACACGCCGAGGACAGGCGAGCGATATGACGGACGGATGCCACGCCGACACGAGGGGACACGTTCCCGACACGGCTATTTATATTTTTTTTTTTATTTTTTTGTATTTTTGTATTTTTTTGTATTTTTATATATTTTTTGTATATATATATATATATATATATATAAATATATATATATATATATATATATATATATATATATATATATATATATATATATATATACTACGCCCTGCCATGTAAGTGTCCCTATATTTTTGAAAGTTACACGTGTCGCCATGTGCTGTGGTAATTAGGCACACACAATGGTCATGGTTGTCAAACATAGGTTTTTGGTGAAATAAAACCATGAATCTATTCTAAACGTAAGTAGATAAAACTATGGATATTTGTTTATAAGGACTAATTTGAATACTTAATTAGGTACTTAGGACACACTTAAATCTTAATTGATTATAAGGACAAAAATAATATGAACACCCAAAAATACCCCTGTAAATCATTTTGCTGAAAATATTCCGTCGTGCAACCAAATCACAGCCGCCTCATCCGCCCGACAGTTTGATGATCTTAGCACGGCGGTTTTCTCTCTAACATCAAATATGAGCAGTTTGATGATTTTCAAGAAGTAAATTGACGTGATGAAATCAAATGAATTCGATGGGAAGCAGAGATTTAAAGTCGTGGTGCAACAGGCCATGAAATTGGTCAAGTCTCCAATTTGGGAGATTCCTCCCATTTCTTAGCAGATTTGATCTTCATGGAATTATGAAGAAGTCTAAAGCAGTTGTCAAGGATTTAGATGAAATCTTGGAAAAATTATTCATGATCATGATGAAGAAAAGGAGAGAAGAAGGGGCAAATCGATGATCTTACCTCCACCCTTTTGGCTCATGCGACTTCCGAGGAAGAGAGTTTGAATTGAATTCAATCGCCAAAATGTCAAAGCCATCATGTTGGTAAGTTATTTCACTTAATCCATTTATTCATTTATTTCTAATCGTTTTGATGAATCTTCGGATTGATTTCTTTGTTTAAGGATATGCTAATGGCATCAATGGACAGTACAACAACGGTTGTTGAATGGACACTTTCTGAACTATTAAAACATCCACAAGTAATGGAGAAGCTTCAAAAAGAACTAAAACAAAATGTTGGTATGAACAGAGAAGTGGAGGAATCAGATTTAGACAAGGAGTAATTAACATATTGTACAAACAGAAACTCCACGACGTAGCAGTAGAGAGAGATGATGTAGACATTCAAGGCAAAGCGTATAGAGATGGTGACAACATAAATTCAAGGCAACGGAGCCGAAGTGGAAGCGAGAGATACCGGTTGGAGTTCACGGCGACGGAGATCTCCATGAGCTCTCGAGGGTCATGATGAACACAACTCACGTATGGGCATACATATAATTTCTTCATAACTACCTTTTTGTTTGTTCTCTGCTTTCGATTTTCATGGCAAATTATGCCTCTAGAAAAATCAAAACATGGGTTGCTTAGAAAAGAAATAGCATTTTCATGGCGGTGGTTCGAATAATAATCTTGGTTTGGGCTCGTGGCATTGGTGGTGATATGGACCATTTGTTTGTGAGTTCTCCGGTACCGGTGTAGTTTGTGCATCAGGGAGGCATAATTCGGATACTTTGTACCGTTTTCGCCTGTTACACCAATGCAACACAACCATCATCAAATGGCTGCTGTCATGGGACATCATCATCAATCACAATTGCAGCAGCAATTTAGGCATTTCGGTACATCTCCGCCAAATGGGCATTTTGAGCATCCATATTTGGGTAGGCAGTCATTGGCTCAAGTTCATAGAAAAGGGACTTCTGGGCTTGAGTATTATATGATGTCTTCCTACATTGAGGATATGGAATCAGTTGCAGTTGATGCTGCTAAGAGAAGAAAAGTTCTCACCTTGTTTCCTACTCGGGACGATTGAAGATTGGATTTGGGTAACTTTGCATTATTGTTCATTAATTGTGGTTCTTGATCTTGTGAAAATCTCTTATTGAAAATAACATTTAAGTATTTGGTCTAGCATTTTGCTTATATATGATGCTTCTCAATGTTGATGGTAATGATGAGCCATATGAAATTATGGATTTTTTCTGCATGTTCTGATGGTACTTTCAGGGGATGGAAAACTTCTGTTTAGTAAGTTTTGGTTTTGGTGCATAGTTTCTGGCTTGGATTCGTTACCTTCTACGATTCCATGAACGGTGAAATTAGTCTTAGTCTTAATAAATTGTCACCAAGATGCATTATCACCACAAATGCATCTTTAAATGTCAATGCATCGCGTGAGATTTTAAGTTTCGATCTAGACGATTTCATCTATATTTGAGATGATTAAAGCATATTCGATCCTGATCTTCATGATTCAAGTAACCGTTTCGTTTTTTTTCACTGTAGTCTCCTCTAAAAACTTCACCGATCTGGCGATGCGACTCCAAAGAATGTAAGTATTCTTCACTTTTTCTTTTTTTCAGTACCTGTCTGAAGTTTATTTACCTCTTAAATTGCAGGAGAAAGATTGGTTGTGAATCTTTAGCAAACAGATTTAAACTTGCATGGTGCTGCTGCCTCATAGGAAATGGTTATCTTGTAGTATTTAACAATGGTAATTGTTTAATTCTGTTAAACATCAGTGTTTATTTGCTGAAATGAATGATTGCATGAAGTTAGTTTGGACCATTAAAGTATTACATTAGAGTTGTATTTCAGATTTGCAAAAAAGGTACAATAAGAAACTTGTTCGAGATGAATCTTTGTCGGTTGATCACAAACAATTACATTGCCACTTCATTAGACAATTGATGCAAACATTGATGTCATCACGTATACAATTTGATACACAAATTTGGTGACTTTGTAAATAATTGTAGTGTCGTTCACAATAGAGTGTAATCGAGCCGAGCCGAGTCGATACTCCCTGTGGCTCGAATCGACTAAGAAAGTTCGGGCTTGATCAAGCCATAAAAGGCAAGATCGAACTCGACTCACTAAGTACTCGATATAGCTCGACTAGGCTTGTAAACTCGATTATTTTCTTAGAATTCATTTACTTTTTAATAAAATATAACAAGATCGAGCTCGACTCGCCTACTACTCAACTCGAATAATACTTTTTGAATTATAAAAACAATATTTTATTATAAATATAATTATTTAAATATTTATTTAATGAAGCCCGATTAGCTCATGAGGTATTCGATTACTATATTTTAAAACTCGAGATCGGCTAGGTTAATTATTTGATTAGCTCGACTCGAGTTTGAACTCAAACAAAACCGAATCGAGTCAAACTCTCTTGCGAGTCAAGTACGAGTAGCTCACGAGTAGCCCAATTCACATGTCACTTCATCGTCAAATGTCATAAAATGTCATTGCATCGTCACATGTCACATCATCTTCACATGTCACTGCATCGCGGTGTCTCTACAATGCGGTGTCACTTATCATGGTGTCTCTGCATCGCGGTGTCTCTGCAATGCGGTGTCACTTCATCGCGGTGTCTCTGCATCACGGTGTCTCTTAATCGTGATGTCTCTGCATCGTGGTGTCTCTGCATCGTCAAATGTTATAACATCACGATGTCTCTGCATCGCGGGTGGTCACCGATCGCGGTGTCTCTCGTGATAGGGGTGGTCATCGCATCGCGGTGTCTCTGCATCGGGGGTTGTCACTTCATCGTGGTGTCTCTGCATCGTGGTGTTCCTGCATGGCGGTGTCTCTGCATCGCATTGCCTCTACATCGCGGTGTCTCTGCATCGTGGTGCAACTTCATCGCAGTGTATCTACATCGGTCACTGCATCGCGCTGTCTTTGCATCGGGATGGTCACTGCATCGCGGTGTCTCTGCATCAGGGGTGGTCACTTCATCGCAGTGTCAGTGCATCGGGGTGGTCACTTCATCGTGGTGTCTCTGCATCGCGGTGTCACTTCATCGTGGTGTTCCTGCATGGCGGTGTCTCTGCATCGCGGTGTCACTTCATCTCGGTTCCTCTACATCGCGGTGTCTCTGCATCGCGGTGTCACTTCATCGCGCTGTCTCTGCATCGCAGTGTCTCTGCATGGGGGTGGTCAATACATCACGGTGGTCAATGCGTCGTGCGCCGCGGTGTCTCTACATCGGGGTGGTCACTGCATCGCGGTGGTCAATGCATCACGGTGGTCAATGCGTCGTGCGTCGCGGTGGTCAATACATCGGGATGATCACTGCATCGCGGTGGTCAATACGTCATGGTGTAATGCATCGTGGTGGTCAATGCGTTGCGGTGGTCACTGAATCGGGGATGGTCATTATATCGCGATGGTCAATATATCGGATAAAATAAAATAAAATAAAATAAAATAAAATAAAAAACCATTCAGCGCCTGAAACAACAACAACAACAACAAAACAAAAAAAAAAAAAAAAAAAAAAAAAAAAAGAAGAAGAAGAAGAAAGAAAAAGAAAAGAAAGGAAAAAGCCCTCAACGTTCAGCGTTCTTTTGAAAAAAATAATTTAAAAAAATGCGCATTTTCTTTTTCACAAGCGCCAGTTTTTTTTTTTTTTTTTAATTTTTTTTTAATTTTTTTTTTTATATATTATAATTTTTGTTCATTAAGGGTATTTTAGTCTACCTATCTAATTTGTGTCCTTATAACCAAATAAGATTCCTTAGTGTCCTATTTGTCTAATTAAGTCTATTTTGTGTCCTTTTGGACACTTATCCCATAAAACTATATCAATTTTCTTTTCTGGTCTGTGTAAAATCTAGCTATTATCCTCCCATCTCTTACTCAATTATGATAAAATAATACGTGAATCTTTCTTCTATGATCTCACTCATATACTTTTCGTCTAAAACGTGTTATGATTTATCTAAGTTATTTAATACCGTAAGTTTACTTCAATATTAATAATCTATACTATATATATATAGAGGAAGGGTTTTAACCCAATTACCCGTTAATTGACCCGGAAAATACACTGCAAAAACCGTTTTCAATATCCGATAACCCGCTAAAAATAAAAGATAAATCTTATTAAAAAACGGATCATGGAATAGTGGGGAGTTAGAATGGAAGTTGTGGTAATAGTGGGTTGGTTAATTCCTTTTTTTTCTAAACAAACGGATGAAAACATTGTGGAGTTAGAATGATAGGTAGTGGGTAGAAATAGTGGCTAAATAGTGGGTAGAAAATAATGGGTTTTCTACACATTATGACTATGAAACTGAAAATGATCATAAAAAATACGGTGGAGAAACAAAAAAAATTAAAAATAAAAATTAAGAAACCTGAGATTTGTCATAGAAAATTGAATTGGCTACAATGAAAAATTATGTTAATGAAGCTAAAAATACAATCTTTTGAGAGAGGAGGATTTGTTTGACAGTTATATTTTGCACTTTTATTAGGGAGAAAGAAATGGAACGTGTCAATGATAGGTAGTGGGTAGAAATAGTGGTTAAATAGTGGGTAGAAAATAATGGGTTTTCTACACATTATGACTACTACTACTTTGCTTTTTAATTTTTTTTCCTCTCTCAACTTCACACAAACGTGCTGGAACATGGCAAATGCGGCAGTTATAGGACATTTAGTAAACCCACTACTCCCACAAAAAACTACCCCAATCCCACTCCCACTCCTTATTTAAACCTCAATCCCATTCCAAAATTTCAATCCCAATAACCTCAATCACATTCCTAAATTTCAGTCCCAATACAAAAATGGTCACTTCACCGGAAATTGTCGTCTACGTAGATGACACGCCAATATCGTGTGCCAAAAATTTCGACCACATGAAAGTTTTAGAAATGAATGAAGATTGTTTCATTCTGGATTTTAATCCTTAATGTCCACGTCCACCTTCAATTACTTCTATGAAAATTATTCAACAGATGTCCGAGGTTGAGAAAACTGAAATAACCATGGTCCGACCTCGACAAAAAAGGGTTTCGGCCCATACCAATCCACCGGGGTCTCCAAATGATACACATATGTCCCCTCTGGAGGAGACCGACGACTGTTTCATTATCGATTTTCACCCTCAGTTTTCTTCCATTGCTATTGTCGACATTTCTGATGGTTCTGATGTTTATGTGGCTGCCGAAAAGGGGCAGGTATCTTCCTATTTGTATTACAATCACTGACTAAATGTGTGTATCCAAACTACATATTTTTTTAAATAATGTTGTTCAAATATTGTTTTTTTGTAGGTGGCATGTAGAGATTACCCCCACTCCAGACACGTGTGTGTAACGTACCCTTTTGACAGGTCACCTCACGAACACTACTGTGAGCTGGTATTATTTCTATCAATTTACTATCTCTTTTTATATTATTTTAAGGGTATGGTAGTAGTATGTTATCCTATGTTGCTGAAACATTTGTCTTGCCATTGCAGTGTTATTGTTTCGTTTGTGATATGCCCGCTCCTTGCAACATGTGGATTGGTGTTAGCGGACATTGCCACGCTGTGGACACAAAAGCATGGCATGATAAGCGAGATAAAACTAGGAAAAAACGTCTACATTTATAAATAAATGTTGCCCTTTACTCTTACGTCGTCTATTTTTTTTTTTTTTTTTTTTTTTTTTTTTTTTTATTTCATTTCTTTCAACTTTTAATGTAGGGTTTCCAGTGCCTCAATTGAATTTGTAATTATAATTGGATACTTTTTTCTATTCAACTTCTTGGTTTCATTTTATGTCCCTTTATTACTTAACCTTTGCATATAATTACTACTTTGTTTTGTGTTACTACATTTTTTATTTAAATCTTTATTATTAGTGTTAGAGCACTTGACTCTTGACTCTTCCTATTTTTCCTGTTTTACATAATCTATATTTAAAGTATATTGCATCAGAATCTCTATCATAAATTATACAATATTAAACTATTAACTTTACAAAATTATTATGGTTCGTTATAAAATTTTAAATGAGAATAATTATAAAGTCTTTTTTGAAACACCGTATGCTAAATTACTCGGCAATCCAGAAGAAAAAAAAAAAAAATTCATAATATTAATTTATAGAAATTAAATGCTATATAATTTGTTTCTTGTTTTGTTGTTGTTGTGAGAGATAAACCTGTTTTGTTTAAAGTAAACTTATTTTATTATTTTGAAAATAATTATTCTGTTTTAGTTTGTAACATATTAATTTTTGAAAGCTGTTTATGGCAATTTTAATTCTTGATCATTTCATATCAACACTATAACCTCACGAACACTACTGTTCAGGATGTGCAACAATATCTTCAGAGCAAATGTTGTTCCAATTACTTTACCCCCCCCCCCCCCTCCCCCTCCCAAAAACAGAAAACAATTACATTTCAACATAAGATATAGTATTGAACACGGGTTAGGGGCTTCCCTGATAATGACATTATCCTCCCTCCTGGTCATAGAAAGATAGATTGTAAAATCATCAATCACACTGTGTGGTAACGAGAAATAGCACAAAAGTTTCTGAATCTACTTCCTAAGCCATTTGAACTTATACATTTTATTGGGCACAATTTCTACTCCTGTTCTCCACTTCAGGAGTTACAGTGGCAACTAATTAAGTTTCTTCAGAAAGAAATCATTCATACGCCAAAACATATAATAGTCCAACAAAATACATAATTTTTTGGATAAAGTATGGAGAACAAAACTGTATGAATGTTTGTGAATGTGTCCAATATTTTTCGCTGCAAAAATTATATCATAAAATGCAGTTGCTTGGTGAAATGTAAAAAAATAAAAAATGAAAATTAAATAAAAGTAGCATGGAAAACAAAAAGGGGATCTAAAGATTGTGAAAGAGAGCTGGAGGATGAATAAAGATAAAAGAAAAATAAAAGACATTATTAAAAGAAAAACATTATTAAAATAAAAGAAAAACATTATTAAAAAACGGATCATGGAATGAAAGTGTGGGGAGTTAGAATGGAAGTAGTGGGAATAGTGGGTTGGTTAATTCTTTTTTTCTAAACAAACGGATTTATTGTGTTTTCAATGATAAATTTAAGTTAAATGGAGGATGAATATTGAAAGTGGCTAAAACGGTAAGAATACTAGCTAGCTCAAATAATGCACGCAAAAATGTTATGGTAACCTATAAAATAAATAGCAAAAATGAAAGAATATGTCAGTTTGTCTACACATAAATATTTGTTTAAGTTCTAAAAATATTTAATTATTCCGCCAACCAAAGAAATAGACATTTTTGGCGTTGCTAAACAAATACTAACAATTTATATATTATTCGTCTTTTAAAAAGATATATAACTACTAGAGATTTATTCTACAATCCACGTTCTTAAAAAGAAATACTTTTCATTTAGTAAACTCACTACTCCCACAAAAAACTACCCCAATCCCACTCCCACTAAACCCACTACTCCCACAAAAAACTACCCCAATCCCACTCCCACTCCTTATTTAAAACTCATTCACCCTGCAGCAACCCTCATCATAGTCCACTTCAACGCATACCCTCCTACACCACTATCAAAGTTAAATCACAGTAAGTAAAATTCATAAATGCCACTCATATTTCCATGCTTTATTTACTGTGTATAAGAGGTTTCCATGCTTTATTTACTGAGTGTAAGAGTTTTGGTGTTTTGATGCAACTCAATGATGTGGGTTTTTGCAGATTTTGAAGATTCACCAAATTCATTCATGCCTCATTCAATTCATGAGAAATAGTCCAGTTTGCTAAGTTGTTCTTAATAATTCTCGTGTAATTTCTTTTCTTCATGGTCTTGGTCTACTAATTTTATGTTTTTTACGAATCTCGTTGATATTGTCGAAATACAAACAAATCATGTTCTTTACATATATCGCATTACCACATACATACAAAGAAACAATTGCAACCAGATAGAGCAGAAAATTATCCACAATAATATATATTGCGTAGATTGCATAAGAGACATATTGTCTTATACATTTGAACAACATATACATCAAATACATATACACAAATTACAGATTAAAATTTATATAACATAACCAAGTGTATATATGCATATATATTTCGGATTCACGATGAGGCTAGCAGAAAAGATGATGTAAATACCACATTAAAGATCAAGCAGTGAGATAACATTTAATTATAGATTAAAAACATGTTAAGCATTTTATCCACTGTAAAAGTCAATTAGGCATGCAATTACCAGATAAATATTCAGATCAAAACAGTTTACCATTTAACATCATATCTTTACGGATTATTTGAGATCTGAGCATGCATTAAGAGAAAAGATTCGATTTTTTTGTTCATTTTTAGCTTAAACCTGATTTAAGCTTATCTGAGCAGTAAAGATTTTAGCTTTAATAATATTTATAGGCATGAGCACAGATATCACAGAAAGGGGAATAAAAAGGTTGCAAAATTGAAAATGATGAGGAGAACTTCCCTGAGATAGCAGATAAACGGGTTGATAGTTTGATTTGGACATCATAGGCCTCAGCTTGCAAAAATTCGTTAGATGAAAAGGACTTCTACCTTCACTGACCAAAGCTGAAGAGATATGGCATCTTGAAGAGAGAGGCGAGTTGTAGAGCACATCTTTCGATCTGTACGTGCAAAAGTCCAGGTGATGCATAGAGCTTTTCATCAGAAGCTATTTCGGGTGAAAGAGGAGTAAAGAAACCGATCGCTTTTTTCAAGATAGAAAGAGATTCATGGAGATGGAAAGGGTGCAGAAGAAAGGAGACGTTTGAGAGCATTGTTGAAAATGTGATTGTAAGGGGAAAAGTGAAAAGATAAAGATGGGGTGCGGTAGGAGAAAAATCTTCTAGAATAAGTAAAAAAGTTGGGGCGGTAGTAGTATAATAGTGTAGGAGTAGGGTTTTCATAGAAAAGAAAATAGGCTTATGTGTTTTGGGTAAAAGGGCCGAGGGTTAGTCAAAAGAGTACGCCAAAAATATTAAGTAAACATCTATGAAATATTTAATAGTAAAAATAATGTCAAAAATAAAATAATAATAATAGATAGTATAATAAAATGTTTATGTCACATTATAAGATAAAGTTATGTTTATATTAATAACTGACATACCAAAATAAATAATTAACTAAGAATAACCATCAAATTTACGACACTCGACATTTTGAGTGCCTATCGTTACAAATTTTGCATATTATTTATTTAATCCATATTACTTTATTGCTTCCAAATCACATAGGTTTTTCGCCAATAGTATGGCTTCCACACCCGTTAACTCACCTGAAGTTGGCGTTTTCTATGACAATCAACAAGAGTCAAGGTCAAGAGTCTGAAGAATGTAGGTGTATACCTACCAAACCCAATGTTTTCTCATGGTCAACTCTATGTTGCAATTTCCTCGTTACATCACCTTCCGGTCTAAAAATAGTGGTAGTTAACAAAAGGACGACCCATGTGATTACACACAAAATATTGTATACTGAGAGAAGTGTTTGATTTTAAGTTTTATTTAGTTGTGTATGATTACAATGTATCCAAAGAACCTTTCATTGGTGACAGTTGTAACTTTACACAATAACCATTTTCTTTTACACATATTCCTCATTTCTGCTTTCATTGTGTTCACGCTTTGTAACATTTGCTTCATATATTTTGTCATAGATCATGTTCCGTTTAGAAACATTAATGCATGTTTACTGATAAGAGTACTATTGATAACAGTACTATCCCTTTTGATTAACATTGTTTTAATGAATCATGTTCATTATATTTCATGTCGACATCAATTTTGTATCAGTGACGTTTAATAATCCCGTGCATTGCACGGGTTATTGACTAGTTTGTATATATAAGTTAAATAATCATTGGTGAATTGAAATGAGTAAACTGCTGTTCTTTTATCGTCTTGTTTACGCAAAGCTAGGAAGTACGGTGGTAAAGGCCGCATCTGTTGTTCTTTATGATAGTGAGAAATAACTGGTTTTTGGACATTATTTTCGAATGGACAGACATTAGTTGAATATAATTTTTTTGTTAAATCTTCTCTTTGAATTTACTCAAATTATAATAGTATTGGAGTATCACATACATTACCACTTATTATTCCTAGATAAATTGAGATTTTCAATCAATAATTTTTCTTTATTCATGAAAACCATGAAAAACTAGAATCAAATCAAACAAAATCGGACAGAATAAATAGTTTTAGCCGTTCAAAAAAATCATTTTAGTTTAGTTTGAAATTTGGACACGTATAAAACGATCCATGTTTATAAATGGAGAAAAACGGTCCAAACCAGATCATATTCTGATAAAATCCACTATGATCATTTTCTCTGTCTTTTCATTCATCATGATGTCTCAATATATACACATTACACACCATGCCCTAATCGGATACAATTACAAAAAACTCCCTACACTACATATCTTCTATATAAGGCCAATGTATATAATTACAATCAATCATAATATCACAATATCGTAATACCCCCTCAAGTTGGAGCGTGAAGATCCCGAACGTCCAACTTGCGTCACAAAAAAAAGCTCAAATTGATGTTTTCCCAATGCTTTAGTAAAAAATGTCCGCCAATTGTGCCTTCGTAGAACATAGGACGGGACAATCAATCCGTCTTTGATCGCATCCCGGATATAATGACAATCAGCCTCAATATGCTTCGTTCGCTCATGGGAAACCGAATTATGTGCAATATACAACGTGGACTGGCTATCACAATAGAGTCGCATGCTCTTGGCAAGCCGCACCCCTAGCTCGCCAAGCAATTGTTTAAGCCACTTTAATTCACACATGATGGACGCCATCGACTGGTATTCAGCCTCCGCGGAAGAGCGTAAAACTGTGCTTTGTTTCTTGGTTTTCCACTAAATAGGTGAGGCGCCAAGCAAGACAAACCACCCACTCAAGAACCGTCGAGATAAAGGACAACTCGTCCAATCCGAGTCACACCAACCTTCCAAGGTCAACTCACTATCCGCCCGCAACAAAATTTCTTGACCCGGGTTTTTCCTTAAGTACCGCACCACACGCAAAGCCGCCTCCCAATGTTCAACCCGTGGGCTTTTGCGAATTGTGACAAAATATGAATTGAGTATGCCAGTTACGGACGCGTCACACCAAGGTAGATAAGACAACCAACCAAACGGTGATATTGGCCCGGATCATCTAATAATTTTCCATTAGCAAGTGCTAACCGATGATTCTGCTCCATTGGGAACTCTGTGTTAGATGTAGTGCCCGAAAGACAATTTATGTAATTGTTTTTAATGACGACAGATTTTATTATTCATCTTATTTGCTATGTGCTTATAAAGTATACACTACTGCAAACCCTAAGTATATCAGTATGTAACCACTTAACTCAGTGTATGGTATGCACGTGAGGATTGAGTTAGTGGTGATATACTTGAACTGTTAGTCCGTGGTGAACTTAATCAGAGTTTAGGGTCTCATGATAAAAACACCAATAATGTTCCCAGAACACCTTAGAGTGTGATAGTCTTATCCTTACTGTCGGTAGAAGGTACCTGTGGGGAATTTATATATGATGGCATTCATATAGGACTGAACCGATTTAATATGCATTTCTTGATATAATTCCGTAATCAGGAAATCTTATTAAATCATTAGATGATCATATATGGATTGACCTTAATCTTGAGGTGATCACATGATGCTGCTTGTCTGGGGGTAGTGTTTGATGTATTAGTTACAGATCACTTTGATATGTGATCCAAGTCACTTCTCGTTGGCACTATTCCCCGATGAGTGAGTAGTTTTGTTTTTCACAGACATGGAATTCATTCCTTCCTGCGGGAAGTAGAGAGACAGTCCCCTTATTTGTTAGCCCTAAGAAAATGATCGATGGGCCCAGTTCATATTAGACTAATTAGCTACTAGTCAGATATGTGAACTAATTGATCACTAGGGGGTTAATGGTAAATAAGAATAAGATATTCTGAGTCGGGTTCACAGAGACTTCCCACTTAGAATGGACAATCTATGGAGGGTTAGTCCGTATGTAGTGATTATATCAGTGGACGCTTATTTACTCATAGGGTTGAGTGTAAGTATATATCTATAATTGGTAGAGTTCAGTTTCGAGTTTATGGTGGCGTAATCCCGGAATTAATAATTTAAGTATGAATATTCTGTTCGATGAATATTTTACTTAATTATTGGAGTTACTGGTTATAGGTCCATGGTCCCCAATGTGGCTCCTGTAAATTCGGGTATTTTTCTTGTTATTGGGCCTCAAAAATAATTAATTGGCTGGGCCAATTAATTGATATGCGAAATATTATTTAGTTGAGCTAAATAATATAATACACAGAAAAGACATTTTCTGTGGGCCTAAAACCCTAGGTGTGGCGCCTCCCATGTCATAAAGTGCAAGAATTGATTTTCTTGTGTGATTAATTATTTACTAGTTAAATAATTGATTAATAAAAGATAATTGATTTATAATTGATTGATTGATTAATCACAATCTTTTATAAATGGAATTATCTGTTATTGTGATTTGTTTTTATTTGTTTATTTAATTAATTAGAAACTTGGAGGCCAATGATTTACTCTCCTATATAAAAAGAGTTCTTCCAAGACATATGAGAAGAAATTTTTTTTTCTACACACACACACAAAAATAGAGAGAAAAAATTGTTTATTGTCTTGGGTTTCTGGTTGAAGAAAAACTTGTAATTTTTCTTGGAAGCATATCAAGGAGGTTCTAGTACCAAGAATTGATGTCCACCAACCACCGTTTGGAGAACACATTGGAAGATCTTGGCTTCTCTTCCTGCTATTGGTAAGACATACTAAACCCCCTTGTAGGAATTTAGATAATTTATTTATGTATTGTAATTTGTAAATCGTGATCCATCCGCTGCGTAAAGAAACAACATCCTTCACTCTGCAGGTCTCGCACAAAGTAGACCCGTTTCATCAATAATATCTAGCGCATATTTGCGTTGGGATAGAAAATGCCATGTTTATTACGAGCCACCTCCAAACCGAGAAAGTATTTCAGCACTCCCAAAATTTTCAATTTGAAACAACGACCCAAATAGGTTTTAAAAATCTCCATCACCACTTTACTGTTTCCTGCAATGATCATATCATCAACATATACAAGCACGTTAAGCTGGACGTCGCCACGGATCAACGCAAATAATGAATAATCAGAGTATGATTGTTTAAACCCATAATCTTTCAAAGTTGTTGCCAATTTTGCAAACCAACACCGGGGAGCCTGTTTCAAGCCATATAAAGATTTCTTTATCTGACACACCATGTTTGATAGCTTGTTGTCAAATCCTGGAGGTATTTTCATGTAATTTTCCTCCTCTAAATCACCGAGGAGGAAAGCATTATTACATCCATCTAGTGAATTTCTCAATTTTTAACAGCTGTGATAGCCATGAAAGTTCTAATTGTCACCATCTTTGCGACAGTGCAAATCTCTCATTGTAGTCAATCCCTTCCACTTGATGATAGTAAAAAATGACGAGTCTTGCTTTCAACCGCTGCAAATTGCCATGTTCATCATATTTTTCAGTGTACATCCATTTACTGTCAAGTACCTTATTCCTGGGAGGTAACGGTTGTAACTCCCAAGTTCCCTGATCTTCCAAAGCATGGATTTCTTCAGCCATATCTTTCCTCCACCCGTCATGCTTCATAGACTCCTTAAAATTCTTAGGAGGTGTTTCTAGAGTATTGGCTGCTATATACTTACAGTGTTGGTTAGAAAACCGTTCATAATTTACAAAATGTGAAAGAGGATATAGAGTACATGAGGAAGCTGCTGAAGAGGAAAAATGCTCCGAAGGACTTTTCTTTTCCATAATTGTATGTGTCATGAACTCTTGATACCGAGAATTGGGAAAGTTTTGTCTCTTCCCTCTCTCCATCTCAACCACCTCTCATGCCGCATTCGTCTCCCCCTTTTCCGGTGGATGTGGTATGGTCGATTGGTGTAATCGAGCCGAGTCGAGTCGATACTCTCTAGAGCTCGAGCTCGACTCGACTTAAAAATCTCGGGCTCGAAACTCGGCTCGAGCTCGATCGAGCCATAAAAAATCAAGATCGAACTCGACTCGCGAAATACTCGATATAGCTCGACTCGGCTCGTAAGCTCGATTATTTTCCTAGAATTCATTAATTTTTAATGAAATATGGAATGATCGAGCACGACTTGTTTAATACTCGACTCGAATAATATTTAATAAATAATATTTTATAATAAATTTAACTAATTTAAGTAATTAAATAATTATTTGATCAAGCTCGATTAAGCTCGCGAGCTACTCGATTAATATATTTTAAAACTCGAGCTCGGCTAGGTTAATTATTCGAGTAGCTCGACTCGAGCTCGAACTCGAAAAAAACTGAATCGAGTCGATCTCTCTTACGAGTCGAGTACGAGTAGCTCACGAGTAGCCCAACTCATTTACAGCCCTATGGTCGAATCATCAGTAACCACATCCTCTATATCCGCTCCACTACCCCCACTGGTTACCATATCACCCAACGACCCCACCTCGACCGGCAAAGCATCTATGGCCGGGAAAGCACTGGCGGGTCCACTGGATCATAATCTATCCCACGTCGGTGTAAACAGGCTCGGCCAAATCATCATCGGGAACGGCAATATTAGTCCCTTTCGGATCCGACATGGGAAAAATATGTTCAAAAAATTACGTCACGAGACACAAACATTTCTTCCGTCTCCAAATCAAACAAAGTCCACCCCTTTTTACCGAAGGGATAGCCAAGAAAAATGCACTTACGACTCCGACTGACGAATTTATCTCGTTTGTCTCTTTGGTTATGAGCATAACATAAGCACCCGAGCTCCCGAATCCCATATAAACTAGGAGGTTTCCCAAATAAGCTTTCATAAGGTGTTTTATAATCAAGAACACTCGACGGAGTTTGATTAATCAGATAACATGCCGCCATCACACACTCACCCCAAAATTTAAGAGGTAAGTTACCCTCAAAGCGAAGAGCCCGGGCTACATTCAAAATATGATGATGCTTACGTTCAACCCGACCATTTTGTTGCGGGGTGCCAACACAAGATATTTTAAAAGTTATTCCATTCGTCCTAAAATAAGGCTGCAAGCATTTAAATTCCGTACCATTATCACTACGAACCCTCTGAATTTTTGCATTGAACTGACGCTCAATCAATGCGACAAAATCCATGAAGATGGTTTCAACCTCCAATTTATTATAGAGTAAATAAACTCAAATTGAGCGCGAAAAGTCATCGACAATCGTTAAAAAATAAGAAGCTCCGCAAGAAGATGGTGTTCCACAGGGACCCCATAAATCACAGTGAATGAGTTCAAAAATGCAACTAGCTTTACTACTACTACTACTTGGGAAACTATCCTAGATTGGTTCGCGCGAAAACATACATCACAAGCGTCTTTATTTAAATTACCAGAGATGGGCAAATCATGAACTTTCCTAAGAACCTTTTCCGAGGTATGCCCCAAACGCCAGTGCCACAACTCCATTGACCTCCCACCGCTAATTGCCGAAATCCTTGCACCGGGAACACCCCGATAAAAGAAAAGTCCATCCTCACGTTCACCCACCCCAATCAATCTCCTCGTCACTCGGTTCTGCATTACATATAATGTGTTCGTAAATTGCATCCAACAATTATTTTCATCGAGAAATTGAGTGACGGAAAATAAATTACAATCTAAATTGGGCACACATAACACATTATTAAGATGCAAATTTTCGGCAATATAACGGTGCCTTCATGAGTGGGCGAAGAAGTTCTACCATCCGGCAACCCGATGGGGCAATCTCTAATTTTCTTGACGTCGATCATCATATTTAACCTCCGAGTTACATGGTGTGTAGCTCCGGTATCGATAATCCATAAAGACTTACATGTCAAGCGATCCTTAGGTTTAGTGAAATTGAAAAGGTCTAAAATACCCTGCCATTATGCCGGAGTTATATTCGCAAGTCCCGCATGCTCAAATGATCGCGGCTGCACCTGAGGCTCACTCGGCTGGGCCGATGTACCAACAGTGGTTTTGGCCGCCTTGACCGGTGGTTGGCCAAAATTCCTACGTCCACCACCACCGGATTGACCACCGCGTCCAAGATCGCAGCCACCACGTGGCCGATCACCCCACCACTCCGGGAAGCTCTGAATCTGGAATCAAGAGCTCTCGTCGTGTGTCCCTCACCATCGCCAGCCATGGGTCTCATCACACGATCGAAACCTGTTTAGTCGAAACCTTCATTTTCTTTAACAAAAAAAAAAGATGATTTGCCGGTGGTATTGTGGATTCAGTTTCACAATTGTCTTAAAAACACGCCGTTGTCCGGAACTTTTTCTCAATGGCATCAGCCATTCAAATTACAAATTGTGAAACTAAATCCACATACCAAGATCAAACAAAAGCTGCAGATTATGATCGGGGGTTGTCCGATCGTAATCTGCAGCAAACTGAAGAATTGATATGCCGAGAAGAAGGGAAAAAAAGATCTCAAAATTTACCTTTTTATTTTTTTATTTTTATTATTATGGCTTTTGATACCTTGACAAAATCCACCATAATCATTTTTTCCGTCTTTTCATTCATCACAATGTATCAATATATACACATTACACACGATGCCCTAATCGTTTACGATTCCTCAAGACTCCCTACACTTACATATCCTCTATATAAGACAACTATATATAATTACAATCAATTATAATATCATAATATCATAATATATTCACCTTTTAGACATAATCATACTACAACAGTTATACCGTAAAATCTCTCATATTTCGGACATCTTATTGGTAGATAATCAAAATAAATGCTAAGTTAATGTTTTAGGACCATTATATAGTACAAAAAACAGCACATGAAGAAGTCTATATAACTACATGATATGTCTTTCATATATTATTGACCCTATATGCTATATGATATTGAAGTCTTTCTAGATGCTTAATTACAATTATGGATCAATTTAAAACATTTTATATCAACACACACCCAATTTTTTTTCTTTTATCAGCACACCACTACATTTTTTTTTTATTTTCTAATTTTGTTTTTACTAGAGGTCATTTTTTTTTTTTTTTACAATAAATCCAGTCAATTTACTAGCTAGGGGACAATTAAATAGCTGTATTTATGAAGAAACCTTTCTTCAAGGATTAAACTTGCCGAAAAAAGTCAAAAACAGATCTAGATGATCTGCAAAAAATAATTACTTTTTTTTTTTTTGTGCTAATACCAATTACCGAAAATACTAAAATTTGTCTTATATATATATATATATATCCTTGTCCAGAAAATTTGGCCACTAGTTTTGACAAATTTGTATATCAGTTAAAAACCTTTCAGATTGGACAACATCCTGAAGTAAACAACGAAGTTATTTTTGGCAATTTAAATAAGCAAAAAGTAAGAAATAAATTGGATTTTGAAAGGCTCATCTAACAGTTACTTTATCTGTTCATCTTAAATGATCATCAGTTTGTAAATAAGTGAATAAGAAAATACTAAAAATAAAAATGATGGATGTTTAGTGCTAGAGAACAAAACATTATTTATTGAGTAAAGTAATAGATTTCTTTGTAAATAAAACAATTGGCATGTATTGAATCTACTTTGTGAAGTAAGATAATAACTATACTACTAAATGCCTCTAGAATTCAAATAAAGGAAAAAGTCTAAGTCCAAAAAGTCTGAAGCAATACGCGTTGTATAAACTATACCCATCATTTAGGGGATGTATTTTCTTTTAGCAAAATATATTCCTTCTAGTAAACTGCGTCCATTTTCAGCTGCTTTAATTTTACAAATTAACTTGACTTCCTCCAAAAACAAATTCAAATTAATGTAAACAAACATTGTGTACAACAGAAAGAACAATAAATGATACATTTTTTATTATACAATTGATTATAATATGTGACGTATTGATTGATACAAAGTGTGGTTAATTAGTCATTTATGATAATAGGGTTTTTATTTGAATAATGTTACTGTGATAATCATTTTGATATTAAAAAAACGACATAAGTTGATGTGTCAGTGATACCACTCAATCACTTTAATATAAAAAATTATACGAGTTAATGGGATCATTCATGATGTGGGGATTTTGGAACCGGTTAAAAACAACAAATGATAATGAAGTCATTCAACCACTTTGATACAACAAATAACACAATATGATGTGTAAGCGAGAATATAATGTGGCTTTGAAAATTGTTACACACAATAAATAAGACAACATGATATGCTACCGGATCATTTAACCACTCTGACACAACATGATATGTGTCGGTGGGACCACCCACGTTGGCAATGGAACCCGTTAAAAACAACAAATAACACAACATGATACATCAGGGGGACCAAACAACCATTCCCACTCAACATGACGCGTTAGTGTACGATCCAATCAATCATGACGTGACAATGAAACCCATTAAACACAACAAGTGATACATCATGATATGTCAATGAGACCATTTAACCAGTCTGACAAAACAAATGATATAACATGATATTCAGTACGATCACTTATGATGTGACACTGAAACTCATCTTCTAACGAATATCACTTCAAGAGAGGTTTCCCCGGCCACTACATCATATTATGTAATTTGTTGTTTCAATGTATCAGTGAGACCATTCAGTCGTCATTTATTATATTCGGGGATGAAGATTCGAACCCTAGTGAATATCATCGATGTGTTTATCTTTCGTTTTTATAAAAAATAATTTAGAAGTTTCATTACTACATTATATTATTTAATTTATTGTGTCAGCGTGAATACGACTCTTAACATTAATTATTCGATTCAAATATCAACCCCTATATAAACAACTCCAAAACACCCCAACAAACATCCCACCTCCATACTCACAAACCAACAAAAACAAAAACAAAAAACATCCCATATACAACTCTACCTTCTTCTTCTTCTTCACTTTCACTTGGTCGTCATCCTTTTTCATCCAAAAACCATGGAGAGATCTTCAGACCCTTTAGCACCTGCACATGGCTATACACGAAGCGATATGGAGGCCGTCGACAAAGACGCCAAAGAGCTTCGTAACAAGAAACGTATCAAATATCTGCTGTATTTCATTGCCTTCTGTATCTTCCAAACAGGGGTCATTGTACTCATGACTTTTACAATCATGAAGATGAGAACACCCAAGTTTGTCGTGCGGTCTGCTTCATTGGATAGTTTCTCAGTTGGGAATGAAACAAACCCTTCTTTCAATTTGACGATGAATGTACAATTCGGCATCAAGAACACGAATTTCGGAACCTTCAAGTCTCAAGAAACCACTGTGTTCTTATTCTACAGGTATATTAACCTTCCATTTGATAATAGTCTGAAATATTGGTTTTAATTTACAGCAAAGTTACGGAAACACATTTTTAATTATCGAACACATACTTTACTGTGATTATTTTATTGTAGAATCATATTTATGTTT
Source organism: Gentiana macrophylla (assembly GCA_026214975.1). Lineage (NCBI taxonomy): Eukaryota > Viridiplantae > Streptophyta > Magnoliopsida > Gentianales > Gentianaceae > Gentiana > Gentiana macrophylla. The sequence goes on from CM047816.1 coordinate 100,202,728, forward strand.
TTGATTATGGCGGATAAAGCAACAAAATATTCAATACAACATACTTTTACACTAATTGATAGTAATATATGATCTATTGATAAATCAATACAAGTCGATCCCACCTTAATCTATGATAAAAAGAATTTATTCTGACAATTTTGTTCTGGTACTAGCTAGTATTCAAGTTTTTTTGTTTATTTTTTTCGGTTGACTAATAGTTCATTTTAAATTTTATCTAGCTTAATTGTCTAGCTCAGGCCACTAATTAATCAATCTTAGCTCGTGTAGACTTCTTGAATTTAATATTCTAAGGGGTTTATAATGTTTTTATATATTCCAGACTTATAAAATTATATATATATGTAAAAGTAACAATATAAAATGATTTTTAGCCCATCCGATTAGAAAATACAGTGTATTTATTTATTTTATTTTTTTTTGGGAACCAAACAAATTTGTTACTCTCTGTCAACCAAAGCTGCAGAAAACACGTATGATTAATTTAATTAAAAAAATTCTGACTAAGTCTTTTATTAATTCTACAGGGATAGTCAAGTTGGCCAAGTCACTGTTCCAAAAAAAACTGCTTTATGGAGAAGCACCAAGAAGATTAACGTTGTTGTTAACGTTAATTCCTCTAATTTACCTTCAAACTCTTTGTTAGGCAGTGATTTGCGTTCTGGGGTGTTACCAATTACAGCACAATCAAATCTTAATGGGAAGATACACCTTGTTCAGATGTTTAAGAAGAAGAAATCCATCAAGTTGAATTGTACTTTAGAAGTCAACACTGCATCCCGGCAGGTCAACAATATTTCATGTGTTACATGATTCAACGATAAAATGGTTATGACAAAATGACGTAACATATTCTTATATCAATCATCATGGTGTGTATTATTTATAATTATGAATCTTGTTATGATTTGTGATATAAAATGATATTATGTCATTTTGTTGTAATCAATTTAGAGTGATAGAGCTTTTTCATTTTCATTTTCTTTTTTTTTTTTTACTTCTCATAGTATATATATGTAATAATTGATGTATTATTCTTTTTTTGTCATATGAATATGTTACCGGTTATATTTGAGTATTCTGAGATTTTCTTATGTATACACGCATATCAAAGTAAAATTTCTTATCACTAGTAAGAAAGTAAACTCACTTTGCACAAACGAAATTGAGAGTATTTGAAATTCGGTTTATTAATTACATAATGGCAAGAGCATCACATTTTTTTTGAACCGGCGATCATCATACTTGGTTAAAGTTTAGTACGATAATCATCAATCTAGTCACATGAAGGAATGCAACTAATAACTCGCAGAAGGAATGTGACTTATAACTTGTAGATGCCCGTTAAGTAATTGATTATGAACGAAATGTACATCGGCTTTTATGTGTTTTGTCTAAGAAAGAAAAATGGATTTTGGGCTAGAGACCGAGCACATGCATGTGTTATCACAAAGGTTTTGAAGAAACGCCTACCCCAAGTTGAAACAATAAGAATTTGAGCAAACTCACTTCAACGGAAGATTGAGCAAGAGATATTCGGATTCAGTATTTGAACAAGCCACAAATTTTATTTTATTTTTTCTTTTGAAGTTCCAAGCCTAAAAAAATGAACCCAAGCAAATACAACATCCAACAACTGATTTACAGTCAAATGATAGCAACCCCGGTCTGCATCACAATAATCAATATATTAGAGTGACTTTAATGTAGCAGATAACACGTTTATATCTTGTCGACATACATACGTAGAAGACCAGTTGAATTAATCAAGAGTACTAACGACAAAACAATAATTTGATCTTCTAGATGTCATGTATTGCAATGCCTACTAAGCATTGGATAGTGCACACCAGAGTCTGAGACACAACTTCCTATAATGAAGTCTGCAGACCCTGCAAAACTAAAGAAAAATTACAGATATTATACTAAAAAGTTGTGTACCGGCTGGACAAATAATTTACAAAGATAAATATATTTGTGCACCTGTTAAATTTTTGTTGTGGATATGTAACGCCCCCAGACCCCGGGTCTGTTAGCGTTAAATGAATCATAAAAGATCCGTTCAACTGCTTAGACCGTCGTCATCGCTTGATCTAAAAGGGCAAACCCGATTTAACAAGACCTTTATGTCTCATAATTATATGAGGATGAACAGACTATTACTTTACAGATGTAAGACTTTACATTCTCCCCCTTATAAAGGACTAACGTCTTCGTCATGACTTGTTCCAGTAGACTTGTCTCAGTTTCGTCTCTATCAGAAGAGTGTAGAGGTGTCCCCCACCGTCTCTCAAGGTGTGACACTTAGGTCCGTCTGATAGGTGGCTTTGAATACCATTCATGTAACGCCTCCAGACCCCGAGTCTGATAGCGCTAAACGAGTCATAAATGATCCGCCAACTGCTTAAACCATCGATCCACACTTGGTTTAAATTGGCTAACCCGAGTTGACAAGACCTTTATGTTTCACACTTATATGTGAGTGATCATACTATTACATTACATATGTTAGACTTTACATGATCCTCCACTAGTGCACGCTCTTTCTCATTTTCCATGAGATGATGCGCATGTATATGAAATCGATGTACGTGATGAGCAAGTGTCATGTTGCATTGAAATATACTTGTGTGAAGAGTCCGGACGGCATGAGTGTCATTTGTATAAATTGACAAAATACCCATAACGTGTTTTGTCGATTTATATAAATGACACCCCTGTTTTATCTATTTATACAAACACACTCATATAACGGTGCACTTCAATAAGAACTTCCCACGTAAAAATCTCTCTGCTAGACAAGTCATTCGGAAAATGGCTTGTTTTTTGATACATGCAAAATGATAACGATATTATAAAATAAGATAGTTATCGAACAAGATACTCATATGATCATAATGTTAATGTCTCAATAAAATTTCCCTGCACAATTGACACTACATATTTTAAATTATTAGACATTATATAATACTAATACTTTTTGTTGAAGTATATCTTATTATAAAAAGGGGAGTGTACCAATTATTATGACATATTACGTACCAAAGTATTACTACTCAAGTACTCATAATAATAACTATATGCATCGTCTAGAATTCAACAAAACAAAGTCAAGTCCAAAAGTCTTAGCAATAATACGCGTTCTAAACCCAATCTATTTGGGGAGGTATTAATTTTTCAGCAAAATATATATTCCTTCTAGAGACTCTGTCCACTTTCATCTACATTTACAATATATATCATTTTTAAAATTCTATTGCTTTGCCCTAAAGCTTTCTAAAATAATAATATAATGTAAGTCAAGAATTATGTTTCATAAATCAAATTTACAACAAACTATTTGTTAAAGTTTCATCTTTCCAAAAAAAACTTAAACTTATGAAAATACGAATACACATAATTAATATTTTATACACTATAATACTGTAATTTGTACATTTTCTTATATTCAAGAAATTAAATTGATTCAGGAGATCCAACTTTCACTGTTTCACAGAAACTCAAAAGCAAATTAAGCTGCAACCACAGGTCCACAACGTTACGACTGACCTATGCCCTTGGGGACTACTATGTAGAATAACTTGACTTAGTTCTTACAACCAAAAAAAAAAAAAAAAAAGTTGACTTTCTACAACCAAGCTATATATCAATTTCAAATAACAACTCCTCTATATAAATAACTCTCAGATCACCCCCAACAAATATCCCACCTCCATATATATTCACATACACAAAGCAACGAAAAAAAAAAAAACCATCCTATACAGTTATACCCTTCTTCTTCACTTTGTCTTCATTTTTCATCCAAAAGCCATGGAAAGATCTTCTTCAGAGTACCCATTGGCACCTGCAAATGCCTATGCAAAAAGCGACGTCGAAGCAGACACGAAAGAGCTTCGTAACAAGAAACGTATCAAATATCTGTTGTATTTCATAGCCTTCTGTATATTCCAAACAGGGGTCATTGTATTGATGACTTTTACTATCATGAAGATGAGAACACCAAAGTTTGTCGTGCGGTCTGCTTCATTGGATAGTTTCTCTGTCAGAACAGAAACAAACCCTTCTTTCAATTTGACTATGAATGTTCAATTCGGCGTCAAGAACACGAATTTCGGAACCTTCAAGTTTCAAGAAACCGATGTGTTCTTGTACTACAGGGGTAGTCAAGTTGGCCAAGTCTCTGTTCCAAAAGCAACTGCTTTATGGAGAAGTACCAAGAAGATTAACGTTTTTGTTAACGTTAATTCCTCTAATTTACCTGCAAACTCTTTGTTAGGCAGTGATTTGCGTTTTGGGGTGTTACCAATTACAGCACAGTCAAATCTTAATGGAAAGGTGCACCTTGTTCAGATGTTTAAGAAGAAGAAAGCCATCAAGTTGAATTGCACTATAGAAGTCAACACCACAACCCAGCTGGTCAACGATATTGCATGCACCACTTGATTCTTTTCAAACTTAGATATAAAGTAATTTTGGGTTGAGATCATCTGTCCAATTTGTATGTCAAATTTCAGTGTCTAAGTAAAAACGATGTTGTTTTCTGTGTGTTTTGTTTCTTGATGAAATAAAATAAAAACAAAATACCAAAAACAAAAAATAAAACACAAATGAAACGATGTCGTTTTTACTTAGACACTGAAATTAGACACAAATTAAACAGATGATGTCATCCCAAAAATTTGTCACATAGTAATATTTTAGATTTTTTCCTTTTTTTTTTTTTTTTTTTGTGTTTGGCTTCTGCAGGCATATATGTAATAATTGATGTGGTATTCTTTAGTAACATATGAAAATATTGAGATTCTTTATGTAATATTACCATTTGTATTTGTAGAATTTGAGATTTTTTTTATGTACACGCGCATATCATATTTTTGGCTTGAGTTTGATTGAAGTAGTTTAATTGGTGATGAATTTGAAGAAATTATTTAATTTTAATGAGATTAACTTTGTTGATACATGCCATAGGAATATATATTCTTGTAGATTTTACTCTTGGATGATAAAATATTAAGTGAAAGTAGTCGATGTATGTGCAATACGAAGGACACTGTTTTCTCTCCACGCAAATGTATTGAGTTTAACATTGAATCGGAGTAGGAGATCATGAGATCAAACATTGTTGTCAATATTATTTCTCATTTATATTGCGCAAGTGTTGAGAGTCTTTTATATTGTCCAAGTGATGAGCCTCTTTGATGCGGATACGATCCCAGGAGATCGACGAAAGGATCAATACGAGCCGAAAAACCCTAACCTAACTGGGCAGCAGTCTAGGAAGAGGGCCAAGAACAACTCAACGCTTTGCTCAAGAACGCGATAAGCTCTCGAAAGGGTGCAATCTACTACGACAAAGAGATCACTCGCCATGGCGATGTTCTTGATCAATCACGACCAAGGAAGAAGAAAACTCTCAATTTCATTATAAAGATTTCATCATTGATTATTCATATAAAATTACAAGGAATGCCTTTATATAATTTACAAAATAAATATGACTAACTAACTCTAAGCAATGTGGGATAAATTACATAGTAATTTTCGCCACTTTATTTTGTAACAATCCTAACTCAACCCTAATAAGCCCAAACGGCTATTATTTGCTAAAAATAAACACACTGGCCCAATATACTAACATATGGGCAACTTTTTGACACGGGTTTAAGGCCGTTTTATTCATTAAAACACCGAAAACTAAAATAAACAAAACAAATAAAATGTCTCGGGACGGATCACATCATTCCCTCCCGGTTGGAAAGGATTCGTCCCTCGAATCAATAGACGTCGTAAAAGTCTTGAAAGACCCATCAATCGCGAACAAACCACAAAAATCCTCAAAAGATACCGGGATCAAATACAAAGTTGATGGACGATTTCAAACCAATTGACCGGTAACACGGCGAGCTAAACGGCACCAATGAAACAAAAGAACAATCCTCGGTCCGATATTGTCGATGAAGCTAGGAAAAGTAGCAAGATAAGCATAAGCAACTCGGATTAGGAGATGAATCACCATGTGCAACAAATGGATCAAAGAAAATATGCTTCGCTTGCCCTCATCATAATCGAGCACGATAAACCAAAGGAAATATAGGGCTGCTTTGGATGTATCGAACATCTCGGTTTCCTCCTCGTGTGGATGATCCTCATGTACACACCACGAGAAGACAACATAGAACTCGACCACACGGTCGGTAAAGTAGACAAACCACCGCAGATGCCGCAATATCCTCAACCACCAAATTAAGACTATGCGCGCACCATCGCCTCCTCCACATGCTCATGTCCTCTCACCAAACGGGCTTATCCACAATGATTCCGCGCACGCGTAACATTACTCTCAATTTGACCAAAGAACAAATGTGTCATCAATGTGAACTATCTCGGTCCACAACTAAGGCCTCACCATTTGAAACCACTTCATCAACACCTCGACCAACTCATCTAAAATTTCAGCTCCTTCAAATCCACCACACGCTCAACTACTTCGCCCACATATGCTCCTCCTCATTATTCAACTCCCGCTCACAAACACGAACAATCGCCTCTTTGCCCGCTGCAACTAATGTTGTTGCATCATCAACCAGAAAATTCTCCCAAAACAGTTCACTTTCCCTCCTCCGCTGCGCCGAACGCTCAGTGCGTTCCTCTAATTTTCGCATCATCCTCTCAAGAGTCCTACCCATGTCGTCTACCGCTTTTTTTGAACTTCATTCCAATCAACTAACTCATTTGCCACATTTTGGGCGCTTCAACCTCCTTCAAGTAATGACGGGCACAAAACGTTGCTTCATTTCTCTTTTCATTTCAGTCCAAGTACTAACCTCTGGATCCCTATGCATACGCCTCAAAAAATTTAATTCCTTCCACCATACTGCAGCATGGCCAGTGAAACTATGTTGTGCAAGATCACACTTCTTCGTGTCCGAATATGTATGACATGCAAAAATCTGCTCCAATTTAGCTTCCCACGCAAAATATGCATCGCCATCACGGTTACCACGAAATGGTGGTAATGCCATTTGAACTCACAACTCACGTGTTTGCACTCACCCTCGCTCTCTCAGTCGTAGGAGGTCCTTCTGCAAACAAATCAGAATAACGAGCAACACGAGTACAGTTCAAGTACCACAACCTAGACTTAGACAACTAGGGCTTGGTTTGGAAGGTATGGGTAAAGAAACAAGGCTGTAATGTTTGGTTTTTGTTTTTTGTTTTTTTTTTTTTTTTTGTGAATATGGACGATACCAAGGGAACAAGAACAGGTAGGAATTTTTTTTTTTTTTTTTTTTTTTTTTTATGATAATATGCAATGAACACAAGAAAAATTGATGATGATCGAATGCCAAGAAACAAGCACAGAAAGAATTTTTTTTTTTTTGGTTAAACTAATCGCAAAAATTGCAAATTAGGTAAATGATCAAAATTGGCGGCTAGGTCAACAATTTGGTAAATTGCGGCTGAGATAATCAAATTGCGGCTATGTCCCTTTTTTTTTTTTTTTTTTGTTAGCGCGAGGAACAGCGACAGCAACAGTTAATCACAAGAAGCAACAGAGAATTAAGCACAAGAACAGCAACAATGGCTCAAATCGCAAGTTGCAGGGTCGAAATTATTATTATTATTATTTTTTTTTTTTTTGGTTTAATGATGATGAACGAGACACAAGAACAGGGATTGACTGCTGATGAATGATTGCACTGAACAGAAAAAAAAAAAATATCGAAACAAGAATAGCAAGATCTCAATATTTTTTTTTTATATATGCGATGAACACAGCAAGAACGAACAAGAAGCAAGAAAAAAAATTTAACTAAACGGGGATATTTGATACCTCGGTCACTGGGCTCTGATACCAACTGATGCGGATACGGTTCCAGGAAACGACTCAAGGGATCAATGGTGAGCTATAGATACCTAAACCTAGTGTCCTCGACCTAGGCTAAGGCCAAGAATAAACAACGCGTGCTCAAAACGCTGATTCGTTCTTGAAGGGTGGTGCAATCTCTACGACAAAGAGATCACTCGCTCGCAAGCGATGTTCTTGATCAATCACAGACCAAGGAAGAAGAGAAAACTCTCAATTTCATTATAAAGATTTCATCATTGATTATTCATATAAAATTACAAGGAATGCCTTTATATAGGCTACAAAATAAATGACTAACCAACTCCTAAGCAATGTGGGATAAATTACATAGTAATTTTCGCCACTTTATTTTGTAACAATCCTAACTCAACCCTAATAAGCTCAAACGGCTATTATTTGCTAAAAATAAACACCTGGCCCAATATACTAACATATGGGCAACTTTTGACACGGGTTTAAGGCCGTTTTATTCATTAAAACACTGAAAACTAAAATAAACAAAACAAATAAAATGTCTCGGGACGGATCACATCACTCTTTGTTGGGCATGTAGTGTATTTATATGCTTTTGTGTGTCATGTTGGCCTATGATTGTTATAGGCCCACCCTTGATTAGACGTGTTGAAATATTTAAAATGTTAATTATCTACTTCCCTTTTAGTTTAAGCTTTTTGGTAGAGATGATAGTTCAACAAATCTCTAGGAGGCTTTGTTTTAACCTATATAACGCTTTCTCCAAGTGGGGATGAGATCACCTGTTTAAGCTGCGTGTCTAATTTTAGTGTCTAAGTAAAAACTACGTCGTTTTATGTGTATTTGAATTTTTTAAGGAAAAAAAACATAAAAAATCAAATACATATGAAACGACGTAGTTTTTACTTAGACACCGAAATTAGACACACAATTTGGATAATCAGGTTAAAGTTTAGTACGATAAAGGAATGCAACTAATAACTCGTAGAAGGAATGTAACTAACTTGTAGATGCCCGTTAAGTAATTAATTGACTTTGAACGAAACGAACATCGACTTCTATGTGTTTTGTCTGAGAGTGAAAAATGGATTTTGGGCTAGAGACCGAGCACATGCATGTGTTATCACAAAGGTTTTGAAGAAATGCCCACCCCAAGTTGAAACAATAAGTTTTCGATCCAAATCACTTCAACTGAAGATTGAGCAAGAGCTATTCGGATTCAGTATTTGAACAAGCCACAACTTTTTTTTATTTTATTTTAAGTTCCAAGCCTAAAAAAGCAGACAACACGTTTATATCTTATCAACATACATACGCAGAAGACTAGTTGAATTAATCAATAGTACTAACGACAAAACACTAATTTGATCTTCTAGATGTCATGCATTGCAATGCCTACTAAGCATTGGATAGCGCACACCAGAGTCGGACACACAACTTCCTATAATGAGGTCCTCAGACCCCACAAAACTAAAGAAAAATTACAGATATTATACTAAAAAGTTTGTGTACCGGTTGGACAAATAATTTACTAAGATAAATATATTTGTGCACGTGTTAAATTTTTTTTTGTGGATATGTAACGCCCCCAGACCCCGGGTCTGGTAGCGCTAAATAATTAATAAATGATCCGTTCATTTGCTTAGACCGTCGTCATCGCTTGGTCTAAAATGGCTAACGACTTTTATGTCTCACAATTATATGTGGAAGAGTAGACTATTACTTTACAGATGTGAGACTTTACATTCTCCCCCTTTATAAGGGACTGACGTCCTCGTCAGGACTTGGCCAGGACTTGTCCCAGTGGACTTGTCACAGTTTCGTTAACTCGTTTTCTGCTGCAAATCGTAAAAGATCATGATGTTTTGTGTTTTAGGGTTTTGGGCATAACTTTTGATCCGTGAATCTGTTTAGAAATCCGAATGTACCGCTGGAATCGTGAGAAGACGAGGATCGTTTTGATACCAGAATTTGGGTCTGATTCTCGGGTATGTTGGAGTCGACTTCTGCTGTAAATTCATGAAAAGGATCATAAATTCATGTTCTAGGGTATTGTTTCGTAGTTCTTTGTTTAGAAGCTTTGATCATCAATTAATTCATGTTAATTGTGATCTTTTAGATCTTGTTTGAGGCCTGTTTAAGTGCTGCAGAGATTAGTTTTGGTTTGTGGCTTCAAACAAATAAGAGGCTCTTCCTAATGTTTAATTAAAGTTTTATGATGTTAAGGTTGAGCTTTTGTGTTGATTTCTTGATTGTAAATCATGTTAATTGTTGTTGTTGTAGTACAAGATGTTATGGTATGTTTAAAGGCTGTTTTCGTGCTGTTTTGATGTGTATTTTTGGTGATAAACATGTTAGAAAGGTTGTAGAATCGAGAGAAGTGTTGAAAATCAGGTTTAGGGCCTGTACAGTTAGAATGCGCACGCATTCCCTTGAATGTGCACGCATTGATCTTGCTTTTGGGAAATATGATGTTTGAGCTATGTGTTGAGTTTCAAGTGTTTTTTCTTGATCTAATAATATTAAACAAACATGAACAAGCCTTGAATGAGTTTCTGATGCGTTTAGTTCTGGCACCGAATGTACTTTTAAAGGGAGTTGAAGTTCGGGACCGTCGGAAGGGAATGATAGGCTTGTGCTTTGATGAATTAGTATTTATCAATGTCTGTGTATGTGCTAGGCCTTGTCCGTGTCTAGTGGTCTAAGAAATAGAGTATTAGAAGTGAGGGAGCTTACTTGAAAATACATAGGTGGCTAGTTAATAATTAACAATAAACGTACGTGTGTAACTAAAAGACTAAACATCGTAACATTCTTGGTAAGGCACCTAGCCATATCGCGATGTGTGGGCGGTCAGATAAAGTGAATAACTCTGCTGGCCTATAAACGGCTAAATGGCAGGGGGACTTCGCCGAACGTGTACACTATCGGGTCTTAACCCGTGGCTATCGGTGTGATCCACTAATAGGTTGTAAACGATACCTCGTGGTGGGCAGCACCATGCGTTGTGCCCTTGAATGCCGATGTGGCAAAGATAAGTTATGTTAGAAACGTTTAGTCACGACATGTTGATGAGCATGAAGTGAACCCCAGAATTGAGTCGGTCTCATAAAGATAACTTAATAATAATTAATGAACATTTCGTTGTAAGACTTGATTATATGTTAGCTTCTTCCTCTTGCTAAGTACTTTGTACTTACCTCAATTGCATATGTTGTTTTGTGTGCTTTTGGGGTGAGAAGACGAACATGTTGTCCTTGAGCTCGTTGAGGTTCGATGATGTTTTGATGACGTTGGTGCTGATGATGCTTTCTTTTACTTTCTTTTAAAGGTTTTACTATAGTATGTTGTAGATTCTTAAATAACATGTACTTTTATTCCAAGTTTGTAAGACAAGGGTTGTATCTTTATTTTGTAACATCGTACGTTGTAAGTTTTTCCTTTCTACCTCTAGTTGGTTTGAATTCTATTCTAGTGGTATTTATGATTTTACCCAAGCCTTTTGGGCTTCCGTTGCTTTAATTTTGATACGACGACGTAGAGGCTGGCGTATAATATTGGATTTATTTAATGTTATACGCGCCGAACGTTCTCTTCCGGATAAGGGCTCGGTATCCGGGAGCGGGGCGTTACAGTGGATGATCATACTATTACTTTACATATGTTGGACTTTACAGGACCCTCCATTAGTGCACGCCCTTTCTCGTTATCCATGAGATGATGCGGTGTATATGAAATCGATGTATGTGATGAGCAATTGTCATGTTGCATTGAAATACTCGTTTGAACAATCCGGACGGCATGAGTGTCATTTGTATAAATTGACAAAATACACATAACGTGTTTTATCTATTTATATAAATGACATCCCGTTTTATCTATTTATACAAACACACTCACATAACAGTGCACTTCAATAAGAACTTCCTACGTAAAAATCTCTCTGCTAAACAAGTCATTCCGGAAAATGGCTTTTTTTGTGGGTAGATGTAACGAAAACGATAGTTTCTTCAAGAAAATAGTTGGCATGTATAATCTAGTTATCAAATAAGATACTCATATGATCATAATGTTAATGTTTCAATAAATTTCTCCAACGCAATTGACACCGCACATTTTATATTATTAGACATCGTATAATAATACCTTTTTGTTGAAGTATATCTTATTATAAAAGAATAATGATAGTCTTATTAATTAATTGATATAATAGCGACATTACCTGTCTCCCACCTCGATTTTGATCAAAATCGAGGTGCGAGACAGGCCATGTCGCTACATATATCATTTGATCATGAGACTATCATTATTCATTATAATTGAGTATTTTGTATCAATTATTATGACAGAGTTACGTACCAAAGTATCACTACTCAAGTACTCATAACTATATGCATCGTCTAGAATTCAACAAAGCTAAGTCAACTCCAAAAGTCATAGCAATAACACGCGTTCTAAACCCAATCTATTTGGGGAGGTAGTAATTTTTCACCAAAATATATATTCCTTCTAGAGACTGTCCACTTTCATTTACATTTACAAAATATATAATTTTTAGAATTCTATTGCTTTGCTCTAAAGCTTTCTAAAATAATATAATGTAAATCAAGTATCATCTCTCCTAAAAACTAAGTTTATAAGGATATAAATAATTAATATTTTATACACTTTAACAATGTTTGTATATTTTTTTATATTCAAGAAATTAAATTGATTAAGAAGATCGAACTTTCACACCGAAACTCAAAAACAAATTAAGCTGCAACTACAACTTTACGACCGAGCTATGCCCTTTGGGGCCAACTACTATGTAGAATAACTTGACTTAGGGCCTGTTTGTTAAAACATTTAAGTACTTATTCTAAATATAATAAATGGTGGTTACAAATAGACGCGTTTGGTAAGATTTTTATATCCTCTTAATTAGTTCAGCACGTCTGAATTCCCTTCTTTCCATTTTCACAAATTTTAAGCGATAGCCGATGAGCTTATCGCTGAAAAGTATCAGTAATTTCACAAAGCGCTTTATTCGTAACTTTTCTGTTCCGCTTTTATCCCACCCTCAGAGATATTCCAAATAAATTCAGATAACAACAAATCTTCCCATAATTATCTGCTCAAATTATCCCGTCAATAAAATCTCGCCTGTTGAGATTTAGCTGAAATCTCGTTGAATCTTTATTCAATTTTCCGTATAAATTATTCGTATTAGCTCTAGGAAATATGAGTATTTGTCAAGGAATTGTCACTGGCCTCCTAAGATTCCATCGCCTGCAATCACTAAGGAATCAGAGCAAAGATTTTCAACCCAAACGAAAAGGTTAGTGGTTTTTTATTTATTTTTCATTTGCCGGAGAAAAGGTTAGCGATTTCGTGATGAAAATACTTTTTTCTGAAATGGATTGGCTTCGGCTTGTGTGTCTCTCAATTTCTTAATTCCAAAATTTATCTCAAGTTAATTGCTGGCTTTATGTGGTTTTTCAGTTTTCTTATAGCCTTGTATTCCTTCATATTTGAAACACTTTTTGTTTGTTGTTGGTACGTAAATGATTGTTTAGGGTGTTGATATGAAGTTTTGGTGTTTGCTGTGGTGATATGAAGTTTTGTGTTGGCAGTATTTAGATATATCCATTGTATTGAATTGAGTCAATACTGGTGTAATATTAGATGTGATATGTGTCGATTGCAGCAATACCACATTAGATTGCATTGTTGTTGTTGTTGTTTTTTTACACTTCATGTTTGTCAATAATGATTTTACTCAATAGTAAATATGGTCTTCTTTTGATTTAATCCCATTTGGAGTGTTTGATCAAGACATGGAGTTTTTCTATGCTTCTTGTATTTGGTTATTTTGTGTTGTTTGCAAGCTCTTCTTTGTCACTGCTTATAAGTTTTCATGGTGTTGCCAGTAAGTACATAAGCAATACTCTTCTTTATCTCTCAACGTATTGTCTTTAGTAGCATGGGATGGAGGGGGGGTGGGTATGGGGAGAAAGTAAGAAACAGTGAGTGCTGGTGGTGGCAGGTACAATAGAGAATAACCCTGTTTTTTCAGGTGACAATGACCAATGACGGTTCTAGCAGAGCAAATTGGAAAAATTCGGAAACTCTTAAATTTTTCATTGATTTATGTGTGGAAGAAGCTAACAAGTTCAGTTTCAGTGGAAGCTCTTTAAAGAAAGATTCTTGAGAAAGAATGCGAGCAGAATTCAAAACGAAAAAGAATATAGAATTGACCCAAAAACAAATCAAAAACCAGTGGGACTACTTGAAAAGGAAGTATCAAATTTGGGTTATCATAGTGGGAATAACAGGAAACACAAACATTGACCCTCTTACTAATACGATAAATTGGACAGATGAGAAATGGGAAGAGGAGATTAAGGTACTATAATGAATTTCCCTGCTTCTACCTTTTTAAATGTACGTATCTATGTGCCTTTTAATTTTTCGTTGAATAGTTAAATGCAGATGTTAAACAATTTAAATACAAATCCTTGGAGTACCCTGATGAAATGAGAGCTCTATTTGATGGAATTCTAGCCACGGGTAAAGATGCATGGGGACCATCTAAGGAAGGATTGCCTACGGATGCGATGAAGATGCACATATTTTCCTTGATGAAAGTAATGACTTTTTGTGTTCATCTGATGTGAGAATCAAGCAAGAAGTCAAGAAGCGAAAAAGAAGTAGCAATTCTACGAAGATCGATGACATTGAAAATCAGTTGCTAGCCGCCGCTATTAAAACGTTTGATATATAATTCAGAAGGTCCAAGTACTACTGAATGCAATAAATTACTAGATGAAATGCAAACTTTGCAAGAGGAGGACCCTCTGTACATGGCAGCAACTGGCATTTTTTGCGAAAATAAAACATACCGGGAGCAATAGGTTAATATGAGTCGGAAGAATTTAGAAAAAACTGGATTTTGATGATTGCGCGTAAATTAAATTTGATTTAAGTTACTTTGTGCAGATTCTTTAACATTTGTTTAATTTGTTATGAAGTTGTCTATAAACTCGTTTGCATGTTGTTTATTATTTATTTGTCATTTTCATGTTTTTAAGGGTTGTAGAATGTTTGGATATTTTTAATAAATAATTTGTACGTACCTGCTGTAGACTTCTCTTATTATGATATTCTTTGTTCACTTTGCAGTATGCTTATCGGTAACCATAAATCACGTCTTAAGGTGATGGCAATTCTATTAACAATAAAACGATTAAGGCGGAAAAAAATTGGAAGGAGGCCCGACACAAATTCAATGCTTTCGGGAAGCAAGTACGTGAATGAAATTATTGAAGGTAACCGAGCACCTAGTAAGGAAATGCTACGAATGGAGAAAGAGGTTTTCTTAACCATGTGTAAACTTTTCCGGAGCAAAGGTTGGCTTAAAAATAGCCGTTATCTTTCGGTTGAAGAAAAAACGGCGATGTTCCTTATGACATTGGGTCAAGGGCATTTTACTCGTGTTTTGAAGAGACGGTTTAATCATTCTACTCACACAATCCCTAAATATTTTTATGAAGTATTGCGTGCTGTTTTGAAGTTCTCAAAAGAGGTGATCGTCCCTAATTATTCACCGGGCACAAGTCAGAGTGTTCAACAGCGACGATTGCGAGAAGATTTTAAGGTAATAACACATCTTTCAATTTTTCTTATAAATTTGTGAATGCAGGAAACAAAAATTATTCTTATTTGGTAGTTAATATAATGACATTGCATATTTTATTTTGTATTATTTAATTTGTTTCTCTAACAAAAATGTTGCTTCGTTAGGGTGCAATATGTGCACTTGATGGAACTCTTATAGATGCCGTTGTTTCCTCAAATAGCAAAACTCCTTACAGAGGAAGAGGCAAATGTGACTGTGTTCAGAATGTGTTAGCGATATGTGACTTCCACATGATATTTACATTTATATGGGCTGGCTGGGAAGGCGTTGCACATGATTCTCGAGTTTTAACAAGGACATTGCATGATCCCACAAGTAATTTTCCACTTCCTCCTCCAGGTAAAAATAAATCTGATATATATACACACACAAACACACGTATATCTATATTCATTTTTTTTATGGAACATATAATTTTATTTTTACATTTGTGTTTTTATAATTTTGTAGATAAGTATTACTTGTGCGATGCAGCTTATCCTCTCATCAAAGGGTTTATGACACCATACTGTAATATACGTTAATGGTTGTCTGATTTTCGTACTGTTCGTGCAAGAACAAAAGAAGAACTATTCAACCAGTCACACGCAAGGTTACGAAATATCATAGAACGTGCTTTCGGCGTCCTAAAGTCACGCTTTCCTATTCTTAAAAAAATGCCACAATATCCATTTTCAACTCAACGGAATACCGTAATAGCATGTGTCGCGATACACAATTATCTTCGAATGAAAAATAGCAATGACACATGGTTTCAAGAATTTGCCGATGAAGATCAAATTCTGGAAAATGTTCGGCACATGAATATTGATTCAAATATTGATGACTTGGGCAGAGGATCACAACATAATGATCAAAGGTTTATGTTAAATTTACGTGAAGAAATTGCAAACCAAATTGCTAATGCTAGATTGCGACGTAGTTAAATTATTCATCTTTGTTACAATATATTCATATTTTCATTTTGCGTTTTTTTTGAATTATTTGAGGTGCTATTATTGTTATAAAACGGATGGAGATAACTTCAGATGCAAGAAATAGAAACAGAAGCAATCAAACATAAACAATCAAAGGAGAAAACGAAACAAGAAGAACACATGATTTAACGTGGAAAACCCCTCGATGGGAGAGGTAAAAACCACGAGCGTAAAAGAGATATTTTATTATGCACCTGAATTTTACAGATTTCAACACACACGAGATAATGAGACAACAATCAGTATTTATAGGCACAAATCCCTAAGCCCTAGCCGCCAGGAATCTTTGTCGATCTGCCATAAATACCCTTTACACGTGTCCTCCTTTTAATGACATCAGTATAGGCGTCACATAACGAATTAACAGAGATGGGACCTGCTGATTCAGTACTCAAACAGATCATCACCCTGGCCGATAGTCACCTGCTGAAGCCTCGATGACTCCACCCTACTTGATGCATGCAATTGAATACACTTCTCACCGTCCATCACACACCGAGTCTTCGATTGGTTCCACCCAGATCAGAGTTTAAGTCACCTTCTCGACAAATCTCCACCTTGACTTCAACTCTCACTAGAGTCAAACAGATTGCATAACCGGATGTACTTGTACCAGATGCATTCGTCAATGCCGGATGTACTTGTACCTGCACTATCTCCACAAATCCACTCCCACCGATCGCCTCGGTGAGAGTTTCCAAACAGACATTACAAGCTTTGAATATTCGGTAAGTCCAGGCAAAGTGGAACTTACTCTACTGAATCGGTTTAGTGAACATATCGTGAGATTCTCCTTTGTGCCAATTTTCTTCACCACAACCTCTTCTCATTTCTCGAAAAATGATACGACATCAATATGCTTGGTTCTCTCACGATGAACTCCGATCCTTAGCTAAACATATTGCACTTAGGATCATCACAATATATATCACTGATCCCGATGCAACCCCAAATCATTGACTAGCCCTTCAACCGTATTAACACCCTCCTTGACTCGCTTCAAGAAGAGCCATATATTACGCTTCAAGAGTTGATAAGGCTCATCAGTAGCACAAGAGTAGCTTTCCAAATGACCACCGCATTTCCCAATGTAAACACATAACTTGAGGCATTGATTTTCTCTCACAACATCACCGTGATAATCAGCATCACAAAGAACTCGTGACCAAACCAATATCACCACCATAAATGAGACCAACATCACCGTACTCTCTCCGGTGCACTGAATATCCTTTTACAATTTTTCCAGGTGTTCCTTTCCAGGTTGAGCCATAAACTCTGCGACAACACTCGATTTGCTGAGCGATCGAGCCTAGTGCATACCATGGCATACATCGATCGCCAACTACACTAGCATAGGGAACTTTTGTCATATACTCCTTCTCTTCACCGATCAGAAGCATAAATGGACAAATGAACATTTGATGCCATAGGAGTATCTATTGGTTTTCTGCAAGAGACATCCCAAACTTGGCCAATATCTTACGCACATAACCTCACGAGACAAGAACAACTTTTCCGACTTCTATCTCCGGATCTCCATCCCCAAGATTTTCTTGGCGGCACCCAAATCCTTCATTTCAAATTCAAGACCGAGAAGGTTCTTGATTTTGAACATCGACTTCCTTCGCAGCCTATCAAGATGTCATCCACATACGAGACAAGATAGATATATGATCCATCTTTCAAACAGATCAGTAAACACAATAACATATGGACTTCTGTTATAACCTCTTTGAAGCATGAAATCACAAACCTTTTATACCACTTGCCTTGGAGCTTGCTTCAAACCATACAATGATTTCTTCAACTTGCAAACATAGTTTTCTTTGCCAGAACTTGAAAACTCAGCCGTGAATGTATATCTCCTCATCCACCTCACCATGTAGAAAAGCAGCTACATCTAATTGCTCAAGTTCCAGATCCACCTCCACCATTGCTAGTAACACCACTGATTGAAGTATGTCTCACCACTCGTGAAAATATTTCATCAAAGTCAACCCCTCCTTTTGAAATCCTCTTGCAACCAAACGTGCCTTATACTCCGATCTTCTCGCTTTGTTATTCCTTCCTTTTTCTTGAAGATCCATTTACAAGTCACAACCCCCGCTTGTCAAGTAACCACCCCAAGTCCGATTCTTCAATAATGACTCCATTTCATCTCCCATGGTCGCATGCCACCGAGATGCTTCAAATGTCATCGCTTCATCAAAGTAGGTTCAACCCTCTACTTTTCAAAGAAACTTGGAGTGCATATCCTCATCATATCCATATCTCCTTGAGGTATCCCAACATTAGATCTTCTAGATCACGGCGCTTTGTTATCACGATCAATGTTTGTATGACGCCTCCATTTAGATCTCAAGCAGACGCTTGATCGATTCTCGTTCATTATCCAGATCAAGATAGTGTTGATTTGGATCCACCGATTGTTGCATATCAAGAGACTCCACCAAGCTCCACCTGCTTCTCAACACTATCGATTCAATCGGTTTCATCTCCCTTCCACCGATGAGTTTAACATAGAATTTTCATCAAACACAACGTCCTGCTGAGGATTACTCGACTCGCTGATGACCAAATTCTATATCCTTTACTCCATCACCATACCCCACAAACACTCCTGGAGTGCTATCTTGGCTCTTGGCTCCAACTTCCTTTCACTAACATGATAGTAAGTCGCATTTCCAAAACCCTTAGAATCGAGTAGTCAAGAGGCTTGCCCGACCACATCTCAAATGGTGTCTTGAGATTGATTCACAAACACAACGTGAGGACTCCTGATGATTAAGTAGCAATTGTCTTAACGGCTTCTTGCCCAAAATCTCCTTGATAAACCAAATGAGAAAGCATACACCTTGCCCTCTCCAGGAAGAGTTTGATTCATCCTTTCAAAATCTCCTTGACACCATTCTGCTGAGGTGTATTCCTTACACATTATGATGTCCGGCAATACCTCACCGCACAAAAATGAATCAAAATCCGTCCCAAATAATTCCGCACCATTATCTGTCGAAGCTTCTTGATTTTCTTGCCTAACTGATTCTCCACTAGGCCTTCCACTTGCTTGAAGTTATTGAATGCATCACTTTTGTTCTTCATCATCACCACCCAAGTCATCCTTGAATAGTCATCTATGAATGACACAAAATATCTGTGACCACCCAATGACTCAACTTTTGATGGACCCTGGAGAAATGAATGGATATAATCAAGTGTTGCCTTTGTATTGTGCAACCTCGCCGAGAACTTACTTCTATGCAACTTCCCAAACACACAATGTTCACAAAAGTCCAGATTCTTGACCTTATATCCCCAAGAAAACTCTTCTTAAAAGAACTGCCACAATATCCATTTGACCAAGTCTCAGCGGAATACCGTAGTAGCATGAGTCGCGATACACAATTATCTTGAATGAAACATATACAAGGTTCCTCTTGATGCCTTTGAGGACAAAACGAATTTTAAAGACATTCGATGATCACCTTCACCCTGGAAAATGAACCCGACACATGAATAGAGATTCCAAATTCTTGGTCATCTGTGGAACATGTCTTATCTTTCATGTACAAAATTTACCATCCTCTCGGCCCTGATTTGCAAACCTTGTCATGTTGGCCATATAGATTTGACCACCATCTATCTCGCTTTATGTTAAATATGGTTTACATCATTGAAATCCCTGCAAACCTCATCGATTGCTTTCTGCTAATGCTAGATTGCTTTCTTCCTTGGACAATTGGACTTAATATTCCCAGACATCGATTAGACTTAGGACCTTTGGACCACGACTTCTTTTTCTTCTTCCGTCGTCCATATCCTTTTCCACTATTCTTTGCTAGCTACTAGCCCAAGAACTGACCGTAGTTTGTGTCTAAGCTCCCTTGTTCATCTTATCCTTCCCAACTATGAGCAGCGCACAAAGTTTTCATATGATGCCGGTAATGACACCAACAGATTCATCTTCAATTTTAACATCAATATTCCTTAGATCAAGCAATATTGTGTTCCGGAGTCCAGGATGTTCCTCAAGTTTCCTTCATGCATCTTCAAATCCGAACAACCTCTGTTTCAACAACAACTTGTTGGTCGATGACTTGGTCATATAGCTTTCAAGCTTTTTCCACAACTTGGTCATGTGTCTTCCTCAAAGATCGGTGATAACATATCGATAAGCACAAGGATGGTTGATAAGTAATAAAATTTTGGTTTGTCGAAAAGTTAAACCCTGCATTTTAGATTTGCCACGCACCAAAACTGCTCTCTTCCTCAGAATTTATCGATTTTTACGTTTTTTCATGCGACATCTTTCCTTGCTAATCACAACTTTGTTCCTATCAAGGCCTTGGTGAAGACGAAGTTGATCGTGATAATTATTTAACTTCAGATGCAAAATTCAAACATAAACAATCAAAGAAAACAAAACAAGAAGAACCAGATTTAACGTGGAAAACCCTCAAACATTTTTATTATGCTACAAGAAATTGAGACAACAAGCTGTATTTATAGGCACAAATCCTAAGCCCTTATAACGCCATAAATACCCTTACACGTGATTCTTATTATATTAACGGATGTGGGACCTGCGTATTCGGTACTCGGCAGATCACACACCTGGCCGATAGTCACCCTTTGAAGCCTCGATGAGCTTGATTTACACTTATGGCAGTTTAAGTCACCTTATTGACAATTATCATATATAAATAGGGTATAAGTGTAAAATTGTAAAGTTAAGCATTTTTAGATTTACGCCAATAATGTTATCAACAAATTATTTTCGAATTTAGATTCGAGACATTGCAAAATAAATAAATAAAAAAATTGACTTTCTACAAACAATCAATATATCAATTTCAGATAACAACTCCTCTATATAAATAACTCACAGATCACCCATATTCACATACACATAGCAACAAAAAAAAAACCATCCTATACAGTTATACCTTCTTCTTCTTCTTCACTTTGTCTTCATTTTTCATCCAAAAGGCATGGAAAGATCTTCTTCAGACTACCCATTGGCACCTGCAAATGCCTATGCAAAAAGCGATGTCGAAGCAGACACCAAAGAGCTTCGTAACAAGAAACGCATCAAATATCTGCTGTATTTCATAGCCTTCTGTATATTCCAAACAGGGGTCATTGTATTGATGACTTTTACTATCATGAAGATGAGAACACCAAAGTTTGTCGTGCGGTCTGCTTCATTGGATAGTTTCTCTGTCGGAACAGAAACAAACCCTTCTTTCAATTTGACTATGAATGTTCAATTCGGCGTCAAGAACACGAATTTCGGTACCTTCAAGTCTCAAGAAACCGATGTGTTCTTGTACTACAGGGGTAGTCAAGTTGGCCAAGTCTCTGTTCCAAAAGCAACTGCTTTATGGAGAAACACCAAGAAGATTAACGTTGTTGTTAACCTTAATTCCTCTAATTTACCTGCAAACTCTTTGTTAGGCAGTGATTTGCGTTCTGGGGTGTTACCAATTACAGCACAGTCGAATCTTAATAGGAAGGTGCACCTTGTTCAGATGTTTAAGAAGAAGAAAGCCATTAAGTTGAATTGCACTATCGAAGTCAACACCACATCCCAGCAGGTCAACGATATTGCATGCACCACTTGATTTTTGTGAAACTTTGATATAATGTAATTTTGTTACATAATTTAATTTGTGGCATTGGAGTCATAATCATCACCTGATTGCTAACTTGCTTGCTAACTTGCGCATATTCTTCACTTAGACCTTTGAGAAATCTTATGACATGCTCAGTATCAAAATATTCCACAAACACTTTGACTATTGCTTTACAATTACATCCTGGTGCACAATTGCGCTTCGGAACCGGCCTTAGAATGTAAATCTCATCCCAAATAACTCTCATCCTTGTGTAATACTCAGTAACATAGATATTACCTTGCTTTAGATTGTTCAGTACTTCCAGCAGATCGGACCGACGGTACGAATCCAGATTTGAGAACCTATCCTTCAGATCCTCCCAAATCTCCTGCGCGATGTTGATCCAGAGTATGCTACGAGCAATCGTGCTGTGGACGGAGTTTAGAATCCACGATGTGACCATCGTATTGCACTGATTCCATGCCGCAAAATTCCTATCTTCTTCGTTCGGCCTAGGAATCGTTCCATCGATGAATCCTATCTTGTTTTTGGCAATAAGAGCCATCTGCATCGATCTACTCCAAGAATGATAATCATTTCCAAATGGGCCCTCAAATTTTTCCAACTTTATATACTTGTTTAAAAAAAAATTAAACACATTTTAAATCGTTGAACCTTCCAAAAAAAATTTTTCGTTGAATAAAATAAGGGCATGCATATTTGTTGTCACGGTAAATCAATTGAGTGGTTTATTGATTTTTTTCATGGCTATAGAGAGCGTGGATTCAATGATGCCTTTAAAGCAGCCCGAGAACTTGCTTAACAAATGAAAATTGAACCATTTTTTCGTGAAAAAAGGCAAATCCGGAGAAAAATGCATTTTGATGAGGTTTTAAGTGAAGAAGCCGTGTTTTCTGCTGAAGAGAGTTTCAGAGTACAATACTTCATGAATATAGTTAACAAAACTCTTGCCTCACTTGATGAAAGATTCAAGCAATTTCGGTTTTATGAACAAAATTTTGGCTTCCTGTTTGATTTGAAGATATGCTTCGATGATAAAAATTTGAAGAGTTCTTGTGACAATCTTTCAAATATTTTGACACACAATGGAGAAACTGATATTGACGGGAAAGATTTCTATAGAGAGTTCCAACTTTTTAAACATATTATTCCATTTGAATTTGGAGAACCCATCCAAGTCTTAATTATTTAAAACGTCAAAATGGTTGTTTTCCAAACACAAAGATCGCTTACCGAATCTTGTTGACTATTCCAGTTACCGTTGCATCAAGAGAAATAAGTTTTTCGAAGTTAAAATTAATAATTAACTATCTTCGAAGTATGATTAGAGTCAACTTGACTATCATTTACTATGTGATTATACCCCGTTTATACCTCGTTTTATATGTTTTCGGAGACATTTGAGTGTATTTTGATGCATTATAGACCTTTGTTGTCATTTCAAGACCTAGGACATAAAGTCCGGAAATCTTGTTATTTTTCGGTGTTTTGATGCATTCTCGGACACCCTAGTGTCATGTAGGGGTTACATGTGGTATTTGTTGTGATTATTTACAGGAATTAGGTGTTTGATATGTCCGGAAGGCGAGTGACGAAGGTAGGAGCGTGTGCCCGAAGCTTAAATGTTCAAACGGATCAAAACTCGTGGGTACTACAACCATACCTTCCATTGATCAGAATTTTGATCCACCTTAGAGGCGTTTTCTGGGCTGGTCATCTTCAATAGTTGTAGACAATTTCATTATCTTTCCAACGCATTTTGAATCACTGGATTTCGAGGTCTACACACAAAGTTATGGCTGATTTACTGAAGATGTGCCAGCAGGTGGCGGCCTATAGAATCATAGGCGGCGCCTACGGTGTAATTTTCACTTTCCTCAGTGTGTTATAAATAGTTTTTCACGATCTAAAAACAAGGGAGCTTCGTCCCCTTCACCTTTTTTTTTTCCTGCATTTTTCAATCTTTTTTCTTAGTTTTACTTAGATTTGTAAATAGTTAGCTTATATTAGGTTTAATTTTGTGTAAACCGAAGATCGATGCTACTAGCTATTGCAATTTCAGTTTGGATTTTGTTTTTCTTCCGTTGTTCTTCGACTCCAATTTTCGGTAATCTCGATTTCTTGCTTTCGATCTTGATTCATGTTGACTTTTATTGTTGATTTCTTTTATTTTGTTGATTGAATGAGTAGCTAATCGTTATATAGCCGAGTTATGCGATAATCTTCGAAACCGAATCCTAGTTTGTTCTTGAGGTGTTTTTGATGTTTTGATTGTTGATTCTTGGTGTTTTTATTGTTCTAGAACTTATACTTAATCACGTTTATTGAATTCGCGACTCGATAATTGTATTACACGTATCGTCTTTATATATGTATTTTGCAAGAGGGTACGAGAACCGGGGTTCTAGGATCACCCTGAAACCGACTGAGTTGTTTAGATTCGGTTTCGTGTGTGAGGTTTGTATCAACTTGTTGAGCGTTTCATTGAACGTAGACCGTGTTAGGTCAGTTAAATCCGGTTAGCGGACTGTTGAACTTGACATAGGATGGTAGATTATTGAAATGATGTCTATTCTCGGAATTAGGAAACGACACCCTTCGAGTGACATCGAGAACGTTTATGTGAATCAAGAACACTTCCGGACTCAACTAGGGTTTGTGAGTATTAGATTAGATCATAGCTCGGCTATCTTTTTTTTTCATAGTTTAAACTCTTTTATTATGTGTATATTTAGTTTGTAAAACCGGTGATCTGACAAATCACCACATTCCGTAGTAGTGTTGGCCTAAACTAGGAACAATACCGACTTTGATACTTAACCAGATTTCCTGTGGGATACGACCTTGCTCGCCATTTATAGTACAACCGACTCGGTACCCTGCCAGTTAGAGTTGGCTTACTGTAAAACGGCCATCAAAGTACAATGTCACAAGATCGTTTGAATGGGCTAGCAATGATATCGATAGAGAAGAATATGGTTGATGAAGTTAATTATTCTAATTTGATAAATAATTATGCTTCCAAATATGCTAGAAGAACGGTGTTGAAGTAGTATTTTGCATTTAGGCTGTGTCGACTTACCTATGAATTTGAAATAAAGTGTTTTTTTTTTAAAATTTTTATTTATGTTTCTCTACTGAAAAAAAATGTTCTTCAGATCTAAAGAGGCTTGTCCGGAAAAATGGCTTTGGGCCCCGAATTTCACAGGGCCGGCTCTGTACATGTCATAGGAATTCAAATAGATTTTACTCATGGATGATAAAATATAAGTGAAAGTAGTCGATGTATGTGCAATACGAAGGACACAACTCTCTCCCCACCAATGTTATTGAGTTTAACATTGTATCAGAGTAGGAGATCATGAGATCAAACTTTGTTGTCAATATTATTTCTCATTTATATTGCGCAAATGTTGAGACTCTTTTATATTGTCCAAGTGTTGGGTCTCTTTGTTGGGCATGTAGTGTCTTTATATGCTTTTGTGTGGCATGCTGGCCCATGATTGTTATAGACTCACACTTGATGAGACGTGTCCAGGGGCGGATGCACCCTTTCCCTAGGAGGACACTCGCCCCCCCTCGGATCCGGAGAATAACACTATTATGTGTATTATGTATTATTTTTGCCCCCTATAAAATTTATATTCGCCCATAATAATCGGATGATTTGACATAAAACTTTTATTATGTAAATAAAAATACATAACTATTACCAAAGTGATACATTTTAAACAAAATAATAATAAAATTTGAAATGTTGGTTTCCTTCAAAAACATTGTTTTTAGTGTTTTAAGTTTTTATTGATAGTAGTAAAGGGTTATTCTATTCGGATTCTTTGATATATATATATACTATTATTATTTTCCTTTATATAGCACATAATATATAGTTGTGTTTTTTTTTTGTTTGCGATATACATTAGTTTTTCTTGCTTTGCGGATTCAAGAGACCAAAAACCACTACTATACATTTTTCGTATTGTAAAAAATCTTTAGAATTATCACCCCCCGTCACCCAGGATCCTGCGTCCGCCCATGGACGTGTTAAAATGCTTAAAATGTTAATTATCCACTTCTCTTTTAGTTTAAGCTTTTTGGGAGAGATGATAGTTGAACAAATCTCTAGGAGCTTTGTTTTAACCTATATAACGCTCTCTCCAAGTGACCCACCGTTCGGAGCGCTGTGACATGTAAAATGACTCCTAGAAACTTCCATTATATTTATTATTATCATTTTTAATATTACATTGAAATACTCGTGTGAAGAGTCTGGACGGCATGAATGTCATTTGTACAAATTGAGAAAATGCACAAAACATGTTTTGTCTATATATACAAATGACGCTAGTGCATATTTCAGGGTTTATTGTCAAAAAGACAAATTGAACATAGAAATATGCAATGAGAATAATGAAATATTTTTCTGGGTAAAAATGATATATTCTTATTTCACTGTGATAGTGAAACATTAGATTTGGGGTCAGTTCCACTGCAGCAAACAATGGATTTGGGGTTATCAACAATGGATTTATCTTTATTACCCAATTTATATTTTCACTGTCCTGATTCCTATTTTTTCATATTTTTTGTCTTTTTAAACCATTCCTCATTTTTTTTTATCTATTCGTATAAACGACAATAATTAAACGATGCATTTCAATAAGATCTCCCTAAGTAAAAAATTTCCACACAAACAAGTCATTCCGGAAAATGGCATGTACTACGTATTAATCTGGTTATTAAATAAGATAATCACATGAAAATGTATTGATGTTTCAATAAAGTGGCCACAGCATTTGACACCACACATTTTATATTACTGAACATAATTAATAATATAAATAAAAACAATATTATATTGACATAATTATTTACTACGAGTCAACGAAGTATCACTACTCATAACTATATGCATCGTCTAGAATTGAACAGAGCGACAAAGTCAAGTCCAAAAGTCTTAGCAATAATACGCGTTCAATTGGGGAGATACTTTTTGGGCAAAATATATACTCCTTCTAGAGACTCTGTCCACTTTCACCTACTTTTACAAAATATATACTACAATAACCAATAATATTTAAAGAGTTTTTATTGTTTAATTTGCACATCAGAACAGAAAATAAAACTGTCACTACAGCACCTGCACCTTCGGGATCAACTACTATGCGGAATAACTTGACTTAGTTGTAAAAAAAAAATAGTTGACTTTCTACAACTAAGTAAGCAATCAATTTCAATAACAAGTAACAACCGGCCTCTATATAAAGAACTCTCTGATCACCCCCAACAAATATCCCACCTCCGTATTCACAATTTCACATACAACAAAAAATCAATACAAAACTACCTTCTTCATTTTCATTCAAACAGCCATGGAAAGATCTTCTTCAGACTACCCATTGGCACCTGCAAATGGCTATGCAAAAAGCGATGTGGAGGCAGACTCCAAGGAGCTTCGTAACAAGAAACGCATCAAATATCTGCTGTATTTCATTGCCTTCTGTATATTCCAAACAGGGGTCATTGTATTGATGACTTTTACTATCATGAAGATGAGAACACCAAAGTTTGTCGTGCGGTCTGCTTCATTGGATAGTTTCTCTGTCAGAACAGAAACAAACCCTTCTTTCAATTTGACTATGAATGTTCAATTCGGCGTCAAGAACACGAATTTCGGTACCTTCAAGTCTCAAGAAACCGATGTGTTCTTGTACTACAGGGGTAGTCAAGTTGGCCAAGTCTCTGTTCCAAAAGCAACTGCTTTATGGAGAAGCACCAAGAAGATTAACGTTGTTGTTAACGTTAATTCCTCTAATTTACCTGCAAACTCTATGTTAGGCAGTGATTTGCGTTCTGGGGTGTTACCAATTACAGCACAGTCAAATCTTAATGGAAAGGTGCACCTTGTTCAGATGTTTAAGAAGAAGAAAGCCATCAAGTTGAATTGCAATTTAGAAGTCAACACCACATCCCAGCTGGTCAACGATATTGCATGCACCACTTGATTCTTTTGAAACATTGATATAATGTAATTTTGTTACACAGTAATATTTTTTATTTTTCATATTCTTTTTTTTGGGGTTTGGGTTATGTAGGTATATATATATGTAATAATTGATGTGGTATTCTTTAGTAGCATATATATATGAAATTATATTGAGATTCTTTATGTGATATTACCATTTGTATTTGTAGAATTTGAGATTTTGTTATGTACACACGCATATCAGCTTGAGTTTAATTGAAGTAATTAAGTTTGGTGATGATTTTGAATGAATTCTTTTATTTTACAAGAGACTACCTTTGTTGATACATGCCACAATTAAGTATTTATGTGGTAATTTCGTTTTGGTGATAAAGAAAACTAGTCGATGTAAATTAATTTTTAATTATCTTAATACCTTCAACTTGTTATTTTCGTTTAATTTTACAATTAATTGGATGAATATGTCTAGAGTAGCACATATAGCGGATTTCTTATACAGCGTCTTTTATGAGACTTATGCAATCTAAATATATACATCGACTTATGCAATCTAAGTTTTCATGTCTAGAAAGTTGTGAGGGACCTAAATTATTGAGAGGAAATCTGGTGTTAGGCAATGTCGAAATTTCAAGTAAAGATGAAACAATAAAACAAGAAGTTAACTGGAAAGAAGAATTGATCATTGAAGAAGAAGAAGGACATCTTCCAGAATTTGAAAGAAATGAAAGGTGGTAAAACTCAATGTTGCTTATTCATCCAATTGGACTGATTACAGAAGCAATTAAACTAACAACCTAATGATTTACAACTTCAATCAAAGTATATATAAGTTAGTTCGGTTATAATTGCTCCTAACTAACTCTAACTGATTCTGCTGCATGGTGTTCGACTAAATGCCTCAAAGGCAAAAATATCTTCATGCTTCAATACCCCCCTCAAGCTTGACTTGGTATAGTGAATGAACCAAGTGAAGCTTGCAAAAACATCTTCATCCATGCATGCTTCTACCAGGATGATGCTCATATATATCTTTGAGTGGATAAGCCTGTAGCAGTCTGTTGAATGTTGCATTGTCCAAAGGTTTAGTTAAAAGATCAGCAGGTTGGTTTTGTGTGTGAATGGGTAAAGGCTTGAGTACTTTAGCTAGGTATTTCTCTCTAATAAAGTGACAATCTATTTCAATATGTTGGTTCTTTCATGGAAAACAAGATTCTCCACAATATCCAATACACTTTGACTATCACAATATAAGGGTATTATTTCTGTGTGATCAACCTGAAAGTCCTTGAGTAAATAGATTATCCATTGTATATCACATGATGTTATGGCCATTGTTCTATACTCTGCCTCAGCTCACTAGAACTTCTAGAAACAGTAGGATGTTTCTTGGATTTCCATGAAACCAGTACATCACCAAGAAAAATTAAGAAACCAGTCACAGATCTTCTGGTTTTCTAACATCCTGCCCAGTCAGAATCACTAAATGCTTTGAGTTTAAGTTGGCCATTTCTAGGGAAGAAAAGCCCTTTTTCCTGATGCTGACTTGAGAAACCTTAAAAGTCTGTGTGCAGCATTGAGATGAGCTTCATTAGGCTTGTCAAGAAATTGACTTAACAGTTGAACATGAAATGCTATGTATGGTCTAGTATTTCCTAGGTATAACAGCTTTCCTACAAGACTCATGTAATATGTATTGGATTCAAATAATGGTGCTTCAACTTTTGTGAGATTTTGAGATGTGTCCATAGGAGTTATAATTGGTTTACAATCTATGAAACCAAATTCCTTGAGCAGATCAAGGCAATACTTTCTTTGGTTGATAACCATGCCAGCTTTAGCCCTTGTAACTTCAAAACAAAGAAAGTATCTGAGTTCCATCTTGACGGTCAAATCCTTGATGCTTCGATCGACCGAGTGTCACCTCTCGGTTGACCGAGGCAGCGAGTTTGGGTCGGTTTTCGCTTTAATCGTGCTTATCTTACAGAACCACCTAAGTCGGCAAAAACCTCTATATAAGCAAGCGAATCACGAGAATTGTAATACACACCATATACACCTTTCATACTTTAGAATATAATTCTACTTTGATATTTTAATACAATGTAGCATAAGTAGATTGAAGGTTTCCAGCAATTTAAAGGCTGCGAGTTATGTAAGCCTTTACTTTCTGTTTCTTTCTTTTAAGTAATTAATCCCTTCCAATTATGTTTTATCGTTTGAGTTAGTTAATTCATAGCTAGATGATGTAGATCTAGGCTATGGCGTTAGGGATATTGGCGAAGCCTTGTCTATGAGGATCCCATAACTTCGTCGTATGTTTAACGTCTATTCATGAATCTGCTTGGTTTTAATTAATGTGTATCTAAGTAGTTTATATGATTTCTTTCTGAGTTCTTTGTTTAAATGCATTACGTATGATGAAAACGGCCGAGAAATATATTCTAGGATGTAATCTGGGATGAAATCGTTCGGGTGACCGAATGAGTTCACTCGATCGACCCGAGCCCACCTATTCGGTCGACCGAGCCTGTTTTTTTCATCCGTTAAATAGCCACGTCTTTATGGTTAGGTTAACTTAATAGAATTTATTATCTCAGGTAGGTATGGCCACGCTCGTTGCTCGTCGATTTTAATTAGCGTATGATTAGAAAATACCAATATAGGACTCCTGGTCGGCTCACGAATGATCTTTCGGGACTTTCGTGAGACCTAGATCTGTTTTGTATTAGGGAATTGGCGTCATCTGGTTATGCGTCGTCGTAAACTAGCATGAGACCTAAAGGTAATTGTTAGTTGGGCGAGGGCTTGAGCGATCGTTTAGAAATCGCCTCACCATAGGAATGTTGCACTGGGCGAGGTGTGCAGTTAATATCGGCATCCTTAAGTTAAATAGCGTGTGAGTTATATGAGATGGAGGCACCAAAAGCGAAGTCACGTAACAATACCACGGTGATTTAGTGACTTACGGTGCTAAGTCAAGTTAAAGAGGATGACTCCGTAGCCAATCTAAGATAGATACAAATGGATTGACAGTTAATAAGTTCGATTTATTATATAAGTTATCTGAGGTCCAAGCGATAAAGACTATAATTGGGGAGGTTAATTACGTTGTGTCGAGTCGTGTCTTTACCTTTCTTGTCTTTATGTTGGTCGTGAGACCGCCTCATGTCCTTGACATGTTTAATTAATTGTTTATATATGAAATGACCCATAATTGGTTCCTGTGGGATCGGCCTTGATTCACTATAGCTATACTACGATGGGCCTAGTCCTCTTGCTAGTATTGGTTTATGGTGGTCAAGTATATTATAACACGATTGACCACGTCATCAAGTTTTTGGCGCCGTTGCCGGGAACCAACGGTCAATTTTATATATAAATAATTTTCTTATTCATGTCAAGTTTTACTGTTTTGAGTCTGTTTTTACGTTTTGAGTCCTACGGTTTATGCATTTCTGTCTAAAAATTCCGACTTAAAATAAAATTAAAAAAAAAAAAAATTTTATTCGGTTCGACCGAGAGACCTCGTTCGGTCGACCGAGAACTTATAATATTTTGTTTTGTTCTTGTCTGATTCTGTTTACGGTTTCGATTTGTGTTTTTCGTGCGGAATTTCGGCGTGTCTGTTTATCCCGTATGTTTAATCCGTAGGTCGATAGCGACATGGGAAACCATGTTAAAATCGAGTCTACGGTGCATTTGTTTTGTTTTCTTACATTTGCGAAACCAGGAAGCAATAATCCAAGTCAATAATTTTTAGCGGGTGAAAAATAACCCGACAAACATGTGGAGCTACAAGTCTCACGATGGAAGCGATGGAAGCAATACCTTTAAAGCACAAAGATGGCTCCGAAAAAAATTTAAAGGCTTAAATTCTTAGTGGTACAATGTCGAAGGCAAGGTACTACCTTTTTTTTCTTATGTTTTACTACCTTTTGGTTTTTGAGCATAAGTTAGCTTATACATGAATCTTAGTAAGAATCTTAGCCCGGAGTTGGTTTGTAAGAATAATTTTATTAGTGTCGAAGGTTTTGCCCATATCTGTCTCATCTAGAGGGTGTAAGGAAACATGTAGTCGTTGAAAGGAGCGGTGAATAAAGAGTTCCTCGTAGTTACTGTTAAAATCTCATGGTCTATGCATGAGATTGCTTCTACTTGGCAGGGAGCAACAAATTGTGTAGTTTAAGCATTATTAATCTAAAGAAGGCGTTGAGTTTTGAGAGAACACCATCTTACGCTTTCGTTGATGTTTATGGTGATGGCTTCTCGGTGAACCCACCTTAAAAAAGCGAGATTACGCTTTGGGTGACAATTTAGAAATCGAAGACTCTTAAGGTTGGAAATAATTATCCTTATCTTTCCCTTTACACTTTTTCACCTTCAAACTTTTGATCCTCTCACCATCTCACCCCAACAAACCACATGTGCAGCATTCATTTGCCCTCACCCCACCCACCATAAACCTCCATTTTTGTTTTACAATACCTATGTGTTGCGAATTTGAAATATTGCTAAGCTTTAACGATTATCTTTTATCATTTTGATTTTCATGATACTAGTTGGGGTTAGTGTAGCTCGACCCTAGCTAGATTTTAAAGGTTTTTGGTTGATCAAAGTACAACTTATCTTTCTACCGGCGGTTGATCAATTGTCACATTTTCCGTCTATTCCGGCATCTCTAGATGATAAGTTTTGTTACGAACTATCACACCGATCCGACCTTGTTGATGACGGTTGTGACTTTTACGTGATACATTGGGTTATTAGTAGTTTCGAGGAGTAGCTACATCTCCTAAGTTTTTGATGGCAAAAGCGAGAAGTTTCTGCGTTAAGTATTTGATTTTATCTTTAGCCAATAAATTCGCATTCAATCTGTTATACCTTACCAAGTTTCTCTTTTCTGGATTGAATACCTTTTCGATCGAGTCACCCTCGTGTTTTCCCACGTCGAGGTAATGCTTTTGATCTTTGTCTTCTCCACCGGTTTTAAGAATATTTAGGCGGTGGCGGTTGTAGATGAAGACCACCATCTTTAGTTGCTTGTTTATTTTCTTTCTATTTAGTATTTTCTTGTCTTTGATGGTAAAAAGAAAGTGGCTTAAAGCTGTTTTTAGCTTTTCCTTTACTTGAGAGCCGTTTCAGAGCTAAGTCTTTTCTTAACTTCTCGTTTATTTTTGTCATTGAGGACAATGCCATGTTTAAGTGGGGTAGGAGACTTAGCGCCATGTTATGTCATGTTGTGTTATAATTGAAAATTGAATGAAACGGCACATGATTGAAAAAATTGAATAAATGCCACATTATTTATCTTTGATGGTAAAAGTAGATCTTTGTAAAAGTAAAGATGCAACAAATCTTTTTAGATCTTTGATGGTAGTTTGATGATAGTATGATATCACAACAAATCTTGAGCTTTGAGTGACTGAATTGCTGCTTAAAAAGCGTTATGCAACAAATCTTTGAGTGGATCAATTGCCGCTGAGACTACCAACTACTATATCATCCACATGGTACCAACAAATCTTTGAGGCTATGAAAGTAACTATATCATCCACATAGACCAGTAGGGCTATGAAAGTGGCACCAGATCCTTTTGTAAATAGTCTCTGATCATTAGGGGATTGTTTGTATCCACTTTCCAGCAATTTCTGTGTTAACTTGGCATTCCATTGCCTACTTGCCTGCCATAGGCCATATAAAGATCTGTTCAACTTGCAAACCACCCCATTTGCTTGTAAACCAGGTGGAGCCTTCATGTATACATCCTCGTCTAGACTTCCATGCAAGAAGGCATTGTTTAAATCTAGTTGATGTAAATGCCATCCTTGTTGTGCAGCCAAGGCCATTAATATCCTAATGGTTGTCTGCTTTGCAACAGGGGAAAGAGTTTCCAAAAAATCTATCCTTTCTGTCTATGTAACACCCTTAACAACCAGCTTTGCTTTATACCTTTCTATTGAACCATCTGACTTTCTCTTGATTTATGAACCCACTTACAACCAATAGTTTTGACATCTTTAGGTTGAACAACCATAGTCCATGCATTAGTCTTTTTAATGCCTATAATTCTAGATTCATGGCAACTTGCCGCTTTGGATCTTGAGCTGTCTGACCATAAGTGTTTGGCTCAATTTCCCCATGAATGTTTGCTATAAACCCCTGATAACTTGAAGAGAGATTAGCATAAAACATAACATAATCAATAGTATGATGAGATGTTTTTTTTTTGTGTTAGCAGTGTAGATATAATCACTCAAATATGAAGGTATATGTCTTTGTCTGATAGGCCTTCTAGGAGCCTCATTGGCACTAGCAAAATCAGTTTCATCTGCAGACTGAGGATCTGGAACACTAGTGGAGTGTAAAGGGGCAGAATTAACAGTATTAGGAATAGTGTCAGTAACAATGTCATCTGGAATATGCACTAGTAAACAAGGATCCTCAGTGGAGAATATGGAATGAACATCTGAAAAAGGAAATTACATTTCTAGATACAGAAATTGACATAGATTGTATGTCCATGACTCTATAACCTTTGATATTAGGCTCATACCCTAGAAAGACAGATTTTGTGCTCCTGTTATCAAACTTACCCCTTCCTCGGGCATATGTAGAAACAAAACAAAGACAACCAAAAACTTTAAGATTCTCATATGTAGGGTCATGTCCAAATAACAAGGAATGAGGTGTTTTGTTATTAAGTAAGGGAGTATGAATTAGATTAATCAAGTAAACTACATGATTTACACAATAACCGTGGTAGTCTAATGGTATATGATCGGCCTTTTCTAAGTGTCCAATCTCACCGGCAGTGTACCGGGTCAACTATAGCCTAGAATTGGTGAGTCAAGGTCGTATCCCACAGGGAATCTGGTTAAGTATCAGAGTCGGTCTCGTTCCTAGTTCAGGCCAACACAAGTGCGGTACATAAATTCTAAGGACGGTGATTTGTCAGATCACCGGTTCTACTACAATGATGTACAAAACAAAGGGTTAAAATTATAATAAAAAAAAGAAAAGATTTTAAACTACGAAAAACAAGATAGCCGAGCTACGATCCAATCGACTACTACCGAGCTCTAACTCGTAACCGGAAGTGATTTCAATATACTCTAATGTTCTTGGCATTGTTAAAGGATGTCGTCTCCTATTTCCGAAACTAAGCGCCAATTTCAACAACCTAGTTTCCTATGTCGAATTCAACAATCCACCGACCGGATTTAATCGACCCGACACGGTCTATGGACAATGAAACGCTTCGACAAGTCGATATAAAACCTCACACACGAAACCGAATCAACAACTCGGTCGGTTTTACACGGTGATCCTAGAACCCTTTTCCCGCACTTCTCGAAAAATACATATGTAAAGACGATCGTGTGACACGATTATTGAGTGATCGGCCAACAAAAGTCATTAAGAATAAGTTCTAGAACGTTAACAACACCGAGAATCTAACAATCAACACATCAAAATTACCTCAATTAACAAACTAGGGTTCGATTTCGAAGATTATCACATAACTCGACTATCGGGAAATTAACTAATCATTAAAGTAAGAAAAGATCAAGAAATCAACAATAGAAACCACAAGATTCAAGATTCAAAAGCTGTAAATGTGATTACCGGAAAAGTGAAGATGAAGGTCACCGAAAACGGAAACGAAATCCAAGTTGAAATTCAAACAACCGGGTAGCAACGATCTTCGGATTACAACTAGTTTAACTAATTTAATCTAAATATTTACATAAGACCTAATTTAAACTAAAAGAAATGGAAAAGTGCAGAGAAAAATCGCTGGGGAAGAAGCTAAAAGAGAGTCTACCGATCTAGATTAAATGGGGGTGTATTTATGGTGTTTTTCAGATCTGGACCCACAGGCGGGCGCCTGTCAAAAAATTCCATGAAGAAAACGTATCAGCAATATCCTAAGCCACGCCTAGCTGACACACCATCAGTAAATCGGTCATAACTTTGTGTGTAGACCTCCGAATCGATTCATTCAAGTTGCGTTGGAAAGCTGATTCAATTGCCTGCAACTTTCATGAAGATGTCCATCCCAGTAAATGCCTCTAAGGTGGATAAAAATGCAGATCAGTGGAAGGTGTGGTTGTAGTACCAACACGTTTCGATCCGTTTGAACGTTTAAGCATCGGGCACACGTTCCAATCCTAGTATCTCGCCTTCCGGACATCTCGAACACCTAAGTCCTGTAAAAAATCATAACAAAAACCACACGTAATCCCTACAGGACACTAGGGTGACCGAGAGTATAGTAAATACAACGAAAAAGACCGAGAATCCCGGACTTTTCGTGCTAGGTCCCGAAATGATAACAAAGGTGTAAATACATCAAAATACAACCAAATGTCCCCGGAAACACATAAAACGATGTATAAACGGGGTATAATCACATAGTAAATGATAGTCAATTTGACTCCCATCAACTACCCCATACTTAGCGTTTGCTAGCCCTCGAGCAAAAATAAGCGATCCAAAAATAAAGATGGAGTCAACATTGCTATCATACATTAAGTCTATAAGAATTGAAATGGTAAAACACAAGTAACTGATATAAATGCATAAAACTCGAGCTCTACTTTGTATCGAGAAAAGAATGTGTGTGTGTGTGTATATAGCTTCTTCGACATTAATCACCAATGACCGGTTTAGATTATAGACGTGTACATACCAGGATTACACCATAGGCTTATACGTCGTAAACATCTCCACTAATCGAGGTCTATCGTCGTCTAGTACGGTCAGGCAGGACTTGCACGGTTATATCGTTTAGGCTTAGGTTAGTGCTACGAAAGGATATTTACGATAAAAAATAGAAAGAGAAAGTGCAAACGAGCTTTAACCGAGAAAAATATATATGAAACTCGGTTGAACGGCTCCAACTCTCCAACTATAAAAACAATTTCGATATCCGAAATAAACCCCAACTCCAACTCTAAACAACAATAACTTGGTCCATTATTTTCTGGACACTTTCTAAAAATAAAAACACATACTATAAACATATATACACTCTTTTTTTCAATTTTTTTCTTCTTCTTCTTTCTTTTTTTTTTTTCACTTTTTTTTTCATTTTTTTTTCCAAACTATATACATGTATGTATAAAACTATACACATCAAAATTCCGAACAAAGTCGAACCAACACACCGTCACACTCTCATACCGAATAACTCGAATAATACAGTGTCACAACAGCACTCCCATACCACAACATCTCGCAACATCGTATAAATGTGCGGAAATAAAAGCTCAATTGCAAGGTAGTCAAGGATACGTAGACCGAAATAAGGCTAGGGACATCGATTATACGGGTTAGTAACAAAATGGTCAGTTTGGGCGGCGGTCTAACCACCCTACAACAGGCTGAGAGGGGTAACTGTGGATTAACATTAAGGATGGCATTTGGCTCTGATCGGGTCAAAATAAATGCCAAAACCGTCATCCCGCACTCTAACAACGAAGACCTTTCTTTATTTCGCCGGGTTACTAATATAAGTTCTAGGTAACAGGGTCATACGACAACTAAAATCGTCCACTAATCATGGTGATAAATGACGTCGAAGCTAACATGATAGAACTATTCGATTCTCAATACAAGATCTCAACTCGAATGAAATGCATCTATACAATAACTATATGTTCATCAAAACAATACCGAAGGCTCGATGTATCAAAACCAATGTCAAAACCATCAAAATTCCCAGAATCTGACTCATTTAAACTAAAGGGATAACAATCACTAAGTATAACTCATTCGACATGAATACGTGACATTTAAGCTAAACTAACCACCCTCTACTTTAAAACGAAACACGAAGGATAAGGGTAGAAAAGTTAGCTTACAACCGGAAAATGGTGCGAGTACGATCACGTGGCATCCGTAGAAAGTCCTTCCAGGGTACCTGTGCTAATATCAACAGAAACAACAACTACACGAGATACACATGTATGGAGATAACGAAATGAAACTAGACGGACAACCACGATTCATCAAAAACCAAAAACACCACACTAACCCCCATAATACACACTACACCGGGTTATATCACGACAAAATTTACCTGAATACGCACTAAAGAAACACAATGACACACTAGGGAAGAAAAGCGATAAAAATACATTCTGAGTTTATAGTCCTCAGTTAGACTCTCTACCCCGAACTATATCAAGGATAGCTATACCAAAGGAGAGCAAACCGTTGCGTCTCCCTACAAAAATCGTAGGAATTGAGCACCCCTTGAAAATAAAACAATAAAAATATAGGGCTCAATCCCCACCACTACGATTTGTTCGATGAGTCCATTGCACAGAACAACGAACTCACTTTCCCCGAACTAAAACATATCCCAACCAATAACGACTCTAGCTCCAAGTAGTAACAAATAGGCTCAACATCAACAACAAAATCAATAGGGTGCACCCCCGAAGATATAACAATAGGGCTAAATGAAGACGGAACAGGTGACTCAATAGATACAAGAGTCATACCATCCTCGTTGTGTTCCTCCGGGGTGATACCGCTTCGAGTGAAGATAGCATTGACCGGATTAGCTGGCCTAAGATCCCTTCCGAGACCTAGATCATCATCATTATCACCAACCGTCGACTCCTCAATAGATACTGCATTCACACCTCTCGGATTTCTAACCGTATTACTTGGCAGGCCACCCGTCGGAGTCGATTTCTGATAATCGGCCATCTGTCCAACTTAATGTTCCAAGTTCCGTATCGAGGCTTGCATTGAAGTCATTGAATTCCGAATCTCTCTATTATTGTCTCTCATCTCCTTAGCATTGTCATAAACCATCCTCGATAATTGATCCAAAGTTGGCGGTTGTTGATTATAGTAACTTGGAGCATTATCCCACGCATTCCCGTATGATATGGCGTATGGGTTGAACTGATAAAATGGTTGTGTTTGGTAACTCATAGCACCGTAATTGTAATATCCGAATGGATAAGGATATAAGCCGTAATTGTAGTATGGATTCATCTGCAAACAGGGAAATAACACGAACACAATCACGGTATCTAGTCACTATCACTACCGAAGTAAATGGTGTGACACTTCAAAAAAAACAAATAAAAAAAACAAACTATACATAAAAAAACAAATATGAAAAATGACCTAATCCTAAGAACTTAACTAACTTACAAGATATCAACCCGATTCCCGGCAACGGCGCCAGAAAACTTGATCGGCCTTTTCTAAGTGTCCAATCTCACCGGAAGTGTACCGGGTCAACTGTAGCCTAGAATTGGTGAGTCAAGGTCGTATCCCACAGGGAATCTGGTTAAGTATCAGAGTCGGTCTCGTTCCTAGTTCAGGCCAACACAAGTGCGGTACATAAATTCTAAGGACGGTGATTTGTCAGATCACCGGTTCTACTACAATGATGTACAAAACAAAAGGTTAAAATTATAATAAAAAAAAAGAAATATTTTAAACTACGAAAAACAAGATAGCCGAGCTATGATCCAATTGACTACTACCGAGCCCTAACTCGTAACCGGAAGTGATTTCAATATACTCTAATGTTCTTGGCATTGTTAAAGGATGTCGTCTCCTATTTCCGAAACTAAGCGCCAATTTCAACAACCTAGTTTCCTATGTCGAATTCAACAGTCCGCTGACCGGATTTAACTGACCCGACACGGTCTATGGACAATGAAACGCTCGACAAGTCGATATAAAACCTCACACACGAAACCGAATCTGAACAACTCAGTCGGTTTTACACGGTGATCCTAGAACCCCTTTTCCCGCACCCTCTCGAAAAATACATATGTAAAGACGATACGTGTGACACGATTATTGAGTGATCGAGCCTAACAAAAGTCATTAAGAATAAGTTCTAGAACGTTAACAACACCGAGAATCTAACAATCAACACATCAAAATTACCTCAATTAACAAACTAGGGTTCGATTTCGAAGATTATCACATAACTCGACTATCGGGAAATTAACTAATCATTAAAGTAAGAAAAGATCAAGAAATCAACAATAGAAACCACAAGATTCAAGATTCAAAAGCTGTAAATGTGATTACCGGAAAAGTGAAGATGAAGGTCACCGAAAACGGAAACGAAATCCAAGTTGAAATTCAAACAACCGGGTAGCAACGATCTTCGGATTACAACTAGTTTAACTAATTTAATCTAAATATTTACATAAGACCTAATTTAAACTAAAAGAAATGGAAAAGTGCAGAGAAAAATCGTTGGGGAAGAAGCTAAAAGAGAGTCTACCGATCTAGATCAAATGGGGGTGTATTTATGGTGTTTTTCAGATCTGGACCCACAGGCGTGATCCTGTCAAAAAATTCCATGAAGAAAACCTATCAGCAACATCCTAAGCCACGCCTAGCTGACACGCCTTCAGTAAATCAATCATAACTTTGTGTGTCGACCTCCGAATCGAGTGATTCAAGTTGCGTTGGAAATATGATTCAATTTCCTACAACTTTCATGAAGATGTCCATTTCGGCGAAAATGCAGATCAGTGGAAGGTGTGGTTGTAGTACCAACAAAACTAAACGTTTCGATCCGTTTGAACGTTTAAGCTTCTCTCGGATGAAAAACCATAAATTAACCTACTAAAGATGTACTAAAAATCCTCTACGTTCCAATCCTCGTCATCTTCGAACTCCCGATCTCGCCTTCCTTCTCCCTCGAGTGTCGGACATCTCAAAGAACACCTAAGTCCTGCAAATGTTTTTCCAAAATCATAACAAAATACCACTTCATTATTTTGAAATCACTTGTAAATCCCTACAGGACACTAGTGGTGACCGCTTCTCTATTTATTTCACTTAAAAATAAGGTAGAGTATAGTAAATACACAACTCCCCCAAAAACAAAACAATCAAAACTATAGCTCACCCACATGATCTACAACTCATAACAAAAGATACAACAACTATAGCAAAACAATGCCATCACAGGACTTTTCGTCTCTCAGGTCCCGAAATGATAACCAATATCATGTATATGATAACAAAGACTTCAAATACAACCAAATGTCCCGGAAACACATAAATACGATGTATAAACGGGGTATAATCACATAAATCATTAAAAATAATGTAAATGATAATCAATTTGACTCCCATCAAAAAGATATTAGTCACATCTATCATCGTTGTAATTCTCATTATATGCCTTAGCCACATTCAATATATGTTGATGTTTTCATTCAATTAGTCCATTCTATTTAGGAGTTCTCACTCAAAAGTATCGCAACACTCGGCATAACAGAATAATCTACAAATTTACAAGTGGTATATGAGTAAACATGTATACATAAAGCAACCACAAATAGGACTTATAGGATAACCAACACACAACTCAACAAAGTTTTATTCCTACTAACCTAAAAACTTAACTAAAAGGAAATACTTAAAAGACTAGTACACTCCTCTGAAGCGCTCTTTAATGTCAATAGCTTGACATGATTTCAAAAGATCAACCTGGATGGGCCAGCGCTTTGGATAACTTGCCATCACCTCAAGATCTGAATGCGTGAGTATTGGGGCGGAAATGATTTTCACTGCAACAACAAGTCGAAGGCGCACAAGGTCATTAAACTTTTCTCTCCCAAACTACAATCGACTCTCTTCTATTCTTTGCGTTTTGATAGTGTAGGAGGGTGTGCTTAACATGCTCGTGAGTCTCGGAGAAGGTTCCTCACGGGTAGAGGTAGGAATGTCATCATCCTGACTCAAAGAAATAAGATGGAATCTCTTCACAAATCAGGACATCCGCCTTTCATCCCTTCTTTGGAAATAAAGAGTCTCAGACTTCTCCCTTTGATTTGCCAAAAATATTTCTTAAGGCGATGACCATTCACTTTAAAAGCTTGATTACCATACCTGCTCAAAGTGATTACTCTCCACTCGGATTGACATCGAGAATCTGCAGGATGGACCAGCACTATCTGGGATTTGAGTTTACCCGAAAAGGTGAAGTCTAGTGATTATAAGTAAAGCGTCATTTCACCAACTTTGAATTCTCGTCCTTGATCTTGGCGTCATGGAGTATCTTCGTTCTTTCCTCTGCTAAGCTTAGCATTCTTATGCTCTTCCAGTCCGATCTTGCCGAGCCTCGTTCAATTGTAATAATCGTTTCTCCCCACGAGTTATTTCTCGAAGTTTAAGAATTTAATAGCCTGAAAAGCTGTGTTCAAGTTCGACTGGTAAAATGACAAGCTTTACCATAGACCATTCGGAAGGGTGACGTGCTCCATTGAGGAGTCATGAATGCTGATACGACCAGCCCACAATGCGTCATCCAACTTAAGACTCCAATTAGATCGATTATTGTTCACGGTCTTCTCACAAAATTCTTTCAAATTCGCCTTGCTTTAGCACCTGTTGGTACTAGTTTTGAGATGATATGGTGTACCAATCTTATGTTTGACACCATACTTCAAGTATCTTGTCAAGCGGCGCATTGCACAAAAGTATGATGTACCTTCATCCTACTAATGATAGCTCTCGAGGCAGTACTCCATCTAGTAAAGATATTCTTTTGCAAGAATTTCTCTCCACTTTATGATCAAGTTTGAGTAGCTATGGCCTCATTTTGAAACATAATCCACATTTGAGGATATACTTATTACCATGAGGGATGGAAAGGTCCGATAAAATCTATGCCATACCCTAAAAATCTCGCATTCAAGAATGGGCTGGTGAAGTATTTCCATCCGACTACTCTGCCGTCCAGCCTTCCTGGGCACCTCTAACCTTACAAAAGGCTTCGCATCTTTAAAAATGTTCGACGAGAGGAATCCAGCTTGAAGAATCTTTGCAACCGTGCTTTGGTGTTCCATAGTGACCTCCGGTGGGATAAGCCTGTGGCATTGTTCCGAATATCCATTGCTCTGTTCGGAACACG
The DNA here is from genome assembly GCA_026214975.1 of Gentiana macrophylla. Taxonomy (NCBI): domain Eukaryota; kingdom Viridiplantae; phylum Streptophyta; class Magnoliopsida; order Gentianales; family Gentianaceae; genus Gentiana; species Gentiana macrophylla. The sequence continues at coordinate 100,245,777 of CM047816.1, forward strand.
CCTTCTAAGCAACCCGTCTTTACGGGACTACGAACAAATAAGGATCTTCCATCGAGATATTTAAGATCGAAAGAACTTTTCTTCTCGAGACGTCATATCCTCTAAATGACCACTCGCTAAATAGTTGGATTTAGGTCAAAGATACTACTTGCCTAACCGTTTCAAGCTTCATCAATTGCTCGACCGGAAAATCAATGCTATATCAGGGATTGTGATTCTCTCGACCTCATTTACTAAGCGAGATAAATGATCACCAATGGACTTCTCACTACCTTTCTTATCTTTAATCACAAGGTCAAACTTCTTGCAAAATTCAAATCCATCTAAGTAACCTTGCTTTGGCATCCGCTATCCATAAGGTGCGTGAAAGCGTGCATTTGATCTGTCCATACAATCACTGAGACCCGAGAAGCTAAACACAAACTTGTCAATGGCAAAAGCGACTGCTAAGAGATCTTCTCTGATCGTAGTATAATTACATTGAGCCGGGTTCAAGGTACGACTTTATAATAAATGGGCTAAACCTTTTATCAACTCTTTTGACTTAAAAAACTGCGCTTTCATTGTACAATGTTGAGACATCACACATCAATTCGAAAGGCTTGGTCCAATCAAAAAGCACTAAATAGGGGCAATCAACGTAAGCTATCTTCGACAATTGAAAGCTTTTTGCACTTACTCATCGAACAAGAAATCTACATCATCTTTCAAAAGATTTGATAAAGGCTTGGCGATGGTAGAAAAGTCTCGAATAAACCGTCAGAAGCCAGCGTGTCTCTAGAAAACCTCATTACTCATTCACTGTCTTAGAGTACGTCATCCTTTCTTGTTTACCTTTTGGCCTTATCAACTTGAATACCAAAAAGATTGGACAATCTATGTCCTGAAAACAATCTTCTTCTTCAACTAGAAAATGGCATTTCTCCCGCTTAAGTACTGCCATTTTTCAACACAACGTTGGAGTACCATATCTGTATTCTTCAAAATTTCATCAAAGCTATCATCAGGTGAGAAGTAGTCGCTCCATGCTTCCATGCATTTCTCGTACAAGTCCATCAAAATGGCCAACATGCACCAGTTGAAAAGTCGCGCGGTGCATTACATAAGACCTTAACGGCATTCAAAGCAATATACATCAAGTAAACGCTTTGTCTTCTTATCATCTGTTGGTTTGATAGCTAATCAGAAGTGCAAATGAATATCCATCGAAAACAATACTTGTGACCACTACGTCTTCTCAATAAAGTCGTCAATGGCGGTAGGAAAGTGGTCTCCGGCGCTTAGCACCTCATTCAAGATAGTCAATACAGCACTCACAGCGCCACGTCCGACGTGAGGCAACTCAACTTTCATGAAGATGTCCAGCCCATAAAATGCCTCTAAGGTGGATCAAAATGCAGATCGCTGGAAGTGTGGTTGTAGTACCAACACGCTTCGATCCGCTTTGAACGCTTAAGCGGGCACACGCCCAATCCTCGATCTCGCCTTCACGGACATCTCGAACACCTAAGTCCTGTACAAAATCATAACAAAACCACACGTAATCCCTACAGGACACTAGGGTGACCGAGAGTATAGTAAATACACCAAAAGACCTGTATCCCGGACTTTTCGCCCTAGGTCCCGAAATGATAACCAATGTGTAAAAAATACAACCAAATGTCCCCGGAAACACATAAAACGATGTATAAACGGGGTATAATCACATAGTAAATGATAATCAATTTGACTCCCATCAGTATATTAGACTGAATTCTCATGCCTTAGCCACATTCAATATATGTTGATGTTTTCATTCAATTAGTCCATTCTATTTAGGAGTTCTCACACAAGATTTTTGGTGAACTATGCCATTCTTTCTATAAAAAGAAAACATGTTAAATTCACCACCATGATCAGATCCGGTTGTCTTGATACATTTTTCATACTGAATTTGGACAAATGTACAAAAAGTTTGCAAAACACCACCAGCCTCTGACTTGTATTTCATAAAAAAAACCTATGTGTATCTACTGTAATTATCAACAATGAACAAAAAATAAGTCTCACCATTCATAGTTGGTACTTTATTTGGACCTCAGATATCAGCATGAATCAAGTCAAAACAAATTGAAGTAAAAGAAGTGCTACTAATAGGAAAAGTAGGCCTTTTTCTGTTTAGACAATGGACAAATCATACAGTCATTATGAGGAGTCTTTATTCTAGAATCTATAAGACTGCAAAACCTTAATCCTTTGAGAGGAAGGATGACCTAATATAATATGCCATAGCAAAGATTCTAAAAAATTACTAGAATTACAAATAGCCCTAGGCAAAACAGTAACAATATCAGTGTCAACAGTGACAATATCAGTAACAGGGATTGTAAAGTCATCAACTAAAACGTATAAGCCATCCCGTTGATTTGATAAACTAGTCCCCCTCAAAGTTTTGTGTTCTGATGATAGTCAACTTTACTATGCTTCGGTGTATGTTTTAACCCCCATTTATGACACTTATGGCTTGTATTGGGTATTTTTAGACCATTTATAGGGAAAAATGCATTGTACACTCACTTTGAGACAAACCGTCAAATAGATGGAAAATCTCACCATTTTACGGTATTTTGACCCTTTTCGAGCCCTAGTTATCTTACGGAGTTATGCTCGGTATGTTTTTGAATGTTGTGATGTAGGATCTAGGTGAGTTATGAGCTCGGAAGACAAGGTATGAGACTTAGAGTGGCAAAACTGAAGCCCGGGGATCGAAACGGATCCAATATAGTTGGTGTTTTCGCCTTACTTTCACTTTATCTGAAATTTGACCAATGTTGGAGGCATTTTCTGGACTTGTGGTCTTCATAAAATTTGTAGATAATTGAATGAGCTTTCCAACGCAGTTTGAATCACTCAAATCAGAGCTCTACTCTCAAAGATATTACCAGATTACCGAAGGTGTATCAGTCCAGGAATTTTGGCGCGCGCCGAAGAAGAACAAAGACCACAGGAAGTCACAGAACAGCTTCAGCGCGCGCCGAGGACTTTGGGGCATGCCAAAAATGCTTTATCAGCACATTTTTGGGCGCTTATAAATAGATTTTTCACCCCCATTTCATATGAACTGATACCTAGACTCACTTAGACACTCTTAGGTCGTTTTTCTTCACTTTTCTCCCTTAGATTAGCTCATCTTTCACTCTTTCTCTTATATTAAACACAATTAGCTTAGATTCTAGCTCTCTTTGTTGGATTTTGGCATTTTGGAGTCTTCTTCTTCCCCAAGTGACAATGGGTGTGGATGAAGATTGATGTAATTCCAACTTTTCAGCATTTTGGTAACGAAAATCATCTCTTTTCTTGTTTTATGGCTTTGATTTCCTCTTTGATTCTTGTTCCTTTCATTATTATGAGTAGCTAAACATCTACATAGCTAAATCATGTGAAATTTGAAGAAATCTCCTTCTAATTGATGAAATTGGGAATGAGTAGTGCTTAATTGTTGTTATTTTGACGAATTTGTGTCTTAAAACTTGTTCTTAATGCTTGAATTAGCTTGATCATCTAGTTCATGAACTCACACACCACTTTTATAAATGTATGTTACGAAGGGATGTGGGAAAAGGGGTTTTAAGATCGTTGCTTATAATTGACCGAGTTGTTTAGATTCGATTAGGTAACGAGGTTTGTCGGTGTGAATCGAGCGGCTCTAGTTATTGATCTTGTTTCGGTTAGTTAAATCCTTAAAGGCGGACTGTTGAACCGGGCAAAGGGTACTAGGTTGTTGCATGACGTCTAGTACTATCTTAGGAGTTTGCATCCACGAATGAGTCGAAATAAACCATAGGATGGTTGGTTGGTAATGCTTATTCCCGATTAATCGATTAGAGGGGCGAAAGTATTCAATTTGATCATGGTTTGGCTATGTCTCTCTTTATATCTCATATCTTTAGTTTAATTATCGTAGGATTGACCTAAACTAAGTACGAAGACGACTTTGGTATTCGATTGATTCCTCGTGGGATACGACCTTGCTCTCCACTATAGTGCTTCCGACCCGGTACTCTGCCGGTTAAGGTTGGTCATCACTATTTAGGCCATCAAGAATTTCTAGCGCCGTTGCCGGGGAATTAATCGATATCTCTTAAGTCATTTGAAGACTTAGGCTTAGGTCGTTTTTGTTATCTTCTTTCTTGATGTTGGTTTTTTTGTTGAAGAGTCACACCATCTACTACGGTAGTGGTGGTGACTAGAGACCGTGATTGTGTTCTTGTTTTTCCCTTGAATCGCAGTGTATGGATTCGTATGGCCATGAGGGCCCTCCTCCCTTCTCATTTGGAAGCTTTAATTTCGGTGGTATGGGTTTTGGATTCCAACCATATTATCAGTTCAACCCATACACATCACCATACAACAATGAGTGGGGGAGTCCTCCAAGTTCTCACTTTCAACACACCAATGCCTATTTGCAATATGCACAACCTTCACAAATACCTCTTCCTCCACAAAAGAGCTCAACCGACATCCTCTTGGAGCAAATCAATGAAACTTTGCAAGAGCATAGTCGGGAGTTGAGGGATATTAAAACAAATGCTACTACTCTTCAATCGGAATTAAAGAACTTGGATAACCGGGTAGAGAAATTGATTGAGAAGAGGAAGGTTGAGATGAGTGCTAAAAATGATGAAATTTCTTTTGCCCCACCGTCGACTCTTGAGTTAATCACCCATCACGAGTGTTATGAAGAAGGTATGAATCATGATACTAGTGAATCATTTATTCCTTCTCCTTTGAACCTTATTGAAAAAACTGTGGTGGTGGATCACATAGAATATGTTGATGTTGTGGTTGAGCCAAAATATTATTGCTTGGTGTTTGGATATTTGTTATTTGACATATACACTCTTTCGGGGAAGTTGAATTCATTGTGTTGCATGATAAATTTCTTGAACCAATCATGGTGGTGGGGATTGAGCCCATTGTTTTTTCTTACTCTATTTTAAAGGTGTGCTCAATTCTTATGATGTGTGTAGGGAGACGCAACGGTTTGCTCTCCTTTGGTATAACTTTCCTTAGTATTGTTGGGGGTAGAAAGTCGAAATATGGACTTTAAACTTAGAATGTTTTAGATAGATGTATTTATTTTTGTTAAAAAAATAAAAGTGGATGAAAGTTTTTTTAATTGCCATGTTCTTGATGCTATTGAGCAAAAGATGTGCAATTTTATTATTTCATTCCACTCGTGTTTGTTGCTTTTCCTTTAGTTTCTTAATAAGTCAAGCCAATGACGTAAAACAAAGGCGCTTGTGGGAGGCAACTGATCGAACTTTTCTAGATGTCCAATCTAACCGGCAGTGTACCGGGTCAATTGTAGTCTAGTAAGTGGTCAAGGTCGTATCCACGAGGATTGTGAGGTTGAACACCGAAAAGCTATTATTATCTTGATCTAAGTCGCAAATTAAGAAGAAGGTAATTGTTTCTAGCAATCTACAACTAAAAGATGATAAATGATAAAAGGTCTAACCAAGATAATGCATTGATCAAGCAAACCTCTATTAGCATCATGGGAATGAGCTACCAACCAACCTTCCATTAGTGTTCAAGTGTGTGTTACCGGTGCATTCCTAAGCAAGTGGTTCCCCCTCATACGAGTGTATGGAACCACTCTATACCTCCTCTTTGGTCTAGGTGTCCTAAACCTAATGAATTGGCATGATACAAACTTGAATGCAATGACAATGTCAATACTCCCCGGATAAGAAATAGAATGCCTCAAGAGGTCAATTTTACCTTCCGGTTTTCCTATCCCTTCTCCCACACCAAGCATCTCATTTTGGTCTCAACTAAGTGTGTGTGTGCAAGTGCTAGGTGATCAATCCAACACCAACAAGCAATTCAATGAAAATAGGAAAAGATAACAACAACCCATGAAGCTATGAAACATGAACAAACATTCCCAATCAACCAATAGAGGTTAAACTATCACAACAACATTATCTTGGCTAGAATCAACTAGCCACTCATGATTGAAAATACAAACTTGTCAATGTAAGTATTCAAAATCATAAGAACACTTGAATGAAGGTAAAGATTAAAGATTACCAAACCAAAAGCAAGAATTCAAGCTTGGTGTTCTTCATTCAACTCCAAAAGCTTCAATGGAACCAATACTAGTGTATTTAACTCCAATCAAGTAGTAGAAGCTAAACTAGAATCCTTAACTATTACAATCCAAATCAAGGGCTAATTTCTACATAAATTTGGCTAGGAGAGCCCCTAGGGGCGGAGGTGAGCCTTCAAGAAGAGGAGAAATTGAGAAGATGAAGTTGGGGGTGGAATAATTGATAAATTCAATCCAAAATTAGGTTTTAAAGGCTGAAAACTGCTCCTGTGACGTTTTGGCGCGCGTCACTAAAGGTTTGGCGTGCGTCACGAAAAGGTCTAAAACTCTTTGAATAGCTACAATGACGTTTGGCGCGCGCCACAATAAGTTGGCTTGCGCCAATTTCACAGCAGCTCACCAAAATCGTCATAACTTGAGTTGCAGAGCTCCGATTGATGTGATTCAAATTGAGTTTGAAAGCTCGTTTCTTCATCTACAACTCTTGTTCAGAATTATTCTCCAGAAAATGCCTTTGAGCTGGGTCAAATGTCCTTTGAATGTATGCTACGGTAGAAACGCAAACGACAAATGATCTGTTTGAACCCATAAGCTTCCGGTACACTCTTCTAGCCATCAAAATCAACACGTGGCGTCACTCGGAGTCTTGGTTAACCTATAATCCTGCAATACAACACAAAAATACCAAACGTAAACCCGACACGACGCTCCGGTTACTATAACCGGTACAAAACTATCAAAATATAATATTTTATATAATAATTACTATCTACACATTTGGGTGAAACTAAGGAAATAATGGCTTGAATTGATACAAGAACATCAATAAATGCATGAGAAATTGAGATAAAACATCGTGAAATGCATCAACTAGTTGACTCACATCAGCAACCCACTTTTTCTTTGTTTGGAAGTAGTAGGAGTGAGTCTTAGGTAAAAGAGTGGAGAATTTTGGCCTAGGAAAAGAGCTCTCAGGTGGAAACTTCCTTTTGATCCGTTGACCGAACTTGGATTGGTATCACTTTGGCCCGTTTTGGCCCTTATTTTATGCATGGATGATTGTTTCTCTTTTTATTATCTTTTCATCTCATGTGATTCGAGTTCGGTACCTTCGGTTATACAATGATAGTGTATGTGACATTGATTCTTTTTTTATTATTATTTCTCGATATCTATTGCTTGCTTTGGAGCACGAGGGTTGTACCCCGTGCATGAGTTTTCGTGTTTCTTGGTTTCATGGCTTTAGATATTCGAGATGGAGCTTTGTGGATATGTCACATGCATTCTTTCGCGCCTTTGCCGGGTTAAGCTATGTCTTCTTTCTCTTTATCATTCACAAACAGAGGACAGTGTTGCATTTAAAGTGGGGGGTGGTAGGCTTAGCTTTGATTTGTGCTTCATTGAGACTTGAGCCATTGTGTTGTATGCTTAGTGTTTGGTCACTTCTTTAGCAAAATTGAGCTATTTTTAAAATTTTCCAAAGTTTTGAAGTTTCATTCGTATGTTGAGCCATCACATTGATAGGATAAACGGTTTAGTAAACGTTTAAATGCATGCTACTTCGCTTACTACCTTGCCTTGTGAATGGGACACTTATGCACGTATAGCTTCGATTTCATAAACCGCGGTAACTAGTGACCGATTATGGTAGACTTAGGCACAATTTGGCTACCTAGAACTCATATCATTAACTTCGAGACGAAATAGAAAGGCCGACCTTAGTAGAGTTTGGGATGACAGTTATGGCGTTTCTTTGACCCGACCAGAGCCAAATAGCCATCCCGTGACATATTCCACAGTAACCCCTCTAAGCATTGGTAGGATGGTTAGACCCCCATCCGACACTTAGCCATTCGTATTTAGCCCGTAATTTCCCGACCCCAAGCCTTATTTGTGGTCTACATTCCCTTGAACACCCTACGAGTTGAGCTTAATCATTTCATTTTATCACACTTGCTTAGGCAAGTGAGGGGTGGCATAGTGGTTTGTATTCTTGATAGGAGTTTCTATTACGAGCTATTTCACATCTTGGAGGGTAGGAGCTCGATTCGTATGATGTATGTGTGATGGCCTTTGACTCAAACCTATTTAAATTGTATAATGCAGCTTTCTAAATTCAAAAAGTTTCTTGAAAAAAAAAAGAAAAAAAAAGAAGTAAAAAGAAAAAGAAAAGTCAAAAGAAATGAAATCAATCAAAGAAAGCTTGCAATAAAGTCAATAAAAGTGTAATAAAGGTTGAGTCAAAGAAAGCCAAGTGTTTTAGGACTCATGTTTTGATTTGTTATATAATGTTGGTATTTGGGATGAGTCCTTAGTGTAAAAACATGATTCTTATACATTTGTGCCTCGTACACTTGAGACATAGTGAGATATGACATTTTATCTCTTGGATTATGTTTCTAGTTTCTTTTTGAGCTAGAGAAGGGTAGGGCTAGCTACGCTTTGTATTGTTACACCCCGTGTTAAGCTTGCTCGTTTTGTCTCTTTCTTGTTTATTCCCCAGAAATTCCCTTCGGTTAGCCCCGTCCTTAGCCTAACGTTACAACCGTTCAAGTCCTACTCGACCTTGGTTAGCCTCGGTTGGCCCCAATTAGTGGAGATGCTTATGAAGTATGAGCCTATGGTGTAGTCGCAATGACCTAGCATCCAAAATCCAAACCGGTAAACCGTGGTAAATATAGGAGAATCTATTCGCACACACACATCCCGTTTGCTTGATAAGGTAGGGTTATGTTGCACGTATTTACTCTCTTACTTGTCAGTTATCATTGATATGTGATTGGATTGACCTACGCGAGTAACATTGACTCTTTGGATTCTTTTAAAACGCTCATTTTGCGCGAGCAAACGCTAAGTGAGGGGGTGGTTGATGAGAGTCAACTTTACTATGCTTCGGTGTATGTTTTAACCCCCCATTTATGACACTTATGGCTTGTATTGGGTATTTTTAGACCATTTATAGGGCAAAATGCATTGTACACTCACTTTGAGGCAAACCGTCAAATAGATGGAAAACCTCACCATTTTACAGTATTTTGACCCTTTTCGAGCCCTAGTTATCTTATGGAGATATGCTCGGTATGTGTTTGAATGTTGTGATGCAGGATCTAGGTGAGTTATGAGCTCGGAAGACAAGGTATGAGACTTAGAGTGGCATAACCGAAGCCCGGGGATGGAAACGGATCCAATATAGTTGGTGTTTTCGCCTTACATTCACTTTATCTGAAATTTGAGCAATGTTGGAGTCATTTTCTGGACTTGTGGTCTGCATAAAATTTTTAGATAATTGAATGAGCTTTCCAACACATTTTGAATCACTCAAATTGGAGCTCTACTCGCAAAGATATTGTCAGATTACCGAAGGTGTATCAGTCCAAGAATTTTGGCGCGCGCCGAAGAAGAACATAGACCACAGGAAGTCACAGAACAGCTTCAGCGCGCGCCGAGGACTTTGGGGCACGCCAAAACTGCTTTATCTGCACATTTTTGGGCGCTTATAAATAGATTTTTCACCCCCATTTCATATGAATTGATACCTAGACTCACTTAGACACTCTTAGGTCGTTTTTCTTCACTTTTCTCCGTTAGATTAGCTCATCTCTCACTCTTTCTCTTAGATTAAACATAATTTAGCTTAGATTCTAGCTCTCTTTGTTGGATTTTGGCATTTTGGCGTCTTCTTCTTCCCCAACTGACAATGAGTGTGGATGAAAATTGATGCAATTCCAACTTTTCTGCATTTTGGTAACGAAATTCATCTCTTTTCTTGTTTTAGGGCTTTGATTTCCTCTTTGATTCTTGTTCCTTTCATTATTATGAGTAGCTAAACATCTACATAGCTAAATCATATGAAATTTGAAGAAATCTCCCTCTAATTGATGAAATGAGGAATGGGTAGTGCTTAATTGTTGTTATTTTGACGAATTTGTGTCTTAAAACTTGTTCTTAATGCTTGAATTAGCTTGATCATCTAGTTCATGAACTCACACACCACTTTTATAAATGTATGTTACGAAGGGGTGTGGGAAAAGGGGTTTTAAGATCGTTGCTTATAATTGACCGAGTTGTTTAGATTCGATTAGGTAACGAGGTTTGTCGGTGTGAATCGAGCGGCTCTTGTTCTTGATCTTGTTTCGGTCTATTAAATCCTTAAAGGCAGACTGTTGAACCGGGCAAAGGGTAATAGGTTGTTGCATGGTGTCTAGTACTATCTTAGGAGTTTGCACCCACGAATGAGTCGAAATAAACCATAGGATGGTTGGTTGGTAATGCTTATTCCCGATTAATCGATTAGAGGGGCAAAAGTATTCAATTTGATCATGGTTTGGCTATGTCTCTCTTTATATCTCATATCTTTAGTTTAATTATCGTAGTAGTATAATCACAACACGAACAACCTTTGATTGACCTAAACTAAGTACGAAGACGACTTTGGTATTCGATTGATTCCTCATGGGATACGAATTTGCTCTCCACTATAGTGCTTCCGACCCGGTACTCTGCCGGTTAAGGTTGGTCGTCACTATTTTGTCCATCATGTTCCTGCACAATACCAATTTCAGGACCAAAAACAACAGAATAACCACTATCACTATTAAAAGAAAACATGTTAAATTCACCACCATGAGCAAATCTGATTGTCTTGATACATCTGTCATACTGAGTTTGGACAAATGTGCAAAAAGTTTGCAAAAGACCATCAGCCTCTGACTTGGCTTTCATAAAAAAACCCATGTGTATCTACTGTAATCATCAACAATGGACAAAAAATAAGTCTCACCTTTCGTAGTTGGTACTCTATTTGGACCCCAGATATCAGCATGAATCAAAACAAAACAAATTGAAGTAAAAGAAGTACTAACATGAAAAGTAGGCCTTTTTTTGTTTAGACAATGGACAAATCATACAATCATTATGAGGAGTCTTTATTCTAGAATCTATAGACTACAAAACCTTAATCCTTTGAGAGGAAGGATGACCTAATCTAAAATGCCGTAGCAAAGATTCTAAAAAAGTACAAGAATTACAAATAGACCAAGGTAAAACAGTACCAATATCAGTGTCAACAATGACGGTATTAGTAACAGGGCTTGTAAAGTCATCAACTAAAATGTATAAGCCATCCCTTTGATTAGATAAACTAGTCCTTCTCAAAGTTTTGTGTTCCTGCATAATACCAGAGTTAGGACCAAAAACAACAGAATAACCACTATCATTGGCAAGTTTCTTTACAGAGATCAAATTATAAGTGAATGAAGGTATGCAAAAAACAATTTGCAAAACTACATCCTTATTGATTTTAACCTTGCCATTGTGAGTAACTTTAATAGAAGAACCATTGGGCAACTTACAAACAAATTAAGAGCAGGCTTAATATCAAACAAAGATTTAAGAGAAAAAGTTATATGGTTAGTAGCACATGAATCTACGATCCAATGTACTAAACTGCCATTGTTACCTTGCCCTTGGGAATTTGACCAGTTTCCATAACCATTGAATTACAAAGAGCAGATGAGGGCTGCAAATTCTGAATTAGAGACAAGAGATGATCATACTGAGACTGTCAGATTGTAGTTGATTCTGTAGAAGTCTGTACAGACTGATTAGCAGGATCTTGAACTTCATCTGACATCACATTAGTTGCCATGGAACCTCCACCTTGTATGGCATTCTTTCCCACAATGTGTGCACACGGACCTTTTAGAACCTCCTCGGGAAACCCTTCTTGCACCTCTACCTTGGCCTCTCCATTAAGCAGGAAATCTAGCTTCCTGTCCAGCCACTGCATTGCATTACACATCAAAATTGTGATTTTGTGAAGCAGCAACCAAGATAACCGAATCAAAACTAGCAGCAGCGTAGTTCATTTGCAGCTCATGATTCAAAGCCATTACAAAGGCTGTCTTGATACCAGGAAAAGACAACACCTGAGATTTTACATTTGCGAAATTCCCATTTAAACCTTTTAAAAACCTTTTGTTATAGGCATTATCATAATATTCTCAGATGATTTGTAAATCAGGGCAAGTGCAATGGGGAATTAGACTTAACACAAGATATTGATCCCACAATGACTTCAGCTTCGTATAATAACCAGTAATTGACATATTTTCCTGCTTGGTTTTCTCTATCTCTTCTTCAAGATTTGAAAGCCTATAGGCATTTCCTCGTCCAAACCTATCTTGTAAATCAATCTATATTTCTCTTGCAGTGTCAAAATATATGACACTTTCAGCAATGAGAGAATCATGGAATTCATCAGCCAAGAATGAATCAAATCATTCATTCGCATCCCCCTGCATCTGTGATCTCAGACATTGTTAAAGAACCATTCACAAGACAAAGCTTGCCACGAGAATATAACACTTTAGTCACGGCCCTCTTCCAATTAACAAGAACCAAACTTGGATTATCATGTGAGTTCCCAGAATTCACAGGTGCAGCATCAGTAGCCACTGAAACAAACCAAGTGGCACACACAATTTGGAATGTTGTGACATGTAATATGACTCTTGAAAATTACCATTACAATTATTATTAATTATCGGTTTTGTCTACCTGATATATAGGCCTTTGATGAGAGGCATGTATGGCTAGAATGACAACTATTGGCGAAGCCTTCGTGATTTGATTGAAGCTTTCAATTTGTTGTTGATGCAATCCTTAAAAAATAAGTCATGTGTGGTTGGATGTTACCAATGGGTAAATCGGTGGAGAACTGTGTCAATTGTACTTGAATGCCAGGATATTGCTGGAGGTCTGATAACTTGCTAATAAAAACATAAGAAGAGCCCGAAGTTCTTCTTTGGAAAGTCTGTTTGACAATCAAATCAAAAGGCAAGTCTACGAGGAGACAAAGATTGATTTGGTACAATGTAGAATTATACAATGAGCAATAACTGCAGTGTGTATTAGTCTGATATTTAGTGCATTGTCATGATAATTGTAAGTTGCCTCAATGGTGTAGAATTTGAGGGTATATATATGTGAAGAGGAAAATCAGGGTGACATTCTCAAGGATAGTACGCAGTGGTCCCCAACAGGTCGGTACTATATTAGCCGGTGCCCAATAAATCGAGGACGATGTCTGATGGTCCCTAACTAGCTAGTTTGTAAGCAGTATATATAAACAAGTACCCAATAAATCGAGGACGATGTTTGATGGTCCTTAACTAACTAGTTAATTTGTAAGCAGTATATATAAACAAGTACCCAATAAATCGAGGACAATGTCTGATGGTCCCTAACTAGCTAGTTTGTGAGAAGTATATATAAACAAGTACCCAATAAATCGAGGATAATGTCTGATGATTCCTAAGCTAGTAGTATAAATAATATAATAATATTAGTCTTTGTGATCTAAAAGAATGAAGCTATGATAGAGACAAACTATCTTGAGAAATATACTTCATAGATCTGTATTTTCTTTTGTATCAAATGTTATAGATTTATTACTATTGATTAAATATTGTTCATCATAGCCACATCGAGGGGTATGTTTCCCACCAAGAGCAGATTCACGGCCATTGGGGGCATATACCCTACTCAACTTCCGGATATTATCTTTGATACATTTGTTAGATCCGTTGTTAGATCCGTTTTGGGCACATACCCCTACTTAACTTTCAGATATTATATTTGGTCGGAAATTTTATGGTGGTCCTGGACCAAGTATGACTTGATGATCCAGAACCAATAAAAATCCAGAAAAACACACGGGTCCAACCATGTAAAATATAAATGTCATACTTTTATAAATTTGTCCTTTTTTAAGAAATCCTATTGAAGAACAAGTATGACATGGTAGTCCTGGACCACCATAAAACTAATGACATTTGGTACCTTCGCTATCTGTGATTGTAACGGTCTATATATATAATTCAAATGAGCGACAAAGTCAAGTCAAAAATGAAGACAAAACGCATTCTAAAACCCACTTTTTTCTCAAGCAAAGTAATTAAGATGGTCCACTTTGAGCTGCAATAACATTTAACAAATCAATTAACTTGACTTCCTTCTACATGCAAATTCAAATAATTAACAACACCCCTCTATATATATAACTCTCTGATCACCCCAACAAACATCCCACCTCCATATCCACAAAGCAAAAAGAGAATATACATACATACCTTCAATTCAATTTGTCTTTATTTTCATCCAACAGCCATGGAAAAATCTTCAGACCCAATATTAGCACCAGGTTATGTAAGAATGGATCTCGAAACAGAGATCGAAAACTCGAAGGAGCTTCGTAAAAAGAAACGTATCAAATATTTGCTGTATTTCATAGCCTTCTGTATCTTCCAAACAGGGGTCATTGTATTGATGACTTTCACTATCATGAAGATCAGAACACCAAAGTTTGTTGTGCGGTCTGCTTCATGGGATAGTTTCTTACTTGCGCCAGAAACAAACCCTTCTTTCAATTTGACTATGAATGTTCAATTCGGCGTCAAGAACACGAATTTCGGTACCTTCAAGTTTCACGAAACCAATGTGTTCTTGTACTACAGGGGCAGTCAAGTTGGCCAAGTCACTGTTCCAAAAGCAACTGCTTTATGGAGAAGCACCAAGAAGATTAACGTTGTTGTTAACGTTAATTCCTCTAATTTACCTGCAAATTCTTCTTTGTTAAGCAGTGATTTGCGTTCTGGGGTGTTGCCGATTACAGCACAGTCGAATCTTAATGGGAAGGTGCACCTTGTTCAGATGTTTAAGAAGAAGAAAACAATTAAGTTGAATTGCTCTTTAGAAGTCAAATCCACATCCAAGCAGGTCAACGATATTGCATGCACTACATGATTCTTCTGAAACTTCTACTCGCAGAAACACACACGTTTATGTCATCGATAATACTGTCTATTGATTCATATGTATCTCGTTAGAACGAATGATATAAAAGGTGTTTGTATAACTTTATTTTAATTATTTTATTGTAAAACTAGTATTTTGGTTTGTGAGAGTGGTGCGTATGTTTTTTCGATAAATTAAAATACTATTACTGCTGATCAGAACAACTAGCTTGGGTGTGAGCCGCGTCTTATATATCAATATCGTTGATATTGTTACATGTCTTTTTTAGAGTATTTATGTATAATATGATTGTATATGATCCGGATTGATTTAATATGAATTTTTCGTATATATCTTTCTTTTTAAAGTTAACTGGAAATATTATTAAGCAACATCCAAAAAAACACGCATTCACCATATTCAGGTGAGGATTTGCGACTAAGTTAACTAACCTTGCCACAGATAGACTTATTGTCCGCAAGCCTAACAAAATTAAAAGAACAAGAAACAAAACCCCTTGCCACCGCTATACAATTTTAAAGCCAGACACCCTAGTTAAGAAAGATCATATATCGCTAGGCCCTTGGAGCCGCTGAATGCACTCTAACAAGTCAGCTAGTCTCCACTAAGATCTTGGTAAAAACCCCCCGATGCCTCTAAAAACAGAGCTTAAAGTACAATTGAAAGTTTCAGAGATTCTACATCAAGATTCCTCGATCTCAACCCGTGACGAGAAATCTTATGAGTTTATAAGATTATCCTATGAATTAATGTAAATTTTGATGTGATTATAGACTCGTATATATTTCAGTATATTATGCTAAAAAAAACATAATATACATGTATTCTTGTTGAATAACAAAGATTATGTTGATGAAACCATTTAAGAGCTATTAACAATAAACTCGATCCCTATATAGCTTTTAAAACTTAAAAATGATATATTTAATAAAGTCTACGTTCAACATCATTTTATTATTCTAAAAAAACATCATTTCATTATATATTTTCATTTATAAATAAAATAAAAATCTTGAAACCTACCTCGACAACCCCACAAGATGTTATTGGATAGATATTATATAAAGTTTTGAAGTAACTTTATCATTTTTCATTAAAACTCATATATTCATTTACCAAATTAGACTTATGGTTTTGAATTAAGTATAAACACTCTACCTTTCCATGCATAGTGTTAGACTTTTCCCACACGTCTACAAAGAAGGAAAGAATCACAAAGTCTATCATAGAACCGTGATAAAAAGTACAAGCAATTTTTTCAAAACATTTGAAAAGTTTGAATTTATTTTTTCAATTTGGAAAATGAAAAACAAATCATTCATTCTTTCCCTTTGAAAAATCTTTCGAGGAAAAAGCACAATGGTTGACTCTACATGATAGAAGCCTTTTATTTTATCAAAATTAGAGGGTGTAATATATTAATATGTATTATTTATTTTAATGATTTATGTCGTATCGAGAAAATATCAGTAATATTGAAGAAAAATCATTCACTGAACGGATCAATATTGGATGATCAGTGCAGAGGATCCGGACATATCACATTTTTCCCTCAATAACTCCTTGATGCAGCACATGTGTCATAAATACTGCAATAACAAGATATCATTGCATTGCTTATACAAGTATCCGGTTGAACAGTACAGGCCGGTTGGGACCCACAGAAGTCGTCGGTTGAGCCCGGGAAGCCTTGACCGGAGCATCCGCTTATAATTGGTTGTTTCATGGTGTCAAGTACTGCAAAAATGAATGCGAAAATTTGAGATATGGTTCACAGCAACAACTGTCAAGGCTTGACCGGAGCATCCGCTTATAATTGGTTGTTTCATGGTGTCAAGTACTGCAAAAATGAATGCGAAAATTTGAGATATGGTTCACAGCAACAACTGTCCTTGGGCACCTGGGCCGCTTTACCGAGCCAATTCTCGGTTCAGCGTCCTAGGCTCTTCCTGGGCTTGTCCAGGACTGAACCTGGACATGTCTAACAGCTCGACTTGGTTCTCCTCAGGTTCGATCTCGATCTTTCTATATGTTTCGGCTCAAATCCTCTTCGGCTCGGATTATACCACCAATTATGTTGGAGAAAATGTGGAATTGAATTAAAAATGAATTAAAAATGATTTAATAATCATTTTATTCAGTGACTTTGTAAGCGTATTTCGGATATATTCTTGTATAGAATATATGTAATGTTTTATTAATTCTGAAAACTACGTGAGTCGTAGATGAATTCAGGATTTGGAATCATTCAATTCGGATAACGAGTGAATGAGAAATTAACGCTTAAAGTCGGTTTGTTGGAAAATTGATGATATGTCATATTGGGCCAATTGGGCTTAGTGTGTGTGTTATGAAAAGGAAAAATGGGAAGAAACTTTTCTCCCACATTGGTTGGAAGAAGGAAAAAGAAGCAATATTTATATGATATTGTTTTAGTGTAGTTGGACTAAGAAACCAACATTATACACCGCTCTCTATGCTTGGCGCAGGGGTGCAAATCAATCCGATTTACCTTTGGGCTTATACATGCCAGCGTGTCTCGCGTTACGAATGCAATTCGATTTGAAGGTTCACAATCGAGTTCGGTTTTGCATTGCAATCTGTTAATTTATTTTTCATCTGTTGAATCAATCAAGGTTCTTTGAAATGATCGCTCATGTTCCTATCCATCCAACTTTAAGTCGTGATTAAAGCCGAGGCTTTTAGCTTTCCAAGTTCCAACATAATGTCGATATTTATGACATTCAATTCGAAATGAGGTCGTTTCATTTCCATCGCTTTTCCATGTCCTCTCGCTATATAAACGAGCTACATGAATGGGAAGAGAAATACATGCATACGTAAATACAACATCGTAAATTGTATCATACACATACAGCTTAGTTCGAGTCCATTCACGAGTCGAAGAGATTCTGGGCATTGTCAGAGTTCGTTGTGGTTCAAGTCTGAAGTACCTCTACTTGAACAGGTATAACCGAGTTATTCTGGGAGACAATTGGTAACAACCGGGGTACATACCGGGCCAAAATTGTCTTAAGGACAGAGTTTCGACTCGTCTCGGTTTTGTATTGCATCGTATTTTATTTCAATTACTATTGTAATATAGTCATTTAAATATATTAAATAAAATTGTTGATTTAATTTTCGTTTATTTATTTTAATTGCGCACGGGGTATAACAGCTTAAGACAATTTTTCGAAGAACCGTTGTTCTGATTCGAACCCGTGAGTACTCAAAATATTTGACGAATATTTCTTCAATTTTATTTGGACGAGGTTGATTCAAGTTGAATTTTATGTTGAACAAGTTCAACTCGTTTGAGAGGTATAGGAAGAAAAAAAAAAAAAAAAAAAATCAAGCTGGGCAAGTATTATCCTTTTGAAATTCGGCTAAGGGCCGCTCCAGAAATTTCGGCTGAGTGAAGCTAAGCTGAAATTCGGCTAAGGGCCGCTCCAGAAATTTCGGCTGAGTGAAGCTGAAATTCGATCAAGTGCTAGCGGCTGAGTGAAGCTAAAATTCGGCCAAGTGACAACAGCTGAGTGAAGCTAAAATACGGCCAAGTGCCAACGGCTGAGTGAAGCTAAAAATTCGGCCAAGTGCCAGCGGCTGAGTTAAGCAGAAATTCGGCTAAGTGCGGGCGGCTGAGTAAAGATGAAATTCGGCTAAGTGCTGGCGGCTGAGTAAAGATGAAATTCGGCAAAGTGCCGGCGGCTGAGTAAAGCTGAAATTCAGCCGAGTGATATAATTCACTAAATGCTGAAACTGTTCAGTTTCTTAAAAACTGATGGGTGAATAAATTCGAAATTGTCATCATTAATATTGTTCGGTTTCAAACTTGTTGATATTGTTACGATTTGATAAACGGTTGGAGAATCGAGTTGAAATAAACTCGAGCTTGTTTTGACGAGTCAAAACAATCTTCAACTTGTTTTACGAATTTAAAAACAATCTTAAGTATGTTTACGAGTTGAAAACAGGCCCCAGTCTGTTTTATCAAGCTGAAACAAGTTTGAGTTTGTTTTTGACGAGTTGAAAACAAACTTTACTTGGTTTGATATCGAGTCGATATAAAATGTGTTAAATATCAATTTTTTGGTATTTAAATTATCCTTTTGAGAAAATGGTCGTTTAAAAAACGAGCCTTAAAATTGTTTATCTTCTGTTTGTGAACAGAAATGGAATTTTATAATCAGATGACTCCTATTGGTGCGCCAATTCGAGGAGAAAGCTCCCAGGTTGCGGGAAGTGAAGTGGTTTTAAAACAGGTCAAAATTGAGCCTGACAGAGACCTCGAGGAAGAGGAATATGCTTGGGTTGTAAACACTGGGGCTACCCGACATATGTGTGCGAACAGATCATCGTTTTTTAGTTACCAAAATCTCAAAGGTGAGAAAATAGTAATGTCAAATTCAACTACTTCCGATATCATTGGATGCGGTCATGTAACGCCCCGAATTTTATGGCATAAAAGGAAAAGGATAAAGTTGTCAAAAAAAAAATTTATTATTACTATTATTATTGTTGTTGTTGTTATTATTATTATTATTATTATTATTAGTATTTTACATAAATTTAATTGCTGATCTATTCAAAATAATATATGCCTATTATATTATACGTGTATATTTGACAAAAAAATAAAAAAAATGCAATGATAATTAATAAGTCTACAAGTTGTAACTGGCATATGTTTTAAAGATGAATCATTTTGTTTTCCCATAATTCATCATTTACGGGTAACTGATATTTATAATTATTACAAAACAGCATTAATTTTTTAGTAAATACACATGTACATGCATAAAATAAATCAGTTTTCAAATGCTTTAATTTATCTATCATATCCGTTACCAGTTATACACATTAATTAAGACTTTTGTCTATGTTCATCATCCATATATATTAGTATTTCACTCATTTGTACACATCCACCCGCCTTGGCCGATACACCTCATAAGCCTCCACTTCACAACCAGGTTGTTATCCTTCATCCATTCACCATACATACATATGTATTTACTTAGATGATTCACTTGACATTATGCAAACAAGAAAGCCGAGAATCCATGGGTGAAAGATATGAGTCTCCAACTCCCATTGTTTTTATTCACTTTCTGATCCACTTCAGAGGAAACCGTTTTCCGTTCATCGTTGGCAAAGCGTTAAATGCAGGATCTAGACATACTTATAGAACACCCTATCTTCCTCGGTCGATAAATCTATATATCATTTCGGATCCAGAATCAAACCAGTTTCCGCCAACATAACCGCTTCGAAATTTCCGTCACCTCCGACCATAGAACTAGAGCGTCCCTCCCTCTGCTTGTTAATCGTTGGTTGTGTAATCAAAGGATTTTCCGAAGAATTGGCAAATTTGATCGAGAACATAAGAGGGAAAATGGTACAGAGGCTATACTAAAGTATCATCAACAGCACATATAAGGATCGAGGTTATCAAATGAATATTAACAATAGAGTTGGCATGGAATTTAAGCTTTATTTTGAGGTGTTAATGGCAAGCTGCTTACTCGTTTATATGGCCCTGTTGATGGTAGTTAGGAATTGTGATTTGAAGAAACCATAAGGTGCATACTGCATACATGAATGGTGCATGGGTGGGGTTGAGACTTAATAGAACTATAATTTGCCGCATGTTTCAACCGAGGGGAAATCTTGGGCGCAAATAAAGAAATAACCCAATTGATAGGCATACAACACGATTCTGGAAAGAAGGATGCTTGAACGAAAGAAGTGACGATTAGGAATAATTATTAGTGGAGGCATATCGAATACAATTATCACAAACGGTGAGTCTTTTATTTTGATATAAAGCTAAAGTGTGTCTTTTAATTATTTTCAAGTATTTTACTTATTTTAAAATGATGTTTTAAACTCGGAAGTCGTTTCGAATGATGTCTTAAAAACAATAAAACATTAACCGTTTTGAGCTAGTGCACAATCTTGTAACTATAAAAAAAAGCGATATACTTGAATTTGACGGATAATACTTGCTCGCTCATTTCAGCTCGTGACACGAAAGTGTCAAAGCTCGTGGCTAGGGGATTAGAGTTCTCGCTTTAGAGAACGGGCTAGTCACCGGTCTCGGGGCCTCTTGACTCAAGTCTTTCCGACTAAGAGCTAGAGTGCTCGCTCGTAAGAGTGGGGACGGTACCTTTTCCCCGAAGATTCATGCTACAGCCGGGAAAGCAAGGGCTGACGGTTGGTGCGTGGGTCCTAGGGCATGGATAGGGTTGGCTGGAGCCGTGTAGGAGTTTTGCACGGTGAAAGTTGATTCTTTTCCCTGACAATCGGCCGGAGTTGTCAGGCATGGCTAGTTCTCGTGGAGTGCGGTTGAAATCCCTGGGTAAAAATGGCGTTTGGGCGGTACTTGACTCATCGGCTCGGCCAAAGCTGGTGCTTGTAAAATAAACTCGACACGTTTTTTCCTTAATGCTCGTGCACTATATAATTTTTAAAATTGACTTATTATTGTTGCTCTGTCTTTTATTTTTATTTTCAAGAATTATTTACTAACTCGTTTTGCAAGATTAATAAAGGTTTCCGCTGCAAATTCTATAAAAGTTGTTTTTATATATATAATATAGTATAACACTTGCACACGCCTTGCGTCATACTCTGGCCTTTTCTTTGACGCTTTCGCTTCCTTTGTTTCTTTGTCTCTTTTGTTTTTTTTTTTTTTCTTTTACAAATATATGTACAGGTTTTGATCAAGGAAAAAGAGAAATTGTAGGCGATGTTTGATCGAGATTCGAAGATAAAGGAAATGAATGTTTTGGATGGTACTTATATAATTTTGAGAGCTATTGTAATTTTTATGAGTTGTAATATTGTAATGGAAATATTTTATTGAATTGATGTTAAATTGACTAGTGGATTTATTATGTTAAATTGTGGATTAGTTTGATTATCTTGGGATTTTTAGTCTAGTTATCAAGTCATGGCGGAGAGCTTCATGACCCTCCTAAATGGCTCCCAGGTGGGCGCAGGGGTCGGGGAGTAGAGTACATACAGGTGGTATCAGAGACAGGTTAGTTTTTTGTGAGTTGAATAAGGGAATGATTTTTGGGCATGTTAGGCTAAAGGACATGGTCTAGCAGGCAGCGAAACGCGACTGTTAACAAAAATAGGATATATATCTCTAGAATCGACTTAGTGAAATGAGTTTTAGAATTGGTTTAGTGAAATGATTATTAGAACTAAGTATGATCATGTGAAACGAGGAGACAATAAGATATGAATTTGATATTAGCGCATGAGTTGTGACTTTTAGACATTGTCTATGCTAAGTTTTAATATTTTGATCCAGAATTAGAATACAAGTGTTTCGCATACCACGTATTTTTATATATTTAAAGAAAGGTCTAGCAGAAAAAGTATACTAAATTTTTATATTGTTGGAACATATTTTCTAAAAGCAACAGAGCCATGCTTTATGCGCATTCTTTTAAACTGATATGTTGCATTAGTTTTCATAAATTTTTTTTTTTTTTTTTTTTTTTTTTAAGGTTTCAAAGGTGTCAAAGTTGTTACACTCATATTTTTATAACTCTTGATGAACAAATGGTTATTTTATAAATGAGTTTTATTACACGGTAAAAATATATCTATTTTTTTTTTTTTTTCTTCCATTCAATTGTTTTAATATATTATTGATATGTTATTTGCATGACAAGTTTAGTTTATTAAAAAAAATATATTGTTTTACATTATTCATTGATAGAACCAGAACTTTGAAATATCATATTTTTCATAATAGAGTAATTTTTCCGACAGTTCATAATAGAATATTGTTTTTGAAACTATATATATAAACAATTGAATACTACCATTTTCGTTTTTTAAGTCCTGATAATTTTTTATTTTTTATTTTTTTTGGAAAGAAAATGTTTCTTCAATTCTAATTCTTATTTGAAATGTCAAATGATTTTGATGCGAAAGTTTGAAACACTAGTCTTGTTATTCATTGGATCTTAGAGAGAATTTTGGGTTATATTATTTAAAGGTCATGGTTGTGATTCGGAGTTATTTTTTCATGCATGGAATATAGTGTAGAGTAAGATTTGTGACATGTAGATTAGCAAGGTGACACCCACATTCCCAGGATCTCACTCGATACCTTAGAAAACTACATCTTAAGGGTTAATAGAGTATAGGTGTGGAATACATTATAAGGAGAGGAAGTTCGAGGACTTACTTCTTTTGGCTTTTAATCAGAATTATAGCGAATTTTACAAGCGTAAAAGGAAAAAGGATAAAGTTGTCAAAAAAATAATTTATTATTACTATTATTATTGTTGTTGTTGTTATTATTATTATTATTATTATTATTAGTATTTTACATAAATTTAATTGCTGATCTATTCAAAATAATATATGCCTATTATATTATACGTGTATATTTGACAAAAATAAAAAAATGCAATGATAATTAATAAGTCTACAAGTTGTAACTGGCATATGTTTTAAAGATGAATCATTTTGTTTTCCCATAATTCATCATTTACGGGTAACTGATATTTATAATTATTACAAAACAGCATTAATTTTTTAGTAAATACACATGTACATGCATAAAATAAATCAGTTTTCAAATGCTTTAATTTATCTATCATATCCGTTACCAGTTATACACATTAATTAAGACTTTTGTCTATGTTCATCATCCATATATATTAGTATTTCACTCATTTGTACACATCCACCCGCCTTGGCCGATACACCTCATAAGCCTCCACTTCACAACCAGGTTGTTATCCTTCATCCATTCACCATACATACATATGTATTTACTTAGATGATTCACTTGACATTATGCAAACAAGAAAGCCGAGAATCCATGGGTGAAAGATATGAGTCTCCAACTCCCATTGTTTTTATTCACTTTCTGATCCACTTCAGAGGAAACCGTTTTCCGTTCATCGTTGGCAAAGCGTTAAATGCAGGATCTAGACATACTTATAGAACACCCTATCTTCCTCGGTCGATAAATCTATATATCATTTCGGATCCAGAATCAAACCAGTTTCCGCCAACATAACCGCTTCAATTTCCGTCACCTCCGACCATAGAACTAGAGCGTCCCTCCCTCTGCTTGTTAATCGTTGGTTGTGTAATCAAAGGATTTTCCGAAGAATTGGCAAATTTGATCGAGAACATAAGAGGGAAAATGGTACAGAGGCTATACTAAAGTATCATCAACAGCACATATAAGGATCGAGGTTATCAAATGAATATTAACAATAGAGTTGGCATGGAATTTAAGCTTTATTTTGAGGTGTTAATGGCAAGCTGCTTACTCGTTTATATGGCCCTGTTGATGGTAGTTAGGAATTGTGATTTGAAGAAACCATAAGGTGCATACTGCATACATGAATGGTGCATGGGTGGGGTTGAGACTTAATAGAACTATAATTTGCCGCATGTTTCAACCGAGGGGAAATCTTGGGCGCAAATAAAGAAATAACCCAATTGATAGGCATACAACACGATTCTGGAAAGAAGGATGCTTGAACGAAAGAAGTGACGATTAGAATAATTATTAGTGGAGGCATATCGAATACAATTATCACAAACTAGTGAGTCTTTTATTTTGATATAAAGTTTAAAAGTGTGCTCTTTTAATTATTTTCAAGTATTTTACTTATTTTAAAATGATGTTTTAAACTCGGAAGTCGTTTCGAATGATGTCTTAAAAACAATAAAACATTAACCGTTTTGAGCTAGTGCACAATCTTGTAACTATAAAAAAAACTGATATACTTGGAATTGACGGATAATACTTGCTCGCTCGCTCGCTCGTGACACGAAAGTGTCAAAGCTCTGGTGGCTAGGGGGATTAGAGTTACTGCTCTAGGAGAACGGCTAGTCACCGGTCTCGGGGCCTCTTGACTCAAGTCTTTCCGGCTGTGAGCTAGAGTGCTCGCTCGTAAAGAGTGGGGACGGTACCTTTTCCCGAAGATTCATGCTACTGACCGGAAAGCAAGGGTGACGGTTGGTGCGTGGGTCCTAGGGCATGGATAGGGTTGGCCGGAGCCGTGTAGGAGTTTTGCACGGTGAAAGTTGATTCTTTCCACGACAATCGGCCGGAGTTGTCGAGCATGGCTAGTTCTCGTGGAGTGCGGTTGAAATCCACAGGTAAAAATGGCGTTTGGGCGGTACTTGACTCATCGGCTCGCCAAAGTCGGTGCTTGTAAAATAAACTCGACACGTTTTTCCTTAATGCTCGTGGCACTATATAATTTTAAAATTGACTTATTATTGTTGCTCTGTCTTTTATTTTTATTTTCAAGAATTATTTACTAACTCGCTTTTGCAAGATTAATAAAGGTTTCATTGCAAATTCTATAAAAGTTGTTTTTATATATATAATATAGTATAACACTTGCAGACACGCTATTCATACTGGCACTTTTCTTTGGCCTTACCTTCCTTTGTTTCTTTGTCTCTTTTGTTTTTTTTTTTTTTTTTACAAATATATGTACAGGTTTTGATCAAGGAAAAAGAGAAATTGTAGGCGATGTTTGATCGAGATTCGAAGATAAAGGAAATGAATGTTTTGGATGGTACTTATATAATTTTGAGAGCTATTGTAATTTTTATGAGTTGTAATATTGTAATGGAAATATTTTATTGAATTGATGTTAAATTGACTAGTGGATTTATTATGTTAAATTGTGGATTAGTTTGATTATCTTGGGATTTTTAGTCTAGTTACTGAAGTCACAAGAGAGAACTTCGCAACCCTCTCCTAGAATGACCCCAGTGGGCTGCAGGGGTCGGGAGTAGGAGTATATTACAGGTGGTATCGAGAGCAGGTTAGTTTTTGTGAGTTGAATAAGGGAATGATTTTTGGGCATGTTAGGCTAAAGGACATGGTCTAGCAGGCAGCTAAACGCGATTGTTAACAAAAATAGGATATATATCTCTAGAATCGACTTAGTGAAATGAGTTTTAGAATTGGTTTAGTGAAATGATTATTAGAACTAAGTATGATCATGTGAAACGAGGAGACAATAAGATATGAATTTGATATTAGCGCATGAGTTGTGACTTTTAGACATTGTCTATGCTAAGTTTTAATATTTTGATCCAGAATTAGAATACAAGTGTTTCGCATACCACGTATTTTTATATATTTAAAGAAAGGTCTAGCAGAAAAAGTATACTAAATTTTTATATTGTTGGAACATATTTTCTAAAAAGCAACAGAGCCATGCTTTATGCGCATTCTTTTTAAACTGATATGTTGCATTAGTTTTCATAAATTTTTTTTTTTTTTTTTTTTTTTTTTTTTTTTTTTTTTTAAGGTGTCAAAAGTTGTTACACTCATATTTTTATAACTCTTGATGAACAAATGGTTATTTTATAAATGAGTTTTATTACACGGTAAAAATATATCTATTTTTTTTTTTTTTCTTCCATTCAATTGTTTTAATATATTATTGATATGTTATTTGCATGACAAGTTTAGTTTATTAAAAAAAATATATTGTTTTACATTATTCATTGATAGAACCAGAACTTTGAAATATCATATTTTTCATAATAGAGTAATTTTTCCGACAGTTCATAATAGAATATTGTTTTTGAAACTATATATATAAACAATTGAATACTACCATTTTCGTTTTTTAAGTCCTGATAATTTTTTATTTTTTATTTTTTTTGGAAAGAAAATGTTTCTTCAATTCTAATTCTTATTTGAAATGTCAAATGATTTTGATGCGAAAGTTTGAAACACTAGTCTTGTTATTCATTGGATCTTAGAGAGAATTTTGGGTTATATTATTTAAAGGTCATGGTTGTGATTCGGAGTTATTTTTTCATGCATGGAATATAGTGTAGAGTAAGATTTGTGACAAGGATTAGGTGGGCCGACACCCACATTCCCCAGGATCTGACTCTGATACCTTAGAAAACTACATCTTAAGGGTTAATAGAGTATAGGTGTGGAATACATTATAAGGAGAGGGAAGTCGAGGATGACTTTTTTTGGCTTTTTAAGGGGAGAATTATATGCTAGATTTTATGGCGTAAAAGGAAAAGGATAAAGTTGTCAAAAAAAAAATTTATTATTACTATTATTATTGTTGTTGTTGTTATTATTATTATTATTATTATTATTAGTATTTTACATAAATTTAATTGCTGATCTATTCAAAATAATATATGCCTATTATATTATACGTGTATATTTGACAAAAAAATAAAAAAAATGCAATGATAATTAATAAGTCTACAAGTTGTAACTGGCATATGTTTTAAAGATGAATCATTTTGTTTTCCCATAATTCATCATTTACGGGTAACTGATATTTATAATTATTACAAAACAGCATTAATTTTTTAGTAAATACACATGTACATGCATAAAATAAATCAGTTTTCAAATGCTTTAATTTATCTATCATATCCGTTACCAGTTATACACATTAATTAAGACTTTTGTCTATGTTCATCATCCATATATATTAGTATTTCACTCATTTGTACACATCCACCCGCCTTGGCCGATACACCTCATAAGCCTCCACTTCACAACCAGGTTGTTATCCTTCATCCATTCACCATACATACATATGTATTTACTTAGATGATTCACTTGACATTATGCAAACAAGAAAGCCGAGAATCCATGGGTGAAAGATATGAGTCTCCAACTCCCATTGTTTTTATTCACTTTCTGATCCACTTCAGAGGAAACCGTTTTCCGTTCATCGTTGGCAAAGCGTTAAATGCAGGATCTAGACATACTTATAGAACACCCTATCTTCCTCGGTCGATAAATCTATATATCATTTCGGATCCAGAATCAAACCAGTTTCCGCCAACATAACCGCTTCGAAATTTCCGTCACCTCCGACCATAGAACTAGAGCGTCCCTCCTCTGCTTGTTAATCGTTGGTTGTGTAATCAAAGGATTTTCCGAAGAATTGGCAAATTTGATCGAGAACATAAGAGGGAAAATGGTACAGAGGCTATACTAAAGTATCATCAACAGCACATATAAGGATCGAGGTTATC
The DNA here is from genome assembly GCA_026214975.1 of Gentiana macrophylla. NCBI lineage: Eukaryota > Viridiplantae > Streptophyta > Magnoliopsida > Gentianales > Gentianaceae > Gentiana > Gentiana macrophylla. The sequence goes on from CM047816.1 coordinate 100,273,735, forward strand.
AAATGAATATTAACAATAGAGTTGGCATGGAATTTAAGCTTTATTTTGAGGTGTTAATGGCAAGCTGCTTACTCGTTTATATGGCCCTGTTGATGGTAGTTAGGAATTGTGATTTGAAGAAACCATAAGGTGCATACTGCATACATGAATGGTGCATGGGTGGGGTTGAGACTTAATAGAACTATAATTTGCCGCATGTTTCAACCGAGGGGAAATCTTGGGCGCAAATAAAGAAATAACCCAATTGATAGGCATACAACACGATTCTGGAAAGAAGGATGCTTGAACGAAAGAAATGACGATTAGGAATAATTATTAGTGGAGGCATATCGAATACAATTATCACAAACGGTGAGTCTTTTATTTTGATATAAAGCCAAAGTGTGTTTTTTTTAAAATTATTTTCAAGTATTTTACTTATATTAAAATGATGTTTTAAACTCGGAAGTCGTTTCGAATGATGTCTTAAAAACAATAAAACATTAACCGTTTTGAGCTAGTGCACAATCTTGTAACTATAAAAAAAACTGATATACTTGGAATTGACGGATAATACTTGCTCGCTCGCTCGCTCGTGACACGAAAGTGTCAAAGCTCTGGTGGCTAGGGGGATTAGAGTTCTCGCTTCTGAGAGAACGGCTAGTCACCGGTCTCGGGCCTCTTGACTCAAGTCTTTCCGACAAAGAGCTAGAGTGCTCGCTCGTAAGAGTGGGGACGGTACCTTTTCCCCGAAGATTCATGCTACAGCCGGGAAAGCAAGGGCTGACGGTTGGTGCGTGGGTCCTAGGGCATGGATAGGGTTGGCTGGAGCCGTGTAGGAGTTTTGCACGGTGAAAGTTGATTCTTTTCCCTGACAATCGGCCGGAGTTGTCAGGCATGGCTAGTTCTCGTGGAGTGCGGTTGAAATCCCTGGGTAAAAATGGCGTTTGGGCGGTACTTGACTCATCGGCTCGGCCAAAGCTGGTGCTTGTAAAATAAACTCGACACGTTTTTTCCTTAATGCTCGTGCACTATATAATTTTTAAAATTGACTTATTATTGTTGCTCTGTCTTTTATTTTTATTTTCAAGAATTATTTACTAACTCGCTTTTGCAAGATTAATAAAGGTTTCATTGCAAATTCTATAAAAGTTGTTTTTATATATATAATATAGTATAACACTTGCACACGTGGCTCATACCACCCTTTTCTGACGCCTCGCTTCCTTTGTTTCTTTGTCTCTTTTGTTTTTTTTTTCTTTTACAAATATATGTACAGGTTTTGATCAAGGAAAAAGAGAAATTGTAGGCGATGTTTGATCGAGATTCAAGATAAAGGAAATGAATGTTTTGGATGGTACTTATATAATTTTGAGAGCTATTGTAATTTTTATGAGTTGTAATATTGTAATGGAAATATTTTATTGAATTGATGTTAAATTGACTAGTGGATTTATTATGTTAAATTGTGGATTAGTTTGATTATCTTGGGATTTTTAGTCTAGTTATCAAGTCACAAGAGAGCTTCGCAACCCTCCTCTAGACCCCCAAGTGACCTGGGGGTCGGGAGTAGGGTATTACAGGTCATGTTCAGTTGGATTTGACGTCTGGGAGAGCATTGATTCTTCGAGATGTCCTGCATGTGCCGGGCTTACTGATGAATGTGGTTTCTACAAGCCAGCTTACCTACCTAGGGTCTGTGTTGGTATTTGATACATACAAATTCAGACTAATAGATGAAGGCGAGGTAATTGCTGAAGGAACGATAGATGGAGGTCTATGGATGATGGATCTCCGTGTTGTTACATAAAGTAGAAAATGTAATTTCTATTTTAATGTATGGAATAATAAATATTCTTAATGTGTATTGGTTCAAATAATTTTCTTATTATATTTTGAACCGTTGTTGCCAGTTGAGGCGTATATGATTAATACGTTGCAAACGAGAAATAATTTCATATGACGAATGTACATAAAAATTATTTAATTAGCAGATTAATCATAAGGAAAATATGCCAAAATGTTTAGTGAAAACATCATTTTGACGTGCCGTGTAAGTTGGAGAAATTATCTTCATGATAAGATTCTCATTTTGGTGACGACTCGTAGAACTTTTATTCGTTGAATAAAAATGAAATAAACACCGAGGTGTTTTGATTTGAAATGCGTACCAGTGGTGGTACAAGTTGTTGAATCAATAAATAGTCTTTTTTATACCGCGAGTTGAAATATGACTAAAATTTGAAATGGTTGGTGATACAATATGGTGTCACAAGCCTATGGCATAACGATTAGGAGTGGAAATTATTTATTTCTTAATCTAAAAATGGATGAATATAAATCATTATGTCGAATGATTTATTGTATGTAGTGTTAAACATGCCATAGATGTGTCAAAGCAAATATGACTTAGGCACGGTTTCCTTCTGTGGAAAGAAACATAGACATGTAAAAGTTAAATTATACGAGTTGTGTGATTTAAATATTTATGCTAATCGAGAGTCGGTAAAGATCATTTATCGATCATTGTACAAAATAAAGTTGTGTCTAATTTTGCTAAAATAGCAAAGATAAGACAACAAAGAGAATGAAGTTTGAAAAAACAACTAAGCGAATAAACCTAGCAGAATCGTAGTGGAAAAAGTGCTGGCCACACTCTTTCTTTTGTTCACTGATTTTCGGCAAAAATTCATTGCTTTTAACAAAAGTCATTGGTTTTTGAGAAAGGTCATTGCCTTTAAACAAAAGTCACGATTCTCTGAAAAATGCTATTTCTGCTAGTTTTACAGCCGGTGTTGATTGTTTTCAGATGTTATCTGAGAAATGCTGAATCTCAACCGAACTCTTAAAGAGTTGGTTAAAGCATGGTGAATAGTTCGAGTTAATCTCCAAACTTGTGGGGGGAAGCGATAGTTTCCACCTTTCATTCTTTATAGGTTTACATCGAACAGATGTATAAAGATCCCATATGAGTTGAGGGAAAGCTGTGAGCTTATCTACGAATACTTGGAAATGTGGGGGTGTTTAGCAAAGGTGGGAATACCTAAAACTAAACACCAAAAGAGGGTCTTCATTTCTTCATACAAATTCACTAGAAACTCGACTTTCGTCGATATGAGTACTTATCGCAGATGCTGTGGTATGTAAGCTTGAAATCCATCAAATGGATATTAAGACTGTTGTCTTAAATAGTGAATTAGAAGAATATATGCTAATAATGAGGAGTACTCATGATATGGGACTTATAGATGTAATTCTAATAATAATTTTAGAATATCTGAGGGACTAGTGTTATCACAGTCTCATTATATTGAATTCGTCCTGAGGAATTCAATATGTTTGATGAAAGTCCTAAAGCACACATTGACTTAAGTATCCACTTAGTCAAAACCAAGGGTGAGCCTGTGTCTCAGTTAAAATATTCACATATTATCTAATGTACATGTTGTGAATAAACTGTGCAGGTTTACAAGTAATCCTAGTGAGGATCATTGGAATGCGATATTACAGTACACGAGTACTTGAAATATTCAATGAATCTGGGATTAGAAAGATACTGTGATGCCAAGTGGATTTCTGATTCTAAAGAATTACAATTCACATGATTGGTGATGTTGCGGTGTTATGGAAGTCCACAAAGCAAACGTGCATTGCACTTGACAAAGCTGGTGAAGAAGATAAGTGGCTTCTAAATTTCCTAGAGGAGATTTCTTGCTGGACTACACCGATTGCTTCCACAGTGATAGCCAATCGGCTTTACACCGAGCACAAAATAGTTTGTATAATGGTAAGTCTGTAGACATATCGTCCAACGACATGATACCGTTAAATAATTGATCTCTAGTGGTATGATTTCCATCGATTATATTGGATCGAAGGAAAATCTTGCAGATCTGCTTTCAAAATGTTTACTAGAGATCGATTGTCAGTTTTGACACTCAGAATGGGACTTAAGCCTATTGAAAGATAAGCTTTGTAATGGTAACCCTACCATGTTGACTGGAGATCCCAAGATCTTGGTTCAAAGGGACAACTAAGTTATGAAGCAGTCGATGAACACTTTCCCATTCAGTGAATAAAAGTGTTGTCTGCCAGAAGTGTTGAGGTTAAGTGAATACTTTTAATGATTCATATACCTTGATTAAATTCAAGTGGGGTATGGCAGAATACTCTTGATAGGAGGTCACCTATGTAAGTGCGAAGTGGGGTCGCTTCTATGAGAATTCAGAGGCTAGAATTCTCTAACGCACTTTCTGAAACCAGGTGTGATTCAGGGCCAAAACGAATCCAGCCATGAGAACCAAGTACAATGTTAAGGAAAATATTGTGTGAGTATTATTGTCTGGTTCTACACTAAAGGCTGAACAGTTCAAGACGTAAGTTCACTGATTGGCCGAGTAGATCCGATAGTACTTCACTAAGGCGGGTTCAAAGCCGTGGCTACCTCTCCCGATGCAATATTTTTCGCCGAAATCTCTTCGAGTCTCAGATCTGCATTAATTTCATTTCATGTGGGGGATTGTTGGAGAAAATGTGGAATTGAATTAAAAATGAATTAAAAATGATTTAATAATCATTTTATTCAGTGACTTTGTAAGCGTATTTCGGATATATTCTTGTATAGAATATATGTAATGTTTTATTAATTCTGAAAACTACGTGAGTCGTAGATGAATTCAGGATTTGGAATCATTCAATTCGGATAACGAGTGAATGAGAAATTAACGCTTAAAGTCGGTTTGTTGGAAAATTGATGATATGTCATATTGGGCCAATTGGGCTTAAGTGTGTGTTATGAAAAGGAAAAATGGGAAGAAACTTTTCTCCCACATTGGTTGGAAGAAGGAAAAAGAAGCAATATTTATATGATATTGTTTTAGTGTAGTTGGACTAAGAAACCAACATTATACACCGTTCTCTACGCGGGCGCAGGGGGTGCAAATCCAATCCGGATTTACCCTTGGGCTTGTGCATGCCCGCGTGTCCTGCGTACACGAATGCAACTCGATTTGAAGGTTCACAGTCAGAGTTCGGTTTTGCATTGCAACTGTTAATTTATTTTTCAGTCTGCTGAACTGAATCAAGGTTGCTGAGCTGACTGTTCATGTTCCTATCCATCCAACTTTAAGTCGTGATTAAAGCTGAGGCTTTTAGCTTTCCAAGTTCCAACATAATGCTGATATTTATGACATTCAATTCGAGCTGAGGCTGTTCATTTCCATCAGTTTTTCCATGTCCTCTGCTATATAAACGAGCTACATGAATGGGAAGAGAAATACACAGACACAGAAATACAACATCAGAAATTGTATCATACACATACAGCTTAGTTCGAGTCCATTCACGAGTCGAAGAGATTCTGGGCATTGTCAAAGTTCGTTGTGGTTCAAGTCTGAAGTACCTCTACTTGAACAGGTATAACCGAGTTATCCTGGGAGACAATTGGTAACAACCGGGGTACATACCGGGCCAAAATTGTCTTAAGGATGTAGAGTTTCGACTGCCTCGGTTTTGTATTGCATCGTATTTTATTTCAATTACTATTGTAATATAGTCATTTAAATATATTAAATAAAATTGTTGATTTAATTTTCGTTTATTTATTTTAATTGCGCACGGGGTATAACAGATTATCCCTACAATGAACCATAAAATGTGTAGTAATATAGTTCAATACAGAAATAACATGCAAATACATAATAATCACGATAAAAACTCATACGTAATTAACCATAAAATTAAGCACTTTGACGTATGGTTTATCGTGAATTAATCCCGATTTAGTCCAATTTTTAGGGTAAATTGATATATAAAATGTCATAAAGTTGATTCGCATCAATCCGTCCCTGATCATACTGTAACTTGATTTTATATCTTGTTTGATACTTTATTGACGATGCTGGGAATCGTCTATTAATAAATCCGGTCCGTTTTTCCCTTAGTGACAACAATTCACGAATAATTAAACAAAGAGATGGTGTTTGAGGTGATTTTTAGACTGGGCCTGAGAGTTATTTCTCTTCAAGTTGCCTACGTATCCAATGACTGTACTGGAATCAAGTCTCTCGTAGTTCCTTAAGGGTATTTATATAGGGGATGGCTCATCCATTTCCTTGTTCTACAAGGATTCGTATTCTTAATCCCTAAGGATAATCACGTGTAGATCCCCATTATTTAAGGATAATTATGGACGCATTTAAATCACGGGATTAATGTCATAATACCTTAAGATTCTTTCCATGTTTATCCTATAAAATAGGACCATGTTTAAATATCGGATAAGGAAGCTCTGGCCGACCTGGGTCGAGCCTCCTTAGGTCATCTCCGACCCGAACTGCGTTAATTACCCGGCCTCCACTATTATCGAGCCAACCTGCGGTGGTAGTTAGGATGGGCCGAGCCGACTTCCCACCTGGGGTTCTGGTCGGCTTCTTCAGCTAGACTTGAAGCACCTGGCATTTATGACTTGTTGACTTTCTTCATTAATTACTTGGTCACTCTATGGGTGACAAGTGGCAGGGGTTGGTCCGACGCTCGTCAATATATATATATATATATATATATATATATATATATATATATATTTCAGTAACCGTTATATCAGAGGCGGATCTACACGTAATAATGGGTTAATAGTATTAAAACAATAAAGTTTTATTGTTACAAAGGCATAAATATTATTCGTTCCCTTCAATTTTACTCCGGTGTACGGTGCAACGGCCCATGTGTACAGGACAAGCCCAGACAAGCCCAGGATTCGTCTGGACATGTCCAGGGCAGCCCGTACGCTGTACCTAGAAATTAGGTTGGTTAAGCGAGCCGACTTATCCCCAAAATTTCCAGATTTGCCCATCTAAGCCCTAGGTCGGTTAATTTATTATAAATATGTTGTATTTCAGCAGTTTATGTACGATTTTGAGAGCAGACAATTTACCTTAAGTATTTTCAATAAATGTTCTTGTTTTCTTCATTGTTTGAGAATAGTTTGGCTTATGCATGTTCGTTTTATTGGTGATCTATCGCGGAGGAAGTAGCTAGAATATTTGTCTCGTGCTTTTAGGTAATCATGTTGGCTTTTTCTTCTATGTTTTATGAACTCGTGATGATTATCATTGTTACAAGCATGTTAGGTTAAATTATTTGTAGATCGAATTGAACAATGTTAATTTGCACCTAATCGTGATTTATATTGATTCATACAAGAGAAACGCTCGGTCTCGGGGAAAAGACTTTGTTTTGGAAGGGTACCCAACGGTCTATATTGGAGAAAAGCCTTAACGATTTAGTTTCCCTGATACGAATTGTTTTGATTATTTCTATTGTTTCGTTTTAATTTACATGTTTAGAACTTGATCAACTCTTTGCATGTTTTCGTAAATTATTCTTGAAGGAACTAAGGTTGAAAAGAGTAATTGGACAAGAAACAATAAGATCGTTATTAGTTAACTAGCCCGCACGGTAGTTACGTAGGGAGGTTTATACGATAATTATTATCGGTATTTCCTAGTTCTTAATTCGTGTTTAGTTAATATTGTTCTAGCCCGCGCACGGTAGACGTTTAGCTATTCATAGGGTTCTAGAGTCCGCGCACGATCTATGAACCACTTTAGAGAAATGCACCAGTAATTGATTCGATTCTAGGAACTTTAATGACAAAAGTGCATGAATCAATATAGGAAACGATTAGGGAACAATTAACTAGTTCGGTTCGATCTATTTTCTTAAACATGGTTAAAACTCGTCTTGATTTGATAATCCGTTATTTTTACCTAATTTTCCGCGTTTATTTTGGTCAAAGACCACAAACCATCCGTAATCTTGAATTTTATAACTAAGTGTGCATAATTATCGAACAAGTCCCTGTGGGATCGACCTTGCTCACGAATTGAGATATACTACTGTTGACCTAGTCCGTTTGCTAGTGTAGTTGTGATTTTCGCGAACACGGACCCAGCCTTGTAAGGGTGGGGTGCATAGTCCCCACTCAAAATTTCAAACATAGTTACTAATATACCCCTCTTATAATAATAAAACTATGTATGTATATTATTTCAGACAATCTTTAGAACAATTATTCATTTAGTTCAACTTGTTAGACCTTCTGTTACTTATCCTAATGTCATGGGTTCGAGACTGGCTAGTTGTTGAGGTTTTTTCCATATCCTGCAGCCAAGCTTTTCTCCTATATTATTCCTCCTTTTTTGCCGGATAATAAAAAATGCGTGGTTTTTTTTTTTTTTTTGTTTTTTTTTGATTTTTTTGGTTTTTAACAGAATTTATAGATTATTTGGAATTTAAAATAGAGAGAGAGAAAGCTTAAGAATTAAAGAAGAACTAGTGGGGCATACCGTGCGATGCACGGTGTGCCCTCACTTTTTTTATACACCGGTTATAATTTTTATGTCCGTGATAAATTCACTGTAGCAAAAAAAATAAAAATATAAACCTACTTCAATGCTTAGAAAAACATTTAAAACATCCTCTACAGGTGAAAATATGGTTATCAGAGAATTGAATACTCCAAATCAAAACCCTAGTGATAAACACGTTGTTGTGATAACACCGTACCAAATCATACGACGTCATTTTGCCTAACCCAAAAATGTTACCGTACCAAATCATACGACGTCGTTTTACCTAAAAAAAAATTGTACGCGCTCACTTTTTTTATACATTGGTTATAGCCCTCACTTTTTTATACATCGGCTATAGTTTTTATATCTGCAATAAATTAACTTTAGTAAAAAAAAAAAAATATGAACCAATTTCAATGCTTAGAAAAGCATTTAAACCCTAGTGAAGATCGAAATGCACCCTAGTGATAAACACGTTATTGTGATAACACCGTACCAAACCATACGACGTCATTTTGCCTAACCCAAAAATGTTACCAAGATAAAATCATACGACGTCGCTTTTACCTTTCCCAAAAATCATACGACGCCGCTTTTACCTTAAAAAAGGGAAGGGGCCATAAGGACAAAAATTTGATAAATGGGTCAGATGACAAAAAAGAACATTTTCATGATTATAAAGGACAAAAATCACAAATGTTACTTTAAAAATTTTACTTCATGTGTTAATGTTACTTTATATTTCACAATTGTTACTTCATATTACTTTATCTCACATATGTTACTTCATATATGTTACTTCATAAATGTTATTTTTGTCCTTATTAAATTACAATGTCCTTCTATCCCCTTTTTATGATAATTTTGTCCTTCTGGACAAAAAACTAAAAAAAAAAATGTACGCGCTCACTTTTTTTATACATTGGTTATAGCTTTTTTATACATCGGCTATAGTTTTTATATCTGCAATAAATTAACTTTAGTAAAAATAAAAAAAAAATATGAACCAATTTCAATGCTTAGAAAAGTATTTAAACCCTAGTGAAGATCGAAATGCACCCTAGTGATAAACACGTTATTGTGATAACACCGTACCAAACCATACGACGTCATTTTGCCTAACCCAAAAATGTTACCAGATAAAATCATACGACGCCGCTTTTACCTTTCCCAAAAATCATACGACGTCGCTTTACCTAAAAAAAAAAACGCGCTCACTTTTTTATACATTGGTTATAGCCCTCAATTTTTATACATCGGCTATAGTTTTTATATCTGCAATAAATTAACTTTAGTAAAAATTAAAAAAAAAAAATATGAACCAATTTCAATGCTTAGAAAAGCATTTAAACCCTAGTGAAGATCGAAATGCACCCTAGTGATAAACACGTTATTGTGATAACACCGTACCAAATCATACGACGTCATTTTGCCTAACCCAAAATCATTACAGTACAAAATTATACGACGTCGTTTTACCTTTCCCAAAAAAAGAAATTAACAAAAAAGATGAAGGATTGATACGACGTCGTTTTGTCTAAGCCCGAAAAAAAAAAAAAAAAAAAAAAAAAAGACAAAACGACAAAATGGTCGTCCATATGCACAATTAATAAGTACTACTACTACCATAGTATGATTTAGTAAAAATAAAAAAAAATATGAACCAATTTCAATGCTTAGAAAAGCATTTAAACCCTAGTGAAGATCGAAATGCACCCTAGTGATAAACACGTTATTGTGATAACATCGTACCAAATCATACGACGTCATTTTGCCTAACCCAAAAATGTTACCGTATACAAAATTATACGACGGCGTTTTACCTTTCCCAAAAAAGAAATTAACAAAAAGATGAAGGATTGATACGATGTCGTTTTGTCTAAGCCCGAAAAAAAAAAAAAAAAAAAAAACAAAACGACAAAATGGTCGTCCATATGCACAAGTCCTTCTATCCCCTTTTTATGATAATTTTGTCCTTCTGGACAAAAAACTAAAAAAAAAAATGTACGCGCTCACTTTTTTTATACATTTGTTATAGCTTTTTTATACATCGGTTATAGTTTTTATATCTGCAATAAATTAACTTTAATAAAAATAAATAAAAAAATATGAACCAATTTCAATGCTTAGAAAAGTATTTAAACCCTAGTGAAGATCGAAATGCACCCTAGTGATAAACACGTTATTGTGATAACACCGTATCAAACCATACGACGTCATTTTGCCTAACCCAAAAATGTTACCGTACAAAATCATACGACGTCGTTTTACCTTTCCCAAAAATCATACGACGTCGTTTTACCTAAAAAAAAAAAAATGTACGCGCTCACTTTTTTTATACATTGGTTATAGCCCTCACTTTTTTATACATCACCTATAGTTTTTATATCTGCAATAAATTAACTTTAGTAAAAATAAAAAAAAAATATGAACCAATTTCAATGCTTAGAAAAGCATTTAAACCCTAGTGAAGATCGAAATGCACCCTAGTGATAAACACGTTATTGTGATAACACCGTACCAAATCATACGACGTCATTTTGCTTAACCCAAAAATGTTACCGTACAAAATTATACGACGTCGTTTACCTTTCCCAAAAAAAGAAATTAACAAAAAAGATGAAGGATTGATACGACGTCGTTTTAAAGTTCGTAAGCTAAAAAAAAAAAAAAAAAAAAAAACAAAACGACAAAATGGTCGTCCATATGCACAATTAATAAGTACTACCATAGTATGAAAAGATAAGAAATAATCTGGATTACCACCGTGGCAAGGGACTTATAAAAAAAAACCGATTCTTGATTCTAAAATTGGTTTTTTCGACGTTCGATTGTGTCCATTTGACTGATTTTAATGTGAAACGTGAGACTTTCGTCGTTGTTGATTTTAAAAAACTTACGATCGATATTAGATTTTTTTTGTCATCCTATCCTCAATCAATAATCCATCAAACAACTTTCTATCTAATATACATTGTATAACGATAATCAAAGAGTATTTTATGTTTTATGAATTAATACTTATCACAATTATCCATTTTTTTAACTAGTGTGAAAATTTCTAAACCGATCACGAAATTCGATTGGGATTTTGGGAAACTAAACCAGCCTTTGTTATTTAGTTTTTGTTTTTGTTGGTTCCTGTTTTGACTAGCTTGTTCTTTGACTAGGTGAGATATAGCTTTTGCTTTGGTTGTGTTTGATTTTTAATAGATCGTAAGAGTACTTGCAGTAGATACTGTAAATCATTTAAAAACTTTATTGTAGAGATTTCAACAGGAAAAATAACACTGTAGCATATACTCTATTTTTTTACTGTAAACTACTGATTCTGTAAATTTCCTTTACATCTACCGTATTCATCCAGATTCTGTAAATTTTTCTTTATATCTTTCGCATCATGTAAAATAGAGAGCTTGATGCATTTCATCTTAAATAAAGATTTTGTAAACTAGAAAAACGTGTATTTAAAACGGTATAATAGAGTATTCGTTAAGAATATCTGATGCGAGTGCTCTAAGCTTGTAAACTTTTCTCCGGCTTTTTGCTGGATTGAATTTAAAACCTTTTGTCTTAATATGAACAAAATAATCCCTCAAAAAAAAAATATATATATATATGAACAAATTATTTAATCGTCTTTATCCATATACTTTTTCAGCAAATAGTATATACAACAAAGCATTTCATGCTTAAGTTAATTCGCCCTATAAAACAATTGAATTTAGGCTCCGTTTGTTTTGGCCGGAGTTTTTTTCGGTGTTTTTTTTCCATCACATCACCAATCATTTCTTACCATTCTTTCAACAATCAAATCTTCAACTACAAATAAAAAAATATTAAATCATCTCTCATCATTTCACTTTATCAACTTTATTACATTTTTTACCATTATTTTATTGATTATTCTACTTTATTTCACCAATTATTTCATAATCTACACCAATCATTATTCTACTTTATTTTACCCCATCAACTTTCTAATCATTATTTCAATTACTTTATCTAAAAAAACTCCCAAAAAAACTCTAACCTAAAACAAACACAACCTTAATACTTAAATTTCTCCATTATTTGGCAAACAAATTGACGATGTCCGGAGCTTGACATGCCACGTGTCGTTCATACGGTACTTAAGAAATAGGGATCAGAGCCTCATGTGGGAAGTCCGATCTGGGAATCCGAGCCGACCACCGCAGGTCGGTCAGGTCAAGGCACGGCCCCATGATAACTAAGTACGGACCTAACAGGTCTGAAGAGCTCGACGCAGGTCGGACTGAGCTTTCCTTAAGTAACGAAGTAGCCAAACCAGATAATTACAAAAAGAATCCTGGTCATTAAGACTCTGATTTGAATAATTGGTTACAACCATACTTAACCCTAAAATTCGGGATAGGCGTAAATTAATCCTTAGGGGTTAAGAATTCTACTACTTGGGGGACAAATAAACGGGTGAGGCACCCCTATATAAGCAATCCCTAATGAACTATGAATGACTTGATTCGAATACACTTGTTGGATACGTAGGCAACTTGAGAGCAAGCTCTTAGGCTCAGTCTAAACCTAATACACAAATACTCCCTCACAGCACATCGTTCTTAGTTCTAGGATCTTGGTAATTGTCTCTAGGTCAATTTAGCCCCGACCTAATACCCGACGGGATCCTGTTCCATCACAACTCATGACAAACAATTGAATTTAAACAATTTATCACGCAAAAACAGCTCATATTATAAAAAAAAATTAGGTATATTTTACAAATTCTTATTTTCTGCGGTTTCCATTTTTTTAAGTCACCAACCAAACAAATTAATACAAATGCGTAAATATTCACCCGTCCATGGACGATATGGAGTTTCGCCATATTTCCGAGACGAACTCTACGTACGCGGCTTGCGGAACCGTTTCTTGAAGAGGAGGAAAAACGAGCGCTCTCTCAACTGCCAGGTTGGAAATCAGACTGTATGGCATGCTCGTTTTCCTCCAAAAGAGCCGGCAAACCCTCACTACAAAAAAGGATCTTTCTGTGAGAAAAAAAATAGTCAGTAAAAGCTAATTTTTGTCACTGAGGCTTTTGGCGACGAAATTTCTTCTTGCGACGATTGTTGCATATGTGCCGACGCTAAAGGGTTCTGTGGAGATAAATGTCATATTAGCCGCAAAAAGTTCTCTATTGTGACAAATCCTGAATAATAGTCACCAATCCAGATCTATTGCGACTGTTGTCACTAAATCTTTCCAGATCTTTAGTGACTGTTGTCACTATAAAGCACAAAATGTGACAATACTTTTATCACAGAAGACTCCCGAATTCATCACTGAATGGTTTCTCTCACCGAATAGTTGAAACACATTTTTTCTGCAATGACAAACTAGAAGGTATCTTGACTGTTGTCACTAGAAAGAACTAAATGCGACAATACTTTCATCACAAAAGACTCCAAAATTCATCACTAAAGGTTTCTCTCACCGGAGGGTAGAAACACATTTTTTTCTATAATAATAAAGGTTAAAGGTTGTAAAGGACATGTTTTAATATAAAATGGATGAGAAGGACAAACATGTAGTAACACATGTAATGACTGTCATTCTCAACCATTTAAGTTTAAACTGTCCCTTATGACTCTGACCCCTAATAATAATAATAATAATAATAATAATAATAATCATCCTCTCAAAATAATAATAATAATAATAATAATAATAATAATCATCCTCTCAAAATAATAATAATAATAATAATAATAATCCTTTCAAAAAAAATAATATAATAATAATAATGTTTACACGTAATAAACGGTGTCTAGATACAAGAAATTTATACCAAATAAGTAAAATATACATATATAACCAAAAAAATAAGACGAAAATTCAAATATATACCTTTGGGTAAAAATAGTTTTTTTTATATACCTTTATTTTTAAGTCTTACAAGCATAACCCTCAGCAGGACGGGCAATTTGGCATTCATGACGGGATATAATGTCATGAGGACGGGTTATTTTTCATTGAGGTCGGACTAAAATAACACGTCCTCAGTAAATTTTCTCACTCGGTCGTGCTAAAAAACCCGTTCTGAATTTTTATTTTTTATTTTTTATTTTTTATTGCAATGGTACGACATTTTAATAAATAATTCCGCTGTGAATTACGATTTTTTTTTTCCAGTAAATAACGATCCTATTTCAGAAGCATAGAGATGCGATAATGAGCGTCAGAGCTCCAATTAACGGTTTTCCGCCGTCGTCGACGTCGAGGTCCGGTGAGGGACCAGTGATGGAGATGTCTACCACGTCATTGATTAATCGGAATCGGAATTATGCTCCTCTCAGCACTGAAGATCCTGGAACCTCTAGGTAACGTTGATTATTTACTGTTCTTATAATTCAAAACAATGGTTGTTTTGAGAAACTTTGATGTAAATTGATTGGTTATTCATCAGGATTTAGGAATTCTTTGTAGAATTAATGATAGCTGAGCTGAGTGAATTTAGCTAGTTTTAAATATTTTGTGAGGTTTCATTTTCATTTAGTTCAGGTTAAGAATGAAGCATGGGAAGTTTCAATTAATTAAGATCCTTTTTAGGGGTAGAAGTACTTCCTGGTTAACTTCTTTGCTGCTTATTGAAGTGTTCTCAATGACAATATCCACTATCATTCAATCAAAACACAACATAGGACTTCAGTTTGGTGTGTTTGTGTGGTGGCTACTTTGTTGCCCTGTTTCTATTGTGTTTGATACACTGTGTCGTCTTTTTTGATCGGTTGTAACTTGCAAGTAGATCTTATTATTGAGGAAAGTCCGTGGTAGAATTTCACGTATGTTGGGCTTTTGAGCATTCTGTTGATGATGAGACGTTAAAGAATTATTCGGTTCGTGTTATGAAGAAGATGTTCCAAGTTCTGAAAAAAAAAAAAATCGTAATTCACAGAGGAATTATTTATTAAAATGTCGTACCATTGCAAAAAAAAAAAAAAATAAATAAAATCTCATGATGGGTTTTTTTTTTTTAGACGCGGCCGAAATGAGAAAAATTTCATCGGGGACGTGTTATTTTAGTCCAACCTCAATAAAAAATAACTCGTCCTCATGACATTATATCCCGTCCTGAATGTCAAATTGCCCGTCCTACTGAGGGTTATGCTTGTAACATTTAAAAGTAGGGGTATAAAAAAAAACTATTTTTACCGAAAAGGTATATATTTTCAATTCCTTCTATCAAATAAAAACACTAAAAAAATACCAATCATAAAATAATAATTCTTATATCACAAATAATGTTCCTGCAAAGATGAAAAGTGTACATCCACCTTCAAGTAAAACTATGGATAATCCAGTCCAATACATTCATTAAAAATGTATCAATAATTGACATACTGTTAAAAAAAAAAAAAAAAAAGCATTTCAAATGTTGGGGAAATGAAAAACAACCATGGAAAACAAGTTTGTTTAGGATTAACTTGCATTATGGGCATTAGGAATCGAGTGAGCAGCGCTTTGACTAAGGCATTTTACTCCAGACCAATCCATTCTCTTATTTAATGGTAAAACCAACTGATCAGCAACTCAGAATCTGTCAAATAGATACAGGCACAGTCAAAATCATGATCCTGAAATGTTTATACATTTAATGTTTAAATATATATTTTCTTTTAAGAAAGATAGGAACCGCCATAATTTTTGTCTACCATCTTAAAAACCTTGAAGAAGCAGGAATACATGCTCTCATGCCTATGGCTATTTCCATTATGCATTCACATAGTTTTGGAATCTGAACACGCATCCCAATAAAGAACAAAGGAGCAGAGAGTTGTACAAAAACCGAAATCAGAACTATAAACAAAGGCTTGACTAATTCCAAGGGCTTAAGATCTGTTATATGGTGACTAAAAATCATAAGAATTCAGGTTGCTTGAGTGATTGACTTTGTGCATTGAACATCTTGCACGTGGCAGAACTTTCCAACTTCATCATTAACTCAATTAGTCAAATCCCGGTAACAAGCTGAGCAAGCAAATTCAGCATCCCAGACAAACAAAGTAGACTTTGTACTTCAAATGGGTACAACATGGACATATAATCAGAAGGTGCAGACAACAGGTCCAAGACACTTAAACACAAACAGATTAAGACAAAAAGCAGATAGAACCGGGACCAAACTCAAGCAAACAGTACTGGACCTGAACCTATCAATTAGGAATCACAAAACTGATGCCAACTGGATAGATAGACATGATGCAAGACTTAAGAAACAAGACTTAATATCAAGTTGTTAACCAACAAAGACCTGAAGCAGATAAGGACTCAAAACTAAACACAAATTGAAGCAACTTAAGATCCTAGACACAGCAGAGCTGAAAGCAAAACAGATGCAAAGGACCTGAGCATGAGATGCTAGACACAAGACTAATGCAAGACTTATATGCACATCCAGAAGCAAACCAAACTCAAACTCAGACTAAACAGAGTCAAACAGTTCAAAAAAATTGAAAGTAATACAACAACATGCTCATATATGTCCCCTGACATTCATAAAAAGTGCAACTGTTATGACTGAATGGTGAAATTTAGCCAATCATCTAAAAGCACAAAATAAAAAAGGTGTTTGTAGAGCACTTAAACAATGCCAAGCTAACAACAATATCAAGCTAGCAATAATAACGAAAACTTCCATGAGTGCGTAAAAAAGTGTAGACAGTGAAAACACCTTTCATGCTGGCCTCATTTAAAATTCCCATATACATAAACCAAAAAGTTGACCCTTGTGTTGGCTATAGGCCACCACTTCGGCTCAGACAAGCAATTCAGGCCAATCCGGGTTGGCCAATATTACTCCAGCCCAATGGCATGGTATCTTGTACCTTTTAAACCTTTGAAAACCATGGGATCGATTGATAGGTAGATCTACATGGATTATTGACACAGGAGAAACTCACCATGTGACAGGATTTTTTGAGTCACTCGTTGATCCTCGGGATACTGTTCAATGTCCCATCGGGTTGCCGGATGGACGATCATCACCGGCCACTCATGAAGGAACCGTTGTTTTAACGGGAAATTTATATTTGAAAAACGTGTTATATGTTCCCAATTTGAATCGCAATCTTCTCTTGGTTACTCAGTTTCAAGATGATCATAATTGTATTCTACAACTTATGAAAAAATTATGTGTTATGCCGGACCGAATAACAAGGACGCTGATTGAACTGTGTGAGTGTGTGGATAGGTTCAAGTTTCAAGGACTGTGTGAGTGTGTGGATACGTGGGTGTTCCATAGGTTCAAGTTTTGGCTGTTGATCGCGGGAAATCTGCAGATCTGTGGCACCGGCGTTTCGGTCACCCTTCAGATAAGGTCCTTAAGAATATTCCTAATATTACTGTTTCCAAACATTTGAATAAAGATGGTTGTAAGGGTTGTTTTCGGGCTAAGCAGTCTCGTGAACAATTTACTCTTAATGAGAGACGGGCTAGTCGTATATTTGAACTTGTTCATTGTGATCTATTGGGACCTTATAGTATTCCTTCTACGTGTGGTGCTATTTATTTTTTGACCCTTGTGGATAATTATTCACGAGCGGTTTGAGTTTACTTTCTTTTAAATAAGATGGAGGTTGAAATAGTATTTTTGGACTTTGTGGCCTTAATTTCACATCAATTTGATGTTACTATAAAATGGGTACGTAGTGACAATGGAACCGAGTTTAGGTCTTTGCTTTCTTACTTCCTAAAAATGGCATACTTTTTGAAACATCTTGTGTACACACCCCCCAACAAATGGTCGGGTAGAACGGAAACATCAACACATTTTAAATGTTGCACGTGCACTTCGGTTTGAGGGACATTTGCCTCTCAAATTTTGCGGAGAATGTGTCTTGGCGGCTGCTTACATTATTAAACGAACCCCATCCAGTGTTTTACACTATAAAACTCCTTATGAAACTCTGTTTGGAATAACACCTAATTTGTCGTTGCTTAGAGTCTTGGGTTGGCTATGTTATGCGCATGATCTTCGTCATTCTAACAAATTCGATAGCCGTTGTCGGAAGTGTGTTTTCTGAGATATAATTTTAGGAAAAGGGATGGACACTGTATGATCTTGATTCCGAGCAAATTTTTGTGTCCCGTGATGTGAAACTTTTCGAACATGTGTTTCCTTTTTCCGAGCAGTCGGAGGTGTTCTCACCTCCTCAACTTCCACATTTGGATGACCTAGTCATCGAAGGACTTAGCTACCCCTCCTCTTCCACCGCGGCTCCACCTTTACTTGAGCCACCGGTTAAAGGGGGTACGCATATTGAAGCGACAGTTGAGAGTACTCATTCACCGCCACCACAACAACTAGGTGAAGATGTCGAGGTATACGGCAGAGGTAAACAACAGAAAATTCTGAATTCGTGTTTTCAGGATTTTGTGACTCATACACTTGTTACACAGAAAAGTCCTATTCCACGCTCCTTCATTCCGTCAGCGGCCTCAGGTACATCTTATCCACTGACACATTATGTTGATTATAATTTGTTTCTGACAAGCATCGTAAGTACCTCACATCTATTACTGTTAGGAATCCCTCAAAATCTTTTAGGGAAGTTGTGAAACACGAGGGTTGGTATAAGGCCATGGCAAAATAAATTCGGGCGCTCAAAGACCAGGGGACATGGGAATTACAACCACTACCTCCCAGGGAAAAGGGCATTAGGGAGTAAGAGAGTGTATACAAAAAAAGTACGATTAGCATGGGACATTGCAACGTTTTAAAGCTCGATTTGTGGATTTCGAGAACCATCAGGTATAGGGGATTGATTACACTGAGATGTTTGCTCCTGTGGCAAAGATGGTTACGGTTTGTACCTTCCTTAGTGTGGCTGCTGTGAAACGATGGGATATCCATCAAATTGTTGTCCATAATGCCTTTCTGCATGGGAATTGCAGGAAGAGATTTACATAAAGATTCCTCCGGGTTATGGGAAAAGGGATTCAAACCTAGTTTGTAGATTGTGGAATTCATTGTATGGTTTGAAACAAGCTCATCGATGTTGGTTTTCCAAGCTTGCGTCGGCATTGAAAAACTATGGCTTTCAGTAGTCATGCTCTGATTATTCTTTATTTACGTTACATCAGGATGACATTCAACTTAATGTTCTTGCCTATGTCGATGATATGATTATCGTTGGGAATGATAAGGTGGCAATGCGTATTTTTAAGGAATATTTGGGAAACTATTTCAAGATGAAAGATTTGGGGGTTCCTATATATTTTCTGGGGATCGAGGTGGCGTGGAATAAAGACGGCATTTTTTTTGAACCAGCGGAAATATGCTCTCGACATTATTCATGAAGCTGGCTTACTTGGGAGTAAACCGGCTGATTTTCTTATCAAGCAGAATCATAAGTTAGCTCTTGCCGATGGGGCTTTGTTGAGCGATCCAGAGAAATATCGTCGATTGATCGGCCATCTCATTTATCTTTTGGTCATTCGACCTGATTTGGCCTAATCTCTCCATGTGTTGTCTCAGTTTATGCATGCCCCTCGAGTTGAGCATTGGGATGCAGCTTTACGGGTCGTTTGTTATATGAAGAAACATCCAGGTCAGGGTATCTTGTTACGTTCTGATAGCACTCTTTTCCTTGAAGGATGGTGTGACTCTAATTGGGCGGCATGCCCTCTTACATGGCGGTCATTGAGTGGGTGGCTTGTATTTCTTGGACTATCCTCTATATCTTGGAAATCTAAGAAGCAGAGGACAGTTTCTCGTTCCTCGGCGGAAGCAGAATATCAGTCCATGGCCTCACTTACTTGTGAATTAAAGTGGTTGAAGCAACTTCTTCGGGTCGAACTTGGGGAACGACACCCTTCTGGTATACGAATTTTTTGTGATAGCCAATCGGCGTTGTACATTGCGCAAAATCCGGTTTTTCATGAACGTACAAAACACAATGAAGCGGATTGTCATTTTGTCCGTGATGCTATTACAGATGGGTTGATTCTCCCTTCCTATGTTCCCACAAAACATCAGTTCGCAGACATTTTTACTAAAGCTTTGGGGCGACGACAATTCGAATTTTTACTAGGCAAGCTGGGCGTTCGGGACATCCACGCTCCGCCTTGAGGGGGTATTACGATGTATTTGATGTATATTTTCATTAATATACTGATCGTGTAGTTCAACACGTACATATATACAGTGACGGAACGAGAAACCGTGAGCAGTGAGGCATCAAAAAAAATTGAAAAAGACACCAAAAGCATAAAGAGTGAATCTTTTAAATAGCAAAACGATATTGTTTTAATACAATTTTGTTTCTTCAGAAACCCATTTTTCACCTGGTAGGTGCTAACACATGCACCCCCGTTGAAGATGGCTTAAGAAGACCCATGTATGTATATATATATCACAAGATGGAAGGAAAAAAAACCATGATAAAATCAAACAAATATTCCAAAACTTAGAAATATTTGTGTTTATTTGAATATTAGAAAATGAAAATCATGACCACAACAATTGTGTCACAGACACAAAAACAATTTCACATCATTTAATGATGTAAAACAAATTGAAATACTAGCACCACAACAAAATGATATCAACAAGGTGACACAACGTATTTTTACACGATCATGATAGGACTTTTAACATCAATATGTTCAACACTATAATCAATGGTGTAAAAATCTATTTTATCCCTTTGTTATATATCATTACTTTGTTGTGTTGATTGTCGTGACACGATTGTTGTGATCATAACGTTACTCCTTACGGATTAATTATCACCGGTGTACATTGGTTATTGGTGTTGCAATAGCAAATTGTCTCTTCATTGTCATCGCAACTATATGGATTATAAATACAAGGGGGTTGAGATTCACAGAAATTGGTTGAAGGGGTTGGTAGGTCTTCATCAGAGGTTGAGAGATCTCCAATACTGAAATATTTTCCGACGACAGTAACCGGTCCTTTCATGGTGTCAAGTACTGCAAAAATGTACGCAAAAACTTGATGCTTAACCTAGAGCAAATGTCTATACATAAATCATATCAATTCAATAATGGGCCGGGGACCGGATCCTTTACTGTGAGAGGAAGTAAAGGATCAATACACCAAAACGACGTTGTTTTGGTGATTTTTCCCGACCAAAACGACGTCGTTTGTAGTGTTTAACGTACGGCTTCATAGCACCCTCCTGTGATAGTAGAGGATCAGGTTGCAATAACACATTGACAAAAAAAAATGTGCATGCATAGATTGTACTAGATACAACAATGTAAACACGTGATTAGTAAGACTCATATATAACAAGTTAATAGAAAGTTCATACACTATAATATTTACAATCAAGAAAATATTTAGAATAACAAAGATTTGAATGTCAAAATTTCTTTGGATCGATTGCGACACATATAGTTTGACATACAGAATATGTACATCAGATTGCAAAATATGTAGAATATGATATACAAAATTTGTAAAATACTGATTATTATAACATATTATAATGCAATTGAATGAGTGAATCTGAAGGGTTCAAATCTTTAAAATACAGATTTACTACCATCATTTACAAACTACAAATTCTACGTCGACCGATATGCTAAAGATTTATACGCATTACGAAATGATGAGTTAAAAAACACTAACCGGACACAATCAACAAAAAGAGGAGGATTTTGTAGCCAAGATTTTCTGCCATTATTCCTCCTTTCTTGCCAGCCAGAGATATAACTCATATTTATATATTCCGGTCCTCTATTATGCTTTCTTTTAGCTTAAGTTTTAGCAGAATTTATAGAGTTGAGTTAATTTTTTCCCAAGCAATACGCACCCTTTAAAAATATGAAAATGATAAACAATTAGTTCGTCCTCGAGCTTCCGCCCACAATTAAAGTTAAAATCCGGACGTATCCAACTTAACCTTTTTTAGCTATGAGCTTAATTTCTTTTATTTAATTATTTAAATCAGGCTGAAAAATGTTGGCATTTTCTTAGTTGGATTTTGGGGATTTAAACGGTTGCCGGAGCTAAGTTGTTTTGTTGGCATTTTCTTAGTTGGATTTTAAGGATTCAAACGGTTGCCGGAGCTAAGTTGTTTTGTTTCTTGACGACGCACGAGATTTGACAAACATGAATATGCCTAATAGTTGTTTTAGTTGAAATAATTTGTCCTTTAATATTAATCACTTTAGAATATCAATTAATTATATTATTTTCGTTATATTATCCTACTTTATTATAACTTTCTAAACTTTATTCATTGCATTAATGATAGTTAAAACATAGTTTAGACTTTATGATCCAAATATTATGATATGTTTTTGATATACCGAACCCGCACGCGATCCCTCGGATCCACATATAGACCCAAGCTGGGACCCCAAGCCGGACAGGGCGTCGCCGCCGCCTGTCCACATGGTTGCAAACTCATGCCAAAATCCATCCAGATGATCCCCTCATCATCACCATAAGACTAGGGGCCGAGCCTGCTGCCCTCTAGTTTGTAGTTCGCCTAGCCGGACCGTGCCCGCTCATCAAGGCGAGCAAGATTCAAACATGACATTTATGAGGCTACGATACAAGACGATCAAGACACCGGACCCGCTCCAAGTGAGGCCGCGCCAGCTCAGGGGGATATTTACTCTCTTAATTGTACTTTACTATGTCACGTCATAGTTAATTATGTCTTGTCATACTTAGCCTAATCGTCATTAGCAATCCTCCTATAAATAGCGGCACCCTGTAACTCATAAATTATCTGAATATTAATACAAGCAGAGCTACTCTGCCCATTTGTCGACCATTGTGCCCGCAATCAACAGCATTGTGTCCGACAATCATACCTTCATATATTACCGCAACTGTGATATTTTCGACAATATCAGTTATTATTTTGTCTTAATCTCTGTGAAAACCTCAAAACAACAATTATTTACGCAGCTTAGAAGTCAACACTGATTGCCAGAAGGTCTCCAATATACCATCTCCTCCCTGACGTAACTTTCATTCTAAATTTTTGTCTGATAATATAAATCTTTTTAGAATACTAACAGAGCTTTAATTCTCTATTTATTCAATTATATATCTTATCATTAATTTATTATTCATTCATCATTTTTTTAATACTTTATATTTACTGCATTAATAACATTCATAGGGTATTTTACACATTTTTATTTGTAATTTATGAACTTTGTCCATTTTTTACCCGGAATAAAAAAAACCTAAATTTTATAACGAACGTACAAAAATGCAAGCGAAGTTGAAAGTGCAATTACTTATTGAAATAAGAGTTTTTGCTGGGGGGTATTCTTGGATTGTAATTCCACAAATGTTGAGTTACATATAACTCTGGACATGTAAAGTTACCATGTAAGAATTTTTCCTTTGTTGGAGTCTTGCCTGTGTTAGGGCATAAAATGGCCGGCCTTTTATTTTCCATTATTTTTCTGTGGCTATATGCCATATGAAATGGGATCTTTTTTGGTCTGAAACCGGATATATATTTTTCTGTGGCTATATGCCATATGAAATGGGATCTTTTTTGGTCTGAAACCGGATATATATATATATATATATATATATATATATATATATATATATGATTCATTCTGTACGGAATCTGTATAGTTAAGCTTCATCCATATATGTAGCTCCATAATTGTGATCACTTAATAATTTTCCCTTTGCTTAGCGCACAAGGGGCCGGCCTTTATTTTCCATTTTTGTTTGGCTTCTCCAAGTGTACATGCCATACGAAATGGATCCTTTTTTTTTGGAAAATGGATCCTTTTTGGTCGGATTTTATATATATGTGTGTGTGTGAACAAGAAAAAAAAAAAGAGTACACCCGCCAAAAATACAAAGAGTACCGCCAAACCCAAATCAAAGAAAACACCGAACTAGGAATCCAACCGAAGAGACAAGGAGATCCAAAGGAAAAACAGGTTACACCCGTGTTAAATTTATTGTTCCTGCCAATTAACCAAGCATAATTGCACATATTAATTTTCTTAGAAGTTTGATCAATTGTGACATCTTTGAATTGAATACAATGTTATTTCTCACTGTCCAAATGGATTGCATCACAACCTATTTGATGGCATCCTAAACTCGAATACCATTGTTGTGATGCGCAACCACATAAGAGAACAAACAGAAAGTACGTACCCTAATCCCTAGAACAAATAAGGAACTGAATAGAACACCAATCGAAGATCTTGCACCAATCGAAGGTTGCATGCTAAGTCTATCTAGCTACAAGGAAGGAAAAGCAGCGGGCGAATCACTCTCTAACACTAATCTAAGAAATCAACTCAGAGACATAGATGAGAAGATGAGCGAGTTTGAAAAACCTCACCTGCAAGGTTTCAAACTCACGACCTTACGATTAGTGATAAAACTTTTAACCAGTTGAGCTAAATTGATTATTACATTAGAAATTGTCTAAAACAATATACATACACAATTTTAATATTATTAGAGGAGTATATTAGTCAATTCGTCCGGAAATTTGAGTGGGGTCCTTGGACCCCACCTTTTTTTTTTTCTTTCAAAAGCTGTAAATTTAATTGATGAGTGAAAATTTACAATTTTTTATGCCAACCATGGCCACCTCACTTCAAGACGTCATCAATGTGCCACCCCACCTCCTCAAAATCCTAATCCGTAAAACCCAGAGTGGGAAAAAACGGGTGCTAGGGAAAGAGTATGGGCATGCAAACACATTGGCATAAACCTCAATCTCCAAATATTGTCAAAACATTTGAAAAACCTATACATCAAAATTATTGAGAAAAAACATAAAAAAAAACTTCAGGCAAAGAATCTTCATAGCAGCATCAAGCAGCAAGAACATAGTTTCTCTTCCAAATTAGCAAACCTCACTACAGCTCCTAGCCAAGGCAATAAAAGGAACACAGCAACAATTCCAAAGGATTGAAAAGCACATATGAAAATAGAGAAGGAACAGACACCTGTTTGCACTCTTCATATTTATGAAGAGTGCATTCCCAGATGAAAGGCCGGCATTTAAGATTCCCCTCCTCAAAAACTAGCATACTGGGTCTGCCCCTGATCAAGAACCCTGTGATGGATTAATTGTGTTTTTGGTTGTGATTTTAACCAAATTATAACGAAGTTGGAATGGACGGACTTACCAACCCTCAGCCCAATGTATACCTCCTCCCTTGCATGAACCGTCAAAGTTGATTGAGAAGGATGCATTAGTAAACCCCTTGTTATGACATGATGGTACATAATTTCCCTTGTTCTACATGCATATTTGATTCGTGAACATAATCGAAGAATTAGATATGTTATTTAAAATACAATTACTGCTCTATAATACTTAGGGTCTGATTGTCTTATTCAGATAATCGATACTCAACAAAACACTCAGCCTCTTAAGTCACAAGTGCTATACAACATCCATCGCAACATTCAGATGTGCTTACGTCAGCGGAAGATCTATAAAATTGATGAAGATGATGACTGCCTCATCTCTAATAACTTTATTCCTCGCTTTGCTATCAGAACTTACAAGCCCCATATCCCGATCATTTGGCACAAACCCCCGCATAACCATTACAAGCTTAATTCTGATGGATCTTCTTTGGGTAATCCGGGACCTTCCGGAGGCGGTTACATCATTCGTGATGAAGATGGTCGTCTCATTTGGGCTGCGAACGATATCTACGGCACAGCTACCAGCATTACTGTAGAGACAAATACCCTTCTTTCTGGCATCTTTTATTGTATTACTCACGGAATGCTACCTCTTGTCATTGAATGCGACTCGCTGATTTTGGTAAACATCCTTAACCGACGTTGTAGCATACCGTGGTGTATTGAAGATGATATTGCAGCTATCGACACACTTCTTCAGCAACATGGACTTTCTGTTACTCACGTTTTTCGCGAAGCCAACTCAGCAGCTGACTTCCTTGCCCGGCATGCCTCCTAGCATTCGCATGGGAATCGTTTTGACCAAACTACTCAGTTACCATTACAACTCCGTCTTATTCTTCATTCTGATCAACATGAGATACCGAACATACGATTTGCGAGATAGCACTCTCTCACAGATGGACGCACCCTACACTTTATTATGGAAGGGTGCAAACCAGGTTGTGACTTTTATTTTTTTCCTTGTCTCTGGTCCCTTTCTCATAAAGGATTATACCTACACTACTCTTTCCACAGGAACTCATGGCTCAGTTACGATCGTGTGGATGGCTCTTCTCATCATGCGTTTGATATGGCTCATATCCTTGGATGCACCCTTCATCACGTTGAGGGGTGCAAAGCTGCAGGTTGACGAGTTTTGTATGCCTCTACCCTTTATTTTAACTATATGGATAGACTACTTTCCCGCGATTATTTATGCAGGATTCTATAACAGCGTCACCGGTGGATGGTCTAATCACCTCAAAAAACTTTTGTGGCTCAAGTCTTGGTGCAATTTATTGGACACACCCTCCAAACGCAACTTGAATGGAGTAAACCATGATGAATGTTTTAGCCACCATTGACGGATCGAAGATCATTTTCTACCATAGAAGAGCGGAACCCTCTTGTTTTTTCGTTTGTAACTTTTTTTTTTTGGAGACTTTATTTTTCTGGAAGCGTAGGGTCTTTGCACCTTTCCCTACGAGCCGTGATTTTCCCACACCTGGGTTTGCCACTCATAGGTTTTTAGAGGCGCGGGGCTACGCTTCGCCTCACGTATTTGGTATAAGGGAGCGCCAGATATTTGCTTGACAAACCTTTTTTTTCATCTTAATAATAAAAAAAAGGTTTCGTCAAAAAAAAAACAAAACAAAAAACAAAAAAACAAAACAATATGATTATACAATACTGAAGCCGATTTAATATAATTTCCCATATAATTATGTGATAACGAATCTTATTAACTCACAAATTAATCACATATAGATTATTCAGAGTGAATGTAGACTCGTGTTTGTTTATTGGCTACGGTTCTCTTTTAAGAACTTGAAGATATGCATGTTTCTATTGGATTTTAATTGCGTTCATTATATCGATTATTTCCATAGCTAATCACGAGACATCTTTTTTTAGTAACTTAAAATTTTATATAAAATAAAATAATTCGAAAAAAAATACGACTGATAATATGTTATATGTTACATTATCACCTTGCAAAACCAAACAAGAAAATACAGTACATCTGATCAAATTGTAAATACGTATGAAGAGTCAACAGTCAAGAGTGATACATACTGTACATAGTAATTTGTCTCAGAAAGTGCATTGAATACACTCAAAATAAGTTTATTTTATCACTTATTTTGGTATATTTTTCTGTGCCCTTTTTTATATCAATAACAAATTAAAAACACAAGATCTATATCACAGAAACATATATGATTAATAAAACACAAGCAAATATTCCAAAACTTTGAAATATTTGAGTTTATTTAAAGATTAGAAATGAAAATCATATCATTCTATCCCCCGGAAAATTCTTTCAACGAGAATGTGGAGAAGAATTGAATAACTATACTGTCACAATCATAACAATCATAACAGTGAGACGTTTGTAATGAAAGTCACTCCACGAGAGGATATTATAGTCATATCATGGAGTGACATTAATTCGTCGTGTAATGATTGTTATAATTGTAACATTAACTAATATTTCCACCGCAAAATACTCGCAACAAAGTGGATAACATAATAGATAATGCTACGGACGCAACCACATTTAGTTACGGCGAGTGACACAATATGGTTTTTCACCATTGATCATCATTAATTGGCCTATATCATTTTCAATGATGTTTCAAGTTGTATCACTCGATGTAGTTGCATTGTGTCAGTATAATTACATCATGAGTAATGATACGGGCACAATTGTTGTGTAACAACGAAAGACACAAAGGTCATCCATACCTTTGATCATTATAAGTCTAAATTTATCTTGATGAGAACAATCAAAATCAACGGTACAAATGACCGTTGTGTCTTTCGTTGTGGTACAACGGTTGTGCCCATATCATTCCTCTTACATCATTGATTAATGGTGTGAGACCTATCGATTCTTAATATCTTATGTGTCTCATAATGACCAATGATGTAAAAATATGTTGTTGCGACTATTTTGTTGTGGAACAGATATTTCCCTGCCTTCCTCGATAGAAAATGTTATGGTCACAACAAGTGTGTCATATATAGCAATCGACAAAACACACTTTTACACTGTTAATTATGATGTAGGACTCATACGTCTCATCATAATCAATAATATAAAAACGTATTATATATACCGACACGGAATTGTTGTGATCATAACACCGCAGCTTGTTAATGTTAGCGGTCGTCACCCCTTGCAGCGGCGCATTTGCCGCCGCTGCAGTAGCAAATCGTTTCGCCATCGTCTTCGTCTTCACAAGTGTCGGGATTCGTAGTACACAAGGGTTGCTGTTCACACTTGTAGTTAACCTTCACTGCTTTGCAATTGCCATAGCTGCAATAGCAAGTCGTCTGTCCAATGTTTATACAAGAGTCGGGTTGCGTAGTACATTCGGGTTGATCGCATATGTCGGTTTCAGCAAGGAACCGACTCGAATACCCGATTACAGTAATTGGGCCTTTCATGGTAACAAGTACTGCACAAATGAGAGCTAAAACTTCATGCTTAATCAAACGCAAATATATATATATATATATATATATATATATATATATATATATATATATATATATATATATATATATATATATATATATAAACTGAAAATGCTAATCATAAACCCCTAATGTTATCTTAATGTTGCTTTAACCCTATTCTCAATCCACCTTAATTCTTAAGATTTTTTTCACCTCAATCATCTAGCTACATGCATGTTCTCAAAAAAGAAAAAGAAAGAAAAAAGGACTATCGATCTAGATACAAATTTTAAGAAACTAAGAAGATATTAGCTTGTTTAACGAATACGGCTGATTAAACAAAAAATTAAATAGAACAGGCATACTCAAGCTCCTTAATGTAATAAACAAACTCAAATATTTTTAAGAAAATGAGTGTTGAACATATAAAATGTTAATTATCTACGTACAATCCCACCAGCTTAAGGTTTTGGGAGAGATGATAATTCAACATGGTATGAGCTATCATGGGTTCAAACTCCGCTTCAAGCTAGCACAGTCAGAGGCGGATCCATGTGTTATATAAGGAGGTCCATGGACCCTCCTGAACAAAAAAAATAATTCTACATTTGACCTATAGAAAAATATTTTAGACACCGTAAAAAAATTATTTTACTTAGAAAAAAAGTTACGGACACCCCTGAAAAATATTTCTGGATCCGCCACTGAGCACAGTCATTCCAAAAAAAAAAAAAAAAAAGTGTTGGGTCTCTCTAAAAAATATAATAGCCCACACTTGATGGGACATGTTGAATATATAAAATGTTGACTATCTATATTTCCAAACCAGCTTAAACTTTTGGGAGAGATGATAATTCTACAATGAGATAAATACTTACCCGATACGATCAATAAAATAGAGAGGATTCTGTGACCAAGCTTTTCTCCCATTCCTCCTTTCTTGCTAGATGAAAATTTGATTTCAGAGATATTTTTGAATGAAGGCTTGATTTTGGGTTATGTTTTTGCAGAATTTATAGAATTCTGCAAATAATGTTTAGACATCGGATATGTATCCAACTTCACAAATTTAACCTTTTGCATATGTGTGATTCTTTGGACGGTAATTTCGAATTCTTTTCCTTCTAAATTGTGTAATTTAATTTCGAATTCTTTTCCAACAATAGGGTTGTATATGATTCGATTCGATATGATTAATGTCATTTTATTTACATCAAAACCGAAAATTTGGGATATTTGATATTTGAATCCAAAATTAACCAAACTCTTTAAATAAAGTAAACGAATTGAGTCAAACAGTCCAGTTTATAAGTCAATTAATCAAAAACCAAAATAAAGTAGTATTCTTTTTTGGGCTATAAACAGTTTAGTTTTATAATTCACTACAAGAAAAACATGGTATTGTGTCGGATTTTTTGCCATAATATCCTTTTTTTGTGGCACTTTAAGATTGTGCGCCACAAAAGCCAATATTTTTTTATATCTGGCGTAGAAATTTTATAATGGTTCGGTTATAAACGGTTTTCTATCAACTTTGGTTAACTTAATTGGTTTCCAAGGTAGGTTATAAACACTCTCTCGGTCCTAAACATTCTGATGACATCTAGAGAAATCATTACACTGAATTATCGTGACTTACTAAAACCATATACACAATGAAACACGTCGCAAACATGCTTGACAACTGTGTACATTCCGTTCCAAAAACTAAAATACATTCCGGGTATGGGTCGTCCGGTCATGCATTCAAAATGCTTATAAAACATATATAGTATATGTTTTAAATATTGCCGATGATGTATAGCTCAAATGGCTAGAGCTGAGGTCCTGATGCCAGAAGGTCTCAGGTTCGGATTCCTCTGGAGGCAAAATTAGTCCTCCAGTGTTGTAACTAGTTAGATTGTTCTGTCTTTCAATTGTAATAAAAAAAAAATATAGCTATATATTATTACCATTATAAATATATAAATTATAAAACAGTGTGTTTTATTTTGAATCTGCATTAATTCAAATACTATGTGATATAGTAGCCAATTAACGTTAAACATAGCAAATGCTTAAGACTTAATTAGTATCCTTTTTAACAAAATATGATGTGTATCACCCTTGGTGTAATACTTACTTGATCATAAAACTAAATACTACCGAATATACTTCATACTTAAAATAATGAGAAGAGAACCGATACAATTCTCATTGTAATACAATTCACATGGAGAAAAGTTTTTGTGCAACGGTGATTGATGGGTGATACTTAGTGGAGGGTGAGGCGTGTCAAATTAACCCCTACACACTCCTACTATGTGAGAGAGGGTGTGTAAAAATAAATCTCACTCATCCACTTAGTATCATGAAGAAAAAGTAAAACGAACAAGTAGGAACGAGGAAGAAAAACTAGGGTTTGGAAATGGAGATGGTCGACATCTCTTTCCTTTTCTGAAAGGTTTTTTTTTTTGCAGAATATTTTTCTTATTTCCAAAAATAAAGGACTGGGTATTTATATTTTCATACCTCACCAAAGTCAACAACAATAACAAATTACAACAAAATTACAAAATTACAATATCAACACCCTCTCAAGCTAAAGCGACAAGCTAATAGACAATATTAAAACTACTCAACAAAGAAGTAAAAGCAGGGCATCCAATGCTGGTGAAAATGTCGACCAATTGGTGAACCGTTGAGATTGGAATAAGCTTGATGATGCCAGCTTGGACCTTTTCACGAATGAGATGACAGTCAATCTCCAAGTGTTTTGTACGCTCATGATATACTGGATTACGGGCAATATGCATTGCACTTTGGTTGTCACAATAAAGGATGGTAGAAACCCTTCAAAACCTCAGAAGTCTTGAAGAAGATATCGCGACCAAAGAACTTCACAGTGGCATTGGATAGAGCTCGATATTCACCTGCTGAACTTCTAGCCACAGCTTGTCCGCTTTTTGCCTTCCATGAAATCACGCCGACCCAAGGAACATTGCAAAGCCGTAAATGACCTTCTTGTAACCTTGCAACCCGCCTGGTCGAGTCAACATATCCAATCGACCATGTTGTTAGTCACTTGGATAGAACAACCCCTGTTGAGGTGCCTTCTTGATGTATCTAAGCAAACGATGGGCAGCTTTCATGTGTGCAACAAAGAGGGACTTATCCAAAACCGTGAGAGTTGTTGTCTTGTGAAAGACAAATCGAGCCTTGTGATTGTGAGGTAGAGCAATTTCCCAATTAGACTCCGGTATTCGTGTTTATCGCCTAAAGGTTCGTAATCTCCAGATCAGTAGTGTTGTCTTTGTGGCCATAGGAGTATCAGCAGGCTTTGCTGCTAAAAACCCAAAAGTTTCCAGCAACTTGATGGCATATTGTCTCTGAGAAATGCTAATCCCCTGTTCTGTTCTGTGTACCTCTATCCCAAGGAAGTACTGAAGATCCCCCAGATCTTTGATTTGAAAAGAGGCATGCAAGAAAGCTTTTATGCTATTAATGTCATCCAAGTTAGAACCAG
The DNA here is from genome assembly GCA_026214975.1 of Gentiana macrophylla. Taxonomy (NCBI): domain Eukaryota; kingdom Viridiplantae; phylum Streptophyta; class Magnoliopsida; order Gentianales; family Gentianaceae; genus Gentiana; species Gentiana macrophylla. Next base: position 100,306,193 of record CM047816.1, read on the forward strand.
TCAGAATTATGTCATCTACATACACCACTAAAGCCATAAAACTGTCTCCTTGTCCTCTAGTGAACAGACTGTAATCATGGACTGACTGATTGAAGCCTTGACTTTGTAGAGCTGAAGTCAATTTGTGGTTCCACTGTCTACTAGCCTGTTTGAGGCCATAAATGGACTTCCTCAGTTTGCAAACCTGTGAAAGATGCTGTCCTTGATATCCTGGAGGTAATTTCATATACACCTCCTCCTCCAAATCCCCATGGAGGAAGGCATTGTTGATGTCTAGCTGCTTTAGGTGCCAACCTTTTATGGCTGCAATGGCCAGAAGTAACCTAACTGTGGTGATTTTTGCTACTGGAGAAAAAGTCTCCTCATAATCTACACCTAATGTTTGTGTATATCCCTTGGCTACTAACCTAGCCTTGTACCTCTCCACACAGTCCATCACTTTATACTTGACCTTATAAACCCATTTACACCATATAGGATGCTTCCCTGCAGTCAAATCAACAAGGTCCCAAGTGTGTGTCTGTTCTAGAGCAGTAATTTCTTTTCCCATGGCCTCTCTCCACTGGGGGTACTGAATGGCTTGATTGTAGGAGCTAGGTTCTGAAATATGGGATGTTGTAGTGATATCATTTTGGACAGAAAAAATGTGTGAGGATTTCTGCTGAACTTGATTACAAAGATAGTTATGGAGATAAGTGGGAACTTGCCTTGTTCTAAGGGATCTTCTGACTGTGGGAAGATCAGGAATATGGATGTCATTTGAAGAGGAATTACTGGATTGTCCTGATGAAGAACCACCAGAATGTGTGGAAGAAAAAGACTCTGAGATTTCTGCTGATGGAGAAACAGGTGGTGTTACAGGGATGGTCATATCTGTGTGTGTTTCTTGCTCATCTTCAGTGGGTGAATATTGACTGTGATGGTTGATAAAAGGAATAGGCAAGGAAACTAAGTTGTGAAATTGTGTAGGTCCTGTTTTGAAAGAGGCATGAAGAGGGAAGTAGGATTCATGGAAGATAACATCTCTGGATATAAACACCTCCCTAGTAGAATAATCTAATAAAAGATACCCCTTGGTTGTTTTAGAATTCCCAATGTAAACACTTAGTCTGCTTCTAGGATCAAACTTGGACCTATGTGCATGTAAAGTGCAGGCATAAACAAGACACCCAAAGACCCTAAACTGACTGTAGTCTACCTCTTTATGATACAGTCTATGAAAAGGAGTGTCAAATTTCAAGACTGGTGTGGGCAAGCTGTTGATCAAGTCTGTGGCATGCAATAGACAATAACCCCAATATGATATGGGTAAATTGGATTGGAATCTTAAAGCTCTGCCAACATTTAAAAGGTGTTGATGTTTCCTCTCAACAATTCCATTTTGTTGAGGGGTATCTACACAACTAGTTTGATGGATTATCCCTTTTTGTGCATAGAATTCCTTCAGGTCAAATTCCCTACCATTATCTGATCTGATTGTTTTAATTTTCTGTTGAAACTGTGTGAGGACATACTCATAAAAATTTTGTATTAAAAGTTGCACTTCCCCTTTAGACTTTAAGAGATAAACCCATGTAAATCTTGAAAAATCATCTATTACAGTTAGGAAATATCTATGCCCATGTAAAGTAGGAGTCCTATATGGTCCCCATATGTCCATATGGACAAGTTCAAAAACACAACCAGAAACAGACTCTCTCAAGGGAAATGATAACCTTTTTTGCTTAGCTAAGGGACATACATGACACACCTCTCTATCATGGCAAGACTTATTCATACTACAATCATCAGACAAAGACAACCTTGCTAGAAGGTTTTGTGACAAATGCCCTAACCTGAAGTGCCACAGCATCTTGGAAGGAACTACCTCAGTTGTGGCACAACAAGTCTTGTTTCCAAACTTTGTTGATAAGTCTGTGGGATTGAGCAGATAAAGTCCTTGTTTCAACTTAGCTGCACCAATCTTCTTCCCACTCCTCATGTCCTGGATGGCACAAGAATCAGACTCAAAATTGACTCTCACATTATTATCTTTTGTGAGACAACCAACTAAATCGAGTTAAAGAGAAACTCGGTATACACAACACATTCTTCAAAATCATATTATGCAACTTGATCGCCTTATGTGACTCACCACGCACTTCATGACCATTAAAGGCGCACTCCACTTTAACTCCTTTAACAGGTTTCAGACCACACATATCACTGACTGAACACACTATGTGATCACTGGCTCCGGAATCTACTATCCAAACGGATGAAAAAGTATAGTGAATACCTGTACCATCATCAATGGGGTGAAGTGCTGCATTTAAAGTGGACATTTGATTGACCATTGGTGATCTTTGTGAACTTCCAACTAGCTGAGTGTTTTGTATAAGCTTCACAATCTCCTCATACTGTGCTGTAGTAAATCCAGCTGGTCCAGTCTTCTGCACAACATTCTTTTCCACAGCTTGTTGTGGTGCATCTTCTGACTCCATAAATCCTTCCACTATGTTGGCTCTGCGTTTGGACTTGAATCCTGGAGGGAAACCATGGATCCTATAGCAAGTATCAGCAGTGTGCCCATGGAAACCACAGTGTGTACACTGCACCTTCTTCCCTTGTGATTGGCTATTGACAGACTTGCCTGTCCTATTTTCACCAAAACCTCTGCCTGTTCTATTCTCTGCCTGAGCACCATTTGGCCTTTCCTGCATCTTATTGGCAAACACCAGGGGTGTTCCTCCATTACCCCTTCCATTTGCATAGTGTAACTGCCTTTCCAATTTGATTGCCATTCCAAACACTGCTTTGATGTTTGGCATAGGTGTCATTATCATGACTTGATTGCTGACTTGTGAGTAATCCTCGTTGAGCCCCTTCAAGAACCTAATGGTATGCTCATTCTCAAAGTAGTCAACGAACACCTTGATTATAGCTTTACAATTGCAACCAGGAGCACACGAACACTTTGGAATTGGCCTCAATATGCTGATTTCATCCCAAATGACCTTCATCTTGGTAAAATACTCACTTATCGAAGCATTTCCCTGTTTCACATTGCTCAGCTCTTCCAACAGATCTGACAGTCGATAAGAATCCAAATTAGAAAACCTATCTTCCAAATCCTCCCAAGCTTCTTGCGCAGTATTAATCCAGAGCAAACTACGAGCAATCGTAGTGTTGACTGAGTTGATAATCCACGAAGTAACCATCGTGTTGCACTGATTCCAGGCATCAAAGTGCCTATCTCCTTCTTCCGGTCTAACAATCGTTCCATCAATGAAACCGATCTTATTTTTTGTAATAAGAGCCATCCGCATCGATCTACTCCATGCATGATAGTCATTTCCCTCTAAGACGGGATGAACTAGGGTTTGCGCTGAATTTTCGTTAGGATGAATATAAAAAGGACTCGAAATTGGAATTACCTCCTGATTAGCCATAGATCTTCCTTCGATTGCAGCAAAATGCGCGATTTAATCGTTATCACGCTCTGATACCATGAAGAAAAAGTAAAACGAACAAGTAGGAACGAGGAAGAAAAACTAGGGTTTGGAAATGGAGATGGTCGACATCTCTTTCCTTTTCTGAAAGGTTTTTTTTTTTGCAGAATATTTTTCTTATTTCCAAAAATAAAGGACTGGGTATTTATATTTTCATACCTCAGTCAAAGTCAACAACAATAACAAATTACAACAAAATTACAAAATTACAATATCAACATATCACTCATAAAATCACAGTTATATAATAACTTCTCATTCACATGGGATAAATATAGGGATTAAGAGATGTTGAGGTTCGGATCCCGCTACGTGCGAGGATTAATTATATCTTGTCTATTGTTTCTCTACAAAAATTAAAATAAAATAATAAAAAAAAAAAACTTAAATGTATAGCATCAAATATAATGACGATGCTTAAAAATTAATTAGAGGCAAAGGATTTGCATGAGAAAAAACCAAAATAACTGATGTCGTTGTCAAAATTATTTGTTTCATTTTATGTGAGGAATTATACATTTTCAATACATTATTTATTGTATTTTTCCTACATCTACCATTATTTATTAACAAGTAAAAGAATTAAAACAACATTGATTAATTATAATGTATGGTTTTTTTAGTCATTCTGATATTCAAATTAAAACATTAACTCATCTCTTTAATATGCGTGTTTTTTTGTCCACATTATCAGTTATTTAGAAACGAAGGAGGTAGCATCCAAAACAATTCATAAATAATATTTCACTCGATTAAATGTCAATTATTACCTAATTAAGTTTTGTTGTTTTTCACGTTTGTCTAAAATAATTATTAGCCGGATAATATTAATTTTTAAAATTACTTCACAGTTCATTATATTGGTTTTGCCACTGTAAATCCTTTAAAAACTGTACTTTAGAGATTTCAGCGGCAAAAATTACACTGCAGTTTTTCCTGTAAGAATACAGTAGAATAGAGTATCCATTAAGTAAAATAGAGTATCTGATGCATTTCATCTTGGATATAGATTTTGTAAACTAGAAAAAATTTGTTTTTAAAACTGTAAAATACAGAATTCGTTAAGAGTATATGATGCGATTGCTCTTATAACACAAGTGAAGAAAATCAGAAACGTAGCGGAAACGTAAAAACTACCATAAAGAAAATCAGAAACGTAGCGAAAGACTCTGAAACTGTTTTTATTGAATTGATGAATAAAATGATACAATGAATCTCCTTTATATATGAGAGAAATCCTAATTTAAATAAATAAGATAAAGATAGAATTACAATTAATTATTTGAATAAAATAATTGAAGATAAACATTAATAGTTAATAATCTAATCTTAAATATATAATATCTTTTATCTTCTTGAATCCATTCGTATCTCATGTGATTTGATCTCTAATACCCTCCCTCAAACGTTGTCGGCGTTGGAGGCAACGTTTGCCTGTCAGCAATGAAGATGATGCATCTTTTTTACACCCACAGCTCTAAGCTCTTGGCTCTCGGCTTCGGCCTGTGGTATTTTTTTTGTTTGTTTGTTTGTTTGTTGTTGTCTAAAAATCTGTGAAGTCTTCTTTGATGACGACAAACGCGTTCTCTGATCTCCGCGTTGTCTGACTGAGGGATCTGGCTTCATTGTTGAATCTAAATAAACCGATTAAATGAATGCGAAAAGAAAATCGTAGATATTGTATTCAAGATAAATTAATTATAATAACAAATATGACCATAAAAACAAACTAGACTCAAACAGTTGGATTGAAAATTTGCGTAAATGCAAAAAGAAAGGATTTTTTTTTTTTTTTGCAAAAGTGAGATTTGCTTTTGATACGAAATAATAGATGAATGAAAGTATTTTCCATTGAGTGAAATCGTTTGGATACAATGCTTTATATAATGATGTACGGAACAATCTAGAATCGTAAAATAGATAAATAAGAGAAAATATATATATATAAATAAAGGTAAACACAGATCTATCTCTAATAGCTTTGGTGCAAAGCTTCGGCAGAAATAGGTTCAAAAGTGTTTTTGTTCTTTTTTGGTTTTTGGGTTGGGGGAATTTATGGCTGCTGCAACGTGGGAAAAAAAGTTATATATATGCAGATTGCAATGCAGGAAAAATCGGAACATATGGAGGGTGTTTTTTTTAAGCTCACCAACGCATGTTACGCTGAACCTCGCTTCTGCGCTCGATATATCATGAAGAAAATCAGAAACGTAGCGGAAACGTAAAAACTACCATAAAGAAAATCAGAAACGTAGTGAAAGACTCTGAAACTGTTTTTATTGAATTGATGAATAAAATGATACAATGAATCACCTTTATATTGGAGAGAAATCATCATTTAAATAAATAAAATAAAGATAGAATTACAATTAATTATTTGAATAAAATAATTGAAGATAAACATTAATATTAATAAACTAATCTTAAATATATAATATCTTTTATCTTCTTCTTGAATCCATTCGTATCTCATGTGATCTGATCTCTAATAACGAGCAATCTAAACAAACAACAAAACAAGCAATCACTATCAAATAAAACTTCAACTATAACTCAGTTGTCTTTTCGTCCATATAAACAACAAAGAACTCAGTATCTCCGTCAATTGAATATATATATATATATATATATATATATATATATATATATATATATATATCTCCGTCAAATTAATTAAACAACAAATTAATTAAAACTCAGTCAACACGTATAAGTCTTAAAAGCTTGGCCTTAGTTGATGTGATTTGACCCATTACTAGCACAATGTAATATTCTGATTTTCGGGAAAGAGCAGACGTGTCATTTTGCGAAAACGAAATATTATTGTTTCTTTTTCTTTTATTGGAGTTAAGTATTTTGTTGATTTTATATATATGTATTCTCGAAAATATGTATATATTTTAAAAGGGGATTTCTGATTTTTGGTAATTAGGGGCAATTAAGGAAAGAGGATTATTTTGGAATGTGTATTTAAGGAAAAATTACACTTAATCCTTCCCATAACCTAATTGAATCAAAATTTAGACTTCACGTTTTCTTCCTCTGCGTAATTTTGAGGAGAAAATAGGGCTTGGATAGTTTTCGCGATTTCTGAGGCAAAGCGTAACCGTTTTCAGATCAGACGGAAGATTTGGAATCGTTGTGAGAAGGGGCAACGCTTGGGTATCGCTTTGATTGGAAGGGCTGCGCAGGATTCGAGAGTCGTTCGAGTCGCTTTTGGAGCAAAGAATTAGGTAAGAAAACTATCCCTATGATCTCAATTGTCTTTTATAAGGTTTAGATGAAATTGTAGGGTGTTTTTGATGCTAGATTGATGAGTTTAATTATGGATTGGTCTTTGACCATAAGTACCATGATATGTTTAGACATGTTTTTCTGAGTTTTTCTGTGATGTTCTTGCTGTTGTTCGGTTTGAAATCGTTTTGGGAATCGCATGATGAAGGGTTAGGGTTCTAGTCGAACCCAGGTGGACGAGCGTCTGGCTTCACTGGACGGGCGTCTACTTGGGGTACATTTCGGACGAGCGTCTGGCTTCACTGGACGGGCGTTTGAAGTGCTGTTTTACATTCAGGATTGAAACTGTTTTAGGGGGACGGGCGTCCATCTTTGGACGGGCGTCCAATATGGTTCAGACGGGCGTCCAGAGCCTTAAACGGGCGTCTAGCTTGTTTTGTCCTTCTTCCATTGTCAGTTGTTGTTCGGCCTGATAAGCATGATTTAGCTTCATGAAAACTTTAAACGTGATATGTTAACACTGTATAAACTTGAACAAGCCTGAATTGAGCTTCTGATTCGTTCAGTTAAAACACCGAATGTACTCTTAAAGGGAGTTAAAGTTCGGATCCGTCGGAAGAGCATGATAGGCTTGTGCTTTGATGAATTAGTATTCATCAATGTCTCGTAAATTGCTAGGACTTGTCCGTGTCTCAGTGGTCAGGAAGAGAGTAGTTGTGTGAGGCGAGACACTTGAAAACACTTTTAGTGGCTAGTTAATCAACCTAATAATCAACGTGATTTGACTAGTAAAAGATTAAACAACATGTCTCTCTTGGCTAGGCACCAGGCTAAATCGCGATGCATGTGCTACCTCTGAAGGTGGAGGAACTCAGTGGGTCAATGACCCTAAGTGCAGGGACTCTGTTTGAGGTGTGCGTGCTATCGAGTCTACCTTTTCTAGACTTCGTGGGTATTGGTGTGATCCACTAATACGTTGCAAAAGAGTGTTCCCGAGGTGGAAGAACTCCGTAGGTCATAATGACCCTAAGTACGGAGGGACCCTGCTGAATGGATGCGCGTAGTGCCCTTGAGTGCGGTTGTAACATAGATAAGCTGAGTAGAAACGTTTAGTCAATTCGTGTTGATGGACATGAAATGAACCCTAGGTTGAGTCGGTCTCACATAAACTACCAATCAATCGAAATATCTTTTCCTTATAAACTAGAGTTGTTATCATAGCTTCTCTTTCTTTTTAAGTACGTTGTACTTACCTCAAATGCATGTTTTTCTATGTGTTTGGGGATGAGAAGACAAACAGGTTTTCAAGGAGGAGTTCGACGACGACGTTTGACGGCGCTCGTTGAAGACTTATCATTTACAGCTTTACTGTTACTTTTGGATTTCTTTTGATACTTTTGAGGTAGACTTTTTGGTCTTCGAGACGTGTAGTACTTTCTTTTGGGATGTACATTCTCAAATGTAATAAATTTACATTTCCGCTTTTAGATTTTTTTTTACCTTTCGATTCTTAAACGTTTAGAAATTTTATACCCGAGTTTTGCTTCCGTTTGCTTTAATTTGATACGACGTAGTAGAGGCTTACGTATAAAGTGGATTTACTTCTATTTTATACGTGCCGAACGTTTCATTTCCGGATAAGGACTCGGTGTCCGGGAACGGGGCGTTACAGTTGGTATCAGAGAGAAGCGTCTTTTAGGTTTCCTTTCTTTTAAGATAAGCTTCTTTAGATCTTTTAGTAACGTCTGGTTTTCTTGATCATCAGGATGGTGTTCACGAGGACTGGAGCGGGTGCAGAGTCTTCCAGAGTTCGAGGGGAAAGTCCCGTACCGGTTGTAGGGGGTGGTGTAGTGAGGCCGATACCCTTAACCCAGCAGAGGTTGTCACCACCACCTCATACGGCGACACCGTCACCGAGGTCTCATCAGAGCTTGTCACCCCGACCACATCAGGAACGACCTCCACGATGGCACGTGGGAAGTTCGGTTCAGTTCACCATGGTAAGTGATATCCCAGCTGGCTATGTACCACCACCTGTGGCTAGCGTGTACCCTCCTCCAACAAGTGTTTACCCACCGCTTACCCCACAAAGCAGGCAAAGCAGCAGTCTTTTACCCTCCTCCTCAGAGGTCATGCTCCTCAACCTACCGTACCACCTTCACCACGCCTTGATCATCAACAAGGCATTGGTCACCCACCTTTTGGTTTTCAGCAACCCCAGTACCCTCCGCAGCCTCACCAGTTTTACCCACAGGGATACTATCCTTACCAACCTATACCTCAAGCGTATCCGGCTCACCCTCCTCAACAACAGTACCCACAGCAGATGCCTTATGGCTACCCACCGGTTTACCCACCAGTTAGACCGGATTTTGAGCAAGCACCAGTTGTAGATTGGTACACAAGGCTAAGAAGGAATCGGGTTGAGAACTTTTATGGAAATGTGGAACATATGAAGGCAGAAGAATGGCTGAGAGGTTTTGAAAAGGCTTGCAGGAATATACATGTTCCTGAGACAGAGGGAACAAAGGTATCTCGAGTCAAGGAAGCGGAAAGGGCGGCCCAAGCCGACCGGTTCGAGTTTTTGCAGTTGATGCTGGTTTTGTGGAACCATAGGATGACGTTATTTCAGGTACCATGTTGTTGTTTTGTTCTTTTGTTAAGATATTTTATAGCGTGTTTATTCATGTTGTAACTATATTTAAATAAATGAATATGCATCCTAGGTACGATAATGTTAGAAAACCTAGTGGTCAAGGCTTTGTTTGATACGGGAGCGTCAAATACTTTTGTGTCAACCAAGGTTGCTAAGAAATTGAACTTACCTTCAGAACCTTTAAGGAATACTTTGGAAATAACTACACCATTAGGGAAGGTAACCAAGGTGACTAGGATAATACCTCAAGTGGAAGTTCGAGTTGGACCTTATCAATGCAAGAGCGACTTCACAGTTTTAGACTTCTCGGATTTTGATGTAATCCTCGGAATAGATTGGCTATCCGAGAATTATGTTCAGTTGGACTGTAGAGAGAAGAAAGTGACTTTTAAAGTACCCGGAAAATCAGACAAGACGTATCAAGGGAATGTGTACAAGCCAGGTAAGAAGCGACATCCGATCATCTCAAAGATTAAGGCCATCGTGGCTTGTCGGAAGGGTTGTGAAGGCTACTTGTTGTATGCAGTGGATGTGGAACAAGTGAAGCCGAAGTTAGAAGAAACTCCTATAGTAAGAGAGTATCCCGAGGTGTTTCCAGGAGAGCTACCAGGAAACATGCCAGATAGGGAAATCGAATTTGAGATCAAGTTGTTACCAGGGGCGGCACCAATTGCTAAGGCACCTTATAGGATGGCACCGGCTGAATTAAAGGAGTTAAAAGCTCAACTCAAAGATATGCTTGAAAGGAACATAATAATTCAGCCCAAGACTCGCGCTGGGAGCCCCTGCCTTGTTCGTGTGAAAGAAGATGGTAGCATGCGGATGTGCATCGATTACGAGCTACCGAATAACCTTACCATCAAGAGTAAGTACCCTCTACCAAGGATAGACGATTTGTTTAACCAGTTGCAAGGCAAGAGAGTGTTCTCCAAGATTGACTTGAGATCTGGTTATCATCAGTTGAAAATTAAAGTGGCTGATATACCGAAGACGGCTTTCAGTACGAGATATGGACATTATGAGTTCCTGGTCATGCCATTTGGACTCACTAATGCTCCATCTGCATTTATGGATTTGATGCAACGTGTTTTCATGCCATATTTGGATTAGTTTGTGATTGTATTCATAGACGATATCCTTATCTACTCAAAGGATGAAAGAGAACACGAGGAACACTTAAGGGTAGTGTTGGAGACCCTGAAGAAGAATCAGTTATATGCAAAGTTTTCAAAGTGCGACTTTTGGTTGGATCGAGTTAGTTTCTTGGGTCATGTGATTTCTGGAGATGGTATTCAAGTTGATCCAAAGAAAATTGAGGCGCTTGAGAATTGGCCTAGACCTACCACCGTTTCAGAAGTAAGAAGTTTTCTTGGGTTGGCTGGTTACTACCGGAAGTTTGTACAAGACTTTTCGAAGATAGCTACTCCACTCACTAAGCTGACACAGAAGAATGTGAAGTTCGAATGGACTAGCGAGTGTGATGCAGCTTTTCATACTTTGAAAGATAGGTTGACTACAGCCCCAGTTTTGGCAGTTCCGGAGATTTTTGATAACTACGATGTCTACACGGATGCTTCGGGACAGGGTTTAGGTTGTGTGTTGATGCAAGGAGGAAAAGTGATCGCCTATGCATCTAGGCAGTTGAAGGTGCATGAGAAGAACTACCCGACACATGATTTGGAGTTGGCAGCGGTAGTTTTTGCCTTAAAGACTTGGAGGCATTACTTGTATGGGGTTAAAGCAAGGATCTTCACCGACCATAAGAGTCTGAAGTATTTCTTCACCCAAGAGAATCTGAATATGAGACAGAGGAGATGGTTAGAATTTGTAAAGGATTACGATTTGGATATTCAGTACCATCCGGGAAAAGCAAATGTAGTGGCAGATGCTTTGAGCAGAAACCGATGTTTGCGCTTTTCCAAGGTCGGTAGTGGCGAAAAAGGCTAGATGGGCTCAAATCGAAGTTTTGATCGGATCAAGACCGCAATTTGTGGCACCGTTGTTAGCAAGATCTCGAGTTGATGGATGACATTCGGGAGAAGCAAGACGAAGATCCGGTTTTGGTTGATTTGAAGCGGGTTGCTGAGAGAAGCCTCTGCTTGGCTACGTGCTGAGACAAGAATGGGAATCAGGTACCAGGATCGCCTGCATGTGTACCTAATGTCGGCGACCTAAGACAAAGAGTTATGGAAGAGGCACATAGAATTGCTTTTGCGGTTCATCCAGGTGCTACTAAAATGTACAGAGATTTAAAGGAAAGATTTTGGTGGCCCTCGATGAAGTTGGAAATAGCCAAGTTTGTGGCAGAGTGTGATGTTTGCCAGAAGGTTAAAGCAGAACATAGAAGACCCGGGGGAATGCTTAAGCCATTGGACATCCCTGAATGGAAGTGGGACAAGATTACGATGGATTTCATCACCGGGTTACCTAGGACAAAGGGAGGGCATGATGCAATTTGGGTAATTGTTGATAGATTGACCAAATCTGCCCATTTCTTGCCATACAAAGTTGACATGCCATTGAAGAAGATGACGACACTATATCTGGATAATATAATGAAGCTACACGGAGTTCCTATCTCTATAGTTTCGGATCGTGATTCGAGGTTCGTCAGTCGGTTTTGGAAGAGCTTACAAGAAGCCTTTGGAACCAAGTTGGATTTAAGCACGGCTTTTCATCCTCGCATGCAGGATGGACAATCTGAGAGGACTATCCAAACACTTGAGGACATGTTAAGAGCTTGTGTTTTGGAGGTAGGCGGATCATGGGATGATTACCTATCGGTAGCAGAGTTTGCCTATAACAATAGTTTTCATGCAAGCATAGGCATGCCGCCGTTTGAAGCGTTGTATGGGAGAAGATGTCGGACGCCACTGTTTTGGGATGAAGTCGGAGAGAGACAGATTACAGGGCCGGAAATGGTTGAACAAGCAAAGGAAAGGATTCAGTTGGTCAAGAAGAATCTGAAGGCAGCTCAAGTCAGGCAGAAAAGTTGGGCTGATGTTAGAAGAAGACCTCTAGAGTTTGAAGTCGGTGATAAAGTTTATCTACGAGCCTCGCCGATGAAGGGAGTGAAACGCTTTGGACAGAAAGGAAAGCTAAGTCCAAGGTATGTTGGACCTTTTGGGATCTTGGAAAGAGTTGGGACGTTAGCTTATAAGCTTCAGTTGCCAGAATCAATGTCGAGAGTCCATAACGTATTTCACGTTTCGATGTTGAAGAAATGTCTGACGAAGAACGAGGTTGAAACGACGGTTGATCCAGAAATCCTACAGGATAATCTCGCTTACGACGAAAGACCTATCAAGATTTTAGACCGGAAAGAAAAGACGATTAAGAGGCGGATGATTCCCTTGGTATTAGTTCAGTGGAGTAACCACTCACCCGAGGAGGCAACCTGGGAAGTGGAAAGCGACATGATCAATGAATTCCGACAGTTTGTTGATCTACCAGGTATGTTCTAGTTTCGAGGACGAAACTCCTTTTAAGGGAGGAGGAATGTAATATTCCGATTTTCGGGAAAGGGCAGACGTGTCATTTTGCGAAAACGAAATATTATTGTTTCTTTTTCTTTTATTGGAGTTAAGTATTTTGTTGATTTTATATATATGTATTCTCAAAAATATGTATATATTTTAAAAGGGGATTTCTGATTTTTGGTAATTAGGGGCAATTAAGGAAAGAGGATTATTTTGGAATGTGTATTTAAGGAAAAATTACACTTAATCCTTCCCATAACCTAATTGAATCAAAATTTAGACTTCACGTTTTCTTCCTCTGCGCAATTTTGAGGAGAAAATAGGCCTTGGATAGTTTTCGCGATTTCTGAGGCAAAGCGTAACCGTTTTCAGATCAGACGGAAGATTTGGAATCGTTGTGAGAAGGGCAACGTTTGGGTATCAGTTTGATTGGAAGGGCTGCACGATTCTGAGGCTGTTCGGAGCTGTTTTGGAGCAGCAATTAGGTAAGAAAACTATCCCTATGATCTCAATTGTCTTTTATAAGGTTTAAATGAAATTGTAGGGTGTTTTTGATGCTAAATTGATGAGTTTATGGATTGGTCTTTGACCATAAGTACCATGATATGTTTAGACATGTTTTTCTGAGTTTTTCTGTGATGTTCTTGCTGTTGTTCGGTTTGAAATCGTTTTGGGAATCGCATGATGAAGGGTTATGGTTCTAGTCGAACCCAGGTAGACGAGCGTCTGGCTTCACTGGACGGGCGTCTACTTGGGGTACATTTCGGACGAGCGTCTGGCTTCACTGGACGGGCGTTTGAAGTGCTGTTTTACATTTAGGATTGAAACTGTTTTAGGGGGACGGGCGTCCATCTTTGGACGGGCGTCCAATATGGTTCAGACGGCCGTCCAGAGCCTTAAACGGGCGTCTAGCTTGTTTTGTCCTTCTTCCATTGTCAGTTGTTGTTCAGCCTGATAAGCATGATTTAGCTTCATGAAAACTTTAAACGTGATATGTTAACACTGTATAAACTTGAACAAGCCTGAATTGAGCTTCTGATTCGTTCAGTTAAAACACCGAATGTACTCTTAAAGGGAGTTAAAGTTCGGATCCGTCGGAAGAGCATGATAGGCTTGTGCTTTGATGAATTAGTATTCATCAATGTCTGTGTAATTGCTAGTACTTGTCCGTGTCTAGTGGTCTAGGAAGAGAGTAGTTGTGTGAGGGAGATTACTTGAAAACACTTAGGTGGCTAGTTAATCATCCTAATAATCAACATACTTGACTAGTAAAAGATTAAACAACATGTCTCTCTTGGCTAGGCACCAGGCTAAATCGCGATGCATGTGCTACCTCTGAAGGTGGAGGAACTCTGTAGGTCAATGACCCTAAGTACAGAGGGACTCTGCTGAGGTGTGCGTGCTATCGGAGTCTACCTTTTCTAGACTTCGTGGGTATTGGTGTGATCCACTAATACGTTGCAAAAGAGTGTTCCCGGGGTGGAAGAACTCCGTAGGTCATAATGACCCTAAGTACGGAGGACCTGCTTTGAATGGATCGCGCGTGAAGTGCTTGAGTGCGGTTGTAACATAGATAAGCTGAGTAGAAACGTTTAGTCAATTCGTGTTGATGGACATGAAATGAACCCTAGGTTGAGTCGGTCTCACATAAACTACCAATCAATCGAAATATATTTTCCTTATAAACTAGAGTTGTTATCATAGCTTCTCTTTCTTATTAAGTACGTTGTACTTACCTCAAATGCATGTTTTTCTATGTGTTTGGGGATGAGAAGACGAACAGGTTTTCGAGGAGGAGTTCGACGACGACGTTTGACGGCGCTCGTTGAAGACTTATCATTTACAGCTTTACTGTTACTTTTGGATTTCTTTTGATACTTTTGAGGTAGACTTTTTGGTCTTCGAGACGTGTAGTACTTTCTTTTGGGATTTATCGTACATTCTCAAATGTAATAAATTTACATTTCCGCTTTTAGATTTTTTTTTTACCTTTCGATTCTTAAACGTTTAGAAATTTTATACCCGAGTTTTGCTTCCGTTTGCTTTAATTTGATACGACGTAGTAGAGGCTTACGTATAAAGTGGATTTACTTCTATTTTATATGTGCCGAACGTTTCATTTCCGGATAAGGACTCGGTGTCCGGGAACGGGGCGTTACACACAACTTTAATAAGGAAAATGATATGTGTACTACATAATCATTACATATATTTGTTTGCACATGACAAATATAAATAAAGGATAATATGTTAGACCTCGATCGATCTATTTGTTGAAAAATTAAAATCAAACCCGTATTTTTAAGTTTCCCATTCCATTGTTATTATATTGGAAGGATAGATGATAATTCAACTCTGATTATCATCGAGGAGTACAATTGTGTTTAATGTATAGGAGTACAGAAGTACTCAGGGCCGGTCCTGGAAAAATTTGGGTCTTCGACGAAGTTGTCGAATTAGGCCTTTTAGTTCGATTATTTTTCGAAAATATACTTACAAATTATTACTTCAATATCGTGTTTTTTACATCCATAGATAAAAAATTCACTTCATTGATAGCCTTAAAACATATCTACAAATTAATAAAAATTCAAAGTCTTTTTTCTAGCACATTTAGAAACAAAAACCAAATTCATACATATACACAAAATATACTTACATATTACTACTTTAATATCGCTCTTGCAGCACATTTAGAATGCGAAAAAAAACTTGTTTTATGTATTAATATGTGTTGTAACTTGTATGTTTATAATTTAGCCATTATAATTTTTTTTTTGGTTTTTATCAATTTAAGTATAAAAAAAAAGGGGGTCTTTATCGATTCGATTAATTTTTTTTTTTGGGCTTTATCAATTTAATTAAAAAAATTAATTTAACACATTTTGTTAAGTTGTTTCTTCATTTATTTAAATACACGACTCAAAACTCAAACACTTAATTAGTCAAGCTCAGGTAGTGATAGAACTAACATGGGCTATCATCACGAACGCTCGTTCCCCTTTATCTGATCACTTTCATTTTCAAAACATTATTTATTGTGTTTTTCATACATCCACCCTTATTTATTAAAGATTGAGTAAAGAA
Organism: Gentiana macrophylla; assembly: GCA_026214975.1. Classification (NCBI taxonomy): domain Eukaryota; kingdom Viridiplantae; phylum Streptophyta; class Magnoliopsida; order Gentianales; family Gentianaceae; genus Gentiana; species Gentiana macrophylla. The sequence goes on from CM047816.1 coordinate 100,322,140, forward strand.
AAACAACATTGCATTAATTATATTCTAGAGGTTTTTAGTAATTTTAGTATTCAAAATTAAAGCATTAACTCATCTTATTAATATGCATGTTTTAATCAACGGCATCCGTTATTTTAGAACGGAAGTAGTAACTTGCTTACGGCTGAAACTTAGCTTAGTGTTTTCCACACAAATCCTAAGAAAATGTGTTTTGTTTTGATTGGATATAAATGAAGCTTCATCTCCACAGTAGAATTTATCACTAAATACACATAAAACGCTAGTGCTTGCCAATTTGTTTTTGAATAACAGGGTAAAATATTATTAAAGATAAAAAAAAGCTTCAACAAGAAGCTGAAAAGGGCAAACCAGAGTACAAGCATTACAATAGCGTAGTAAATGCTTGGTTCTCTCATGCATAAAACCGAGAGCAGCCAGACAAAAGAAAAGAGTAGCTTTCAACAAATCACTTAATCAAGTCCACCATAAATGAGACCAACATCACGTGAGACTAAACCACAATATGATTTCTCATTACATCGATCGCTAACCGCACTAGCGTGGGAACTTTTGACATATACTCCTTCCTTCAAATTGATCTGTATGAAGCATAAATGCACAAATGAACATTTGATGCCATAGAGAGTATCTATTGGTTTTGCAGCAGAGACATCCCAAACTTGGCCAATATCTTCATGCACATAACCTGCATCTAATTGCTCAAGTTCCAGATCTCGCCAGGCCACCATAATTGAAGTGTGTCCAAAAATATTTCATCAAAGTTTTATAATCTTCAAATGTATAGCATTCCTTCCTTTTCTTGAAGATCCATTTACAAGTCACAACCCCTTGTCGTAGAGTCGTCGCTTGACCAATTCCCAAGTCTGATTCTTCAATAATGACTCCATTTCATCTCCCATGGCCATGCATGCCACCGAGATGCTTCAGACATGTCATCAAGTTTCTCCAAGTAAGTAGTAGGTTCAAGAACTCTACTTTCTTCCTCGCAACTTGGAGTGCATATCCACCAAATCATCATATCCATATCTCCTGAGGTATCCCAACATTAGATCTTCTAGGCTTCGCTGTGGCAAGACTCTGGCGATCAATGTTTGTATGACGCCTCTTTGAGGTCTCAGCAGATCGGGCTTGGATCGATTCTCGTTCATTATCCGTGATCAAGATAGTGTTGATTTGGATCCACCGATTGTTGCATATATCGAGACTCCACCGAAGCTCCACCTGCTTTCTCAACACTATCGATTCAAAGATCGGTTTCGCACTCGGTGAGACATCTTCCACCGATGAGTTTAACATAGAATTTTCATCAAACACAACGCCCCTCGCTGAGGATTACTCGACTCACGATGACCAAATTCTATATCCTTTACTCCATCACCATACCCCACAAACACTCCTTCTTGGCTCTTGGCTCCAACTTCCCTTCACTAACATGATAGTAAGTCATTTCCAAAACCCTTAGAATCGAGTAGTCACAGAGCTTGCCCTCGACCACATCTCAAATGGTGTCTTGAGATTGATTCCTCCAAGTGAGGACTCCTGTTGATTAAGTAAGTCGCCTTAACAAATTTTCCGCCCAAAATCTCCTTGATAAACCAAATTTTGAGAAAGCATACATCTTGCCCTCTCCAAGAGTTTGATTCATCCTTTCAATTACACCATTCTCACGAGGTGTATTCTTACAATTATGATGTCCGGCAATACCTCACCGCACACAAAATGAATCAAAATCCATCCAAAGGTAATTCCGCACTCATTATCTCACGTTTAAGCTTCTTGATTTTCTTGCCTAACTGATTCTCCACTAGGCCTTCCAACGCTTGAAGTTACCAATGCATCACTTTTGTTCTTCATCATCACCACCCAAGTCATCCTTGAATAGTCATCTATGAATGACACAAAATATCTCGTGACCACCCAATGACTCAACTCTTGATGGACCCCAAGATGCTGAATGGATATAATCAAGTGTTGCCTTTGTATTGTGCAACCCTCGCCGAGAATTTACTTCTATGCAACTTCCCAAACACACAATGTTCACAAAAGTCCAGATTCTTGACCTTATATCCCCAAGAAAACTCACAAGAAAGAACTCAGATATACCTTTCACCCATGTGACCTAGTCTCACGTGCCACACCATTAGTCTGGCTGAGATCAGAATCTGCGAGGATGCAATAAAGAAGAAGCTGTTGTGATCTGATAGATCCTTGTAATATATACAAGGTTCCTCTTGATGCCTTTAAGGACTACAATCGAATCTTTGAAGACATTCAAATTGTCCCACCTTCACCTTTGAAATTGAACCCTTGTCATCCAAAGAGAGATCGAGAGATACCAAATTCTTGGTCATCTCGTGGAACATGTCTTACATCTTTCAAGGTACAAAATTTACGGTATCTTCGATGCGACAAACGCAAACAATTTCTTCGTCATCATTGTCTTCACAACTATCATTCTGTTCCATTGTCGTGAATACTCTAGTACAGGAAGGTTGAGATTGGCAGAAGTCTGATTCCATTCCTATTACAGTATTCGGCCCTTTCATGGTATCAAATACTGTAGAAATAAAAATTGAAAGTTCATTCTTAATCACGGTCGGCTTCAGAAAATTCGAAATACATAAATTTGTAAAAGTTACAATTTTTTTTAAATTTAAGTTTGTACATTCAAATATGTAATGGGTCAATTAATTAACAAGTTCATTTCACATTCTGAACAATAATGAACCAATACATACAAATTAACAAGTTCATTTCACACGTAAACATATTGTTTATTGTTTATGCTTTTTTTAGCGGTTTATTTATTTTTAACGTGTTGTCTGTCACAACTCACAACCTTACGTAACGTAAGGCGTTGTTGCCCGCGCTTAATCAAGCATTAGGACAAAAGTGCATGCATGAATAATCAAGATATAATAAGGTAGGAAAACAATGAATATCTTATACGTGATGAATTATAAGTGCTTAATTTAAACACTTACCAGATACAATCAATAATAGGAAGATGATTTTGTAGCCATGCTTTCCTTCCATTATTCCTCCTTCCTTTCCAAATTACTATGATAGCAGATTTTTTGGTTTAAACCTTTCGTTTTCTTTTGGTTTAAGTATTAGAAGAATTTATAGAGTTGACTTATTTCAATAAAAATTCATAAATGATGGGAGGGACATCAAATTTAATGACAATGCTTAAAAGATTCATTATTAAATACAGATATAATCATTTTTAAATTACCACGCCGTTCATCATATTCAGTATCGACTTCGACGTATATTGAGGCACAAGTCAGTTAAATTGTGCCTTTTAGTTGAAGTTTTTTTTTTCTTTTTGAAAAACATACTTATCGCGGTTTTAACATCCGTAAATACAAAATTCAATTTATTAATAGCCTCAAAACATACATACAAAGTAGTCTTTTGGGCCAAGTAAATTTTTTATTGGGACCTTTTGTTAGATATTTTTTTCATAAATATTTTTTGTAATCTCTTGCATACGAGTTGTCGAACGAAATAATGTTATCGCAACGAAACGAGGTTCATGAAGGGAGTGAAAATTTTTTGGGTCTTTATCAAAAAAAAATTAACATATTATATTAGGTTAGATCGGATTGAATCTATGCAGATTTTTTTTATCTTTTAGCGAAAAATTTACCGTTAGGCCCTCTCGGCACCGTTGGCCTTAAGACCGCGGTCTCTCTGCCTCACTATAGGGCCGACCCTGATCATATTCCTCTTGCTTATCAAAACACGACCAATCGGCCAATCGGCCAATTATTTTTTAAAAGATTCCTCTTGCTTATCAAAACCAATCGGCCAATTACTTTTTAAAAGATTCCTCTTGCTTATCAAAGCACGACCAATTGGCCATCTTTTTAAAACTTTTAAAAGGTTTAAATATCAAATAGACCAATTCAACATTCAACTTACACCAACATAATCAATTAATTAATTAATGGGGTTATTAGTTATAAGGCCGTCGCTAGAGACTTAATGATCATTTAGGACACTCAAAAAACTTATTCGGTTATAAGGACGTTCAAATTTATTTTTTCTGTTCTCCTAGATTTCCATGTTATCAGACGATCTACCAAATCGCTTCAATTTCCAATTTGTTCTCTCGTCTCTTCAATATATATAACCCCAACAAAAAAACAGGACAAGATAAAATCAATTACGGTCACATATTAAAAGTAAAATATGCTGACTCCAAAAATTCAAAGATCTTTGTAACGGGCAACCATGGACGGAAGCGAAACCTGTTCTAGTTTTGTTTCTGAAGCAAAGAACCCCCCCAACATATTGAGAATGTTATGACTTTCAAGGTAAATAAATAGTACACTATTACTGTGAACCTTCAACCTTTTATATAAACGGAGAGTCCAAGTCCCTCATTTCATTTTCATTATTCATATTGAATTCTTGCACTTCCACACAAAAAAAAAAAAAAAAAAAAAAAAAAAAAAAAAAAAAAAAAAAAAAAAAAAACCGAAGATATTATAGCTATTCCGTTGCTCTTTGTTGTTAGTTTTGAAAAGGATTTAAATACAATAAAATTAGTTTTTGTGTACAGCTTGTTTGTTGGAAATATGAGAGGTGGAGAGATGAAATTTGCTGCAATTATGATTGTGTTTTTAGTAATTTCTTTAGCAGGAGGGGCTCCAAGTGATCATCAGCATATAAAACTGTGGAAAAGGGGTGTACCAGAAGCTACTGTTTCTTCAAAGGGCAATTCAGTTCGTTCTTCAATCCAACTCCCACTTTATGGAAATGTTTATCCTGATGGGTATGTATCTTTGAATCAATAAACTGGGTTTAATGAGATTTTTCCACCAACTTTTTTTAGTAATATGTGTTTCTATCAATTGTATTGTGGATTTTGTTGCAATTTAGTACAAAAACAAATTCAAAACAGAAAAAAAAAAAAAAAAAAAAAAACTAGCAACCTATGTGAATTTGGAGGTGAATTGCTGTCTTATTATGGAAATCTTGAAACCTGTCCACAGGTATTACTTCACCCAAGTGTACATAGGACAGCCGCCGAGGCCTTATTTTCTTGATCCTGATACCGGTAGTGATCTCACTTGGCTTCAATGCGACGCACCTTGTGTCCACTGCACAAAGGCATGCTTCAGACTTTATTTTTTCTAACATACCTCTGTGTAATGTTCGTTAAATGAAACGAGTCTATTGTCTGTTTATGCAGTGACATTGATGTCTGATGCAGGGACATTGATGATTTATGCAGTGATATTGATGTTTGATGCAGGGACATTGATGTCTGATGCAGAGACATTGATGACTGATGTAGGGACATTGATGTCCGATCAATGCGTTGATGAATGATGCAGGACATTAAGCTAAACAAGATTGTCAAATGATTCAAGATCGTGTTAAAGAATTGAAGGATTCCACAATGAATTCAATTATCAGGAGGGCACAAACAACATGTGGTCATTACAAGAGTCATAGTGAAGAGTCTTTGTAGTTTCACCAAAATTGTACTTTTATCCATATTAAAAGCTCCACATTTGGAGAAATGCAAAACAAGAGCAGAGCTGACTGATGCAGTTGTTATGTTTTATGCAGTGACATTGATGTATGATGCAGGACATTGATGACTTATGCGATGGCATATGATGACTTATCGCGGTGATGTTTTTGATCGCGATGACATTGACGACTTATCGCAGTGACATTGATGTCTCATCGCGGTGACATTGATGACTTATGCAGTGACATTGATGTCAAGCGGTGACATTGATGATTTCAGATTTACAATTTGATAACTGATGCAATGATATTGATGTCACCGCATATACAACTTGATACACACATTTGATAACTTTGTAAATTAACTTTATTTCTTTGTTATCTTTAAATATTTGATTGATGTTGGTTTATTTGATTAGTGTTGGTTTAAATTTTTGATAACTTTGTAAAATAACTGTATTTCTTTTGTTTTTTTTTTTGGTTTAAAGGCATATTTTTACAACCAAAGGTATGCATAAATTGTTACAATAACACGTCACTGCATAAATCGTTACAATAACACGCCGGTCATTGACATCAATTTGCATAGATCGCTACAATAAGAAGTCATCGCGATAAATCGCTACAATGAGACGTCATTGCATAAATCGCTACAATGAGATGTCACTGATCAAGGTTGTCAATGGATCGCGGCGGTCAATACATCATGGTAGCCAATCAATCGCGGCGGTGAATGCATCGGGGTGGTTAATGGATCCCGGTGGCCAATGCATCCGGGTATGTGGTAAATGCATGACGGTGATCAATACGCCGTCGATTTTTATGAAGAAAAAAATTGATTTTATGAAATTTATTCGGAAAAATATCAAATTTGATTTTAGAATAAAGAAGACCAAAAAATATGAATTTTAGTGAAAAAATTATGATGATCCGAGTTTTAGATCAAAATATATGACCTTTAGAAATATGGTGAAATAAAAAAAAATTAAAAAAACCTTAACCACGTGAACTCAGCAGTTTGTTTTTGTTTTGTTTTGTTTTTTTTTTTTTTTTTTTTTTTATCCACTTGAAATTAGAATGTCCTTATAACTAAATAAGTTTTCTTCTTAAAATTAGAATGTCCTTATAACCAAAATAAGATTTTGGAGTGTCCTATTACCACTAATAAATTAAAAATCAGTCCTTTTAAATAATTGGCCCATAATTAATCAAACATCAATCGTACCAAATCAAACTTCAATTTTATTTTTTTTCTTTTCATTAGAACCCAACTTGTCTTTACATCCGGACAAAAGGAACAAAGAACTCAATATGTCCGCCAATTAAACACCAAATTAATTGAAACCCAGTCAACATATGAATACCGACGGATCTACATGTGCATGGCCCCCACCCCCTTAAATTAAAATAATTTTCTCTATACTATTCTCATAAATAAAATTTACAGACCCTTTTAAATTGAAATTTTTTTATGGACAACATGATTTTTTTCTCTTCTTGTTTTTGAATCCGCTATATAAGTCTTAAAAAATTGAGCTTAATTGGTGGAAATATTTGTTTGGTCCCATATATAAAGACCAAGTGTTTTTTTTTTCTTCAATAAACGAAGCATTTAATTAATAGATCAAAAAAGATTTGTACATTGTCATATCCTGGCCCTCTTATACCAAAAGTCGTTGATAAAATATAGAACTGCCTCCTTAAAATCTATGAGTGGCAAACCCGGTGTGGAAAAATCCATATCATAGAAAAAAGTGCAGCTCCCTATGTTTCCAAAAGAAGTTCTAAATCTATAGAACTTTAAGTAAAGAAAACTGGAAAACGGAAAGAACAAAACAGAAAACTGAAAAACTGAAAAGAAAGGAAATTCTCATTTCATTAATGATTCAACAAATTGAGTTTACATTCATGTTAATACAAGTATATATAGCCTAGTGCTAATCCTATTGCTACTAAAACAGTTGTATGCTCGAATTGAAATGATCAGAATCGCCTTGGCCGTTTTGTGGATGAAGGTGTTCGACGAAATGCCTCACTAAACTCTGTGGCTTCAATTCTGTTTAAAGGCTTCTATTTCCAGCTCTAGAATCATTTCACCCCCCCCCCCCCCCACAAGCCGAACTAGGATTGGAATAGATGTTTGGAGGGTGTAGTTTGGATAGGAGATAATGAAAAATAGGGGCATCTAATGCTTTTGTTAGAATGTCTGCCAGCTGATTTTGAGTGGTTACTGGCAACAGCTTGACTAATCCTGATTGAACCTTTTCTCGTACCACATGGTAATCAATTTCTATATGTTTTGTTCTCTCATGGAAAACTGGATTATGTGCAATGCGCATTGCACTTTGACTATCACAGAACATAGGAATATGTGTAATGATAGAAACTTGTAGGTCTTGTAGAATATAGAGAAGCCATTGTACCTCACTGATATATGTTAACTTTATAACTAAAATTTATAAGCATTTTATACATATTATTATAAATTTTATCTAAATATCTTAAAAAGTATTAATATAACTTATAAAAAATCTAAATAATTACAAATAAATATCGTAATATAATTTATAACTTTTGTTATCAGATTTACCTGTGGTTTTGTTGTTTTTTAATTATGCAGGTATTATGTGATACAAAATAGAAGAATCGGAATCGAAAAATATAAAAATCTGATCAAGTGGCTGATATTTGTCAAATCCGGCGCAGGCCGGAAGGAGCCGGTTCACGCCGGATTAGGTGATGATTAAATCATGTTACTTCACATGCGTCTGACAAGGAGTACTCAAATTCAGTTAATCCGGCGCACGCCGGATCAGTCTCGGCATACGCCGGACCAGAATACTCAGCCTATAAATAGCCCTCATTTATGAAGGAGAAAAAACCGTACCAATATATATATCTCTATCTATATATATATTATCTTATCTACTCTCTGTAAATATTATTTCATGAGATTACGCCATAAAAAGTGGTATTAGTATCGTTGTAATATTTAGAGTAATTATCGAAGATTGTTGAATTCATAAATTTGTTGTTACATTCGGAGGAAAAAGCCCACTTCAACAACTGTAATCGGTAATATTCTAATGTTATTATATTTGTTGTTTATATAAATATCTATACATTAGTTTAATAATGATTATAGGCTAATTATACAACTAGCCAAGACATGTAATTGAGTTATTTTGATCTTTTAGAGAAATGAATGATGACTATGTTAAAATTTAATTAAAAATTGAATATGATGAATCTTTTTCTACTTGAACTAATTAACAGGCTGTATTGACGTAATTAACCAGTATGGACAGAGACATATATCTTATACGTGATGAATTATAAGTGCTTTAAATTGTGAGATAAAACACTTACCAGATACAATCAATAATAGGAAGATGATTTTGTAGCCAGGCTTTTCTTCCATTATTCCTCCTTCCTTTCCAAATTACTATGATAGCAGATTTTTTGGTTTAAACTTTTTGTTTTCTTTTGGTTGAAGTATTAGAAGAATTTATAGAGTTGACTTATTTCAATAAAAGTTCATAAATGATGGGAGGGACATCAAATTTAATGGCAATGCTTAAGAAATTCATTATTAAATGCAGATATAATCATTTTTAAATTACCACGCCGTTCATCATATTCCTCTTGCTTATCAAAACACGACCAATCGACCATTTATTTTTTAAAAGATTCATCTTGCTTATTAAAGCACGACCAATGGGCCATGTTTTTAAAACTTTTAAAAGGTTTAAATATCAAATAGACCAAATCAACTTTCAACTTACACCAACATAATCAATTAATTAATCAAATACTACCTCCGGTCCAAAATATAAGTCATCCTATCTTTTTTCCTTTGGTCCCATAATATAAGTCATTCACAATATCAAGAGAGCATTAATGAACACTTTTCATTATCTTATCCCTAATTTATATTAATCCAACCACTTTTATTTACTCCACAATTGTTGCATTTATGATAGTCAAGGGTGTATTAGACATTTTATCCCTACATTAATTACATTTAACTACTTTCTTAATCAGTATGAAAATTCTAGGATGATTTATATTTTGGACCGGAGGTAATATCAATCGTACCAAATCAAACTTCAATTTTTTTTTTCTTTTTCAGAAGAAGCAAACTTCATTTAGAACCCAACTTGTCTTTACATCCGGACAAAAGGAACAAAGAACTCAATATGTCCGTCAATTATCACAAATTTTATGTTGGACCTGGTGCAAATCCTAGTTGGTATACCAAAACCAATAGGAATCAAACATTTTAAGATGAGCTCCTACCTGTAAAAACTTTCCACTAATATATCCCTTTAAAAGTGCTGACTTGATGGTCCAAAACTTACATCTGGACCACCCTAAAGTTTCACGCCAATTAAACACCAAATTAATTGAAACCCAGTCAACACATGTATGAATACCGACGGATCTACATGTGCATGCCCCCACCCCCTTAAATTAAAATAAATTTCTCTATACTATTCTCATAAATAAAATATACAGACCCTTTTACATTGAAATTTTTTTATGGACAACATGATTTTTTTTCTCTTCTTGTTTTTGAATCCGCTATATAAGTCTTAAAAAATTGAGCTTAATTGGTGGGAAATATTTGTTTGGTCCCCATATATAGAGATTAGAGACCCCAAATATATGGATCAAAGTGTACTTATGTAAGACAATGTATACAAAAAAAAACTAGAGAAATTTACAAGGCCTTTCTCATGTAAAGCAAACTATAGTTTGACTCGTATAATATTGTGTTTGTTAATTTATTCAAATAACGAGTAAAAATCAAACAATTTGTCTAGCTGATCAGATAATGAATGAGCAAACAAAAGTTATAATCACGAACGCTCGTTTAAGTTTCCGAACAAATATATAATATCCATCCTCCTCTTCATTAACATTTGTTTTGGGTGTTAATGAAACTCTAAAAGGGTGGCCGGACGTAGAGTGGAATTAGACATCTTTGTGTCTTTTTTTTTACATGAAGTAAATGGCAAAAAACTAAAGTCATGTTGAAGATGATGTCGATTAAATACACCAATTGTAATATAATTACGGTGACCTGTTTTATTTAAAGGTTCTTGTGTCGTATGCTTGACAACATGTGTCTTATTTTGATTGGATACAAATGAAACTTATTATTAAGGAGTGAAAAAAGCCCCACTATTAAATTATAAGGGAGTCTTTTTACATCTTATTTATGAAAAAAGCAAGAAAGAAATGATTAAAACAGCCCCACTGTATATCCAAAATACACAAAAAAGATTCAACAAATAAAATGTAAACATGTGCATTCACATTTCACACAAAAGCCGGTGAGGTTAAAATTAGTGAGAGAGAGAAATGAGAAGACTCTAGGGTTTCTTTCCCTTTTTCACAGTTGAGGCGGCGGCATGGGAGGCGGCGGACGTGGTGGAGGCGGTGAGTCAAGTGGTTCAATGACCGAAAGGCTATGGTTTCATCACTCCCGATGATGGCGGTGAGGTCTCTTTGTCCACCACTCCGGCATCAAGGACTCTTAATACAAAAGCCTCGGAGAGGCGAGTCTGTCGAGTTTGAGGTGGAACGGGCGGTGATGGCCGTGCTAAGGCCGTGGAACGCATCGACCTAATGGAGGACCTGTTGAGGTGGAGGCGCGCGGCGGTGGATATGGAGGAGGCGGCGCGTGAATCTGGTGGGGGGCATTGAGCGCGCATAGGAGGCGGCGGACGGGTGGGTGGAGAGGTTATGGTGGGTGTTTTGATGCTTTTTTGCATCTTTAAGACGGATTCAAATGCTCCTATTTTTTTTGTTTTTGTTTTTGTTTTTAAATCTGAGATTTTGAGTGTGCACTCTGTAAAGTCATACTACCGCATAATGCTATTTGCATTGTATTAAAAGTTGTTGTAGTTGATTTTTAAAGGATTTGTTGTACTGCATTGCAGTTGTTAGACTGGAATAGGTGTTTTGGATTGCAGCCCTTTTATTGATTTTGAGCATCTTTTCATTCATGAATTATAGTATAGAGCAGTGGACAAAAGTAAAAAGCATTTTCTGTTGATTTTGCAATAAGCTTTTGTGTGTTTTCCCATTCCCAGAACTTAGTCTTTAAACTCAATTGAAATGTATCTTATATGTCTTGCTATTCTTTGTTGTCGTTGATGTATAAATAAAGATTATCATCTTCTTAATTCTGTGAAATTTTTGCATATTTCATTTCCTGGATGTTGTTTGTTATTCTTTAGAACCTAGGCTTACCAATCTGTTGAATTGTGTTTGGTTTTTGTTTTATTTACATTCTCGGCATTTTTGTAATGTTACTACATTTTTATAATGTTACTACATTTTGTATTTAATACGCACGATCTTAAGGTCACAAATCCTAAGTAGAGTATAGAAAGAGTAACGTTTTGGCATTTTTTCATGAATGCGCATAATCTTAAGAGCATACAATCCTATTATCGTTTCCTTCCCCATAGAGTATATGAAAGCAATGGAAACACCCTCAAACATAGTAACACATAATGTAGTAACTCGTAGTAACACCAACACGTAGAATGCCAAACGTACGACTTTAATGTGAAAAAAAAAAAAATTATCATTAAATATTTTTTAGACATCTTTTTTTTTGTCCTTCTCAACCTAATATTATTTTTTTGTCATTCTATTCTTCATTTAAGATGTAAAGTTGTCTTTAGACCACCAATTAAAAAAAAAAAAACTCTAGTGTTTGCCGTTTTTTTAATTTTAACAGTAGTGCAAAATTTAATTATTAAAGTTGATAAAGTTTTACCAAGAAGCTGAAAAAGGCAAGCCAGAGTACCAACATTACTACAACGAAGTTTAAAGCTTAAACGGAGAGCAACTAAACAAAAACAAAGCAACAGCTTAATGAATTTCGCATAAGGAAGACTCAACAATAACATTTCTCATTGACTATAGCATTACTACATAATAAGAGAGTAGTTTTATGGTGGTCCGGTCATAAGTAAATGAACCACCATATCAGCATTTGTAACCGTTAGGAATTTTTCCATAGGTGGTTTTTTTCTATTAAGAAAGGGCTCACAAATACATCCTTAAATCTTATTTGCTCCGGACCACCAAATCATTTTTATAACTGGACCAAGATAAAATTTGCCATTAACTATATGCATAGCATGTGGTATCTTTGAGGCGGCAAATGCAAACAATCCCTTTGTCATCATTGTTTTCACAACTATCATTCCAAACGTTTCCGATGAGTTCTCTAGTACAGGAAGGCTGAGATTCGCAGAAGTCGAAATCCAAACCGATGACCCTAATCGGACCTTTCATGGTATCAAATACTGTGAAAATCAAAGCAAGAAGTTCATTTTTAATCAGGGTCGGCATCAGAAAATTAAATATAAAGGTAAGAAATTTGTCCGCATTTCAATATATCAAATTTGTACATGTATAACAATAATAATGAACTAATATATGATGACAGTTAAAATATACCTATTTATGTCATCAATTCTAACCTTAAATCAGAGTTAATTATATATATTTCATATTAAATCACGTGTTTATATTTATTATTTAATGATAAGTGATTATTAATGTGATAATTGGTATTTAAATTGCTTTTATTATAAAAGAGCAATTAATTGTGTGATAAATGCTAATTTCGCAGATCGTAGAATCGGAGGATAATTGTCATGCAATCGGAAATCTCAAGATAAATAAGGAAGAAAATCGGAGCATTAATGAAGAGACAAATCGAGATCGGCATAGAAGAGTGAAGTGGGGAACAAGTCGACGGACGAAATTGAAAACGCGTAAGAGGAGGCTCGGTCGATCGAGCCATGTCATTCGGTCGACCGAGCGTAATCGCTCGGTCACCCGAGCCTAATCGAGACGCGTGCATATCTTCCGATTCTCCTATGTCGGCTACAACTCCTATATAAACAGCAGCCACGATGCTGAGAAAAACACCAACCTACAAAACACAATACTACAATACTTTTAGTTTATCAATATAGTTCTTCTTATTTTATATTATGTTTCTTCATCACGGAGGCGATGGATTCATCGATTAGAGATTGCATTAAAGGATCGGAGGACCCTCCGCTCTACGAGGTAATGTCTATCCAAATATGTCGCTTTTATTCGTAGATCTATTTTATTTCGTTATGGAGTAGTCGTTTGTGTATTGATTTCGTGATGTAGTTAATTAACAAACCCATATTCATGTAGATCTAAGTCGTACGAAGGCGTTTTATGAGCAAATTCTAGAGTCACCGGTCTAGATCTACCACGGTCTATATGGTTAGATCTAGCCATCAAGATTCTAGTAATTTTCGTGAACGACTTCGCTACGCTCGTGCTTTCGCTTTTCATATACACATGTAATAGATCTGGCCAATTTGTTACATCGTTCTCGTAAATTAATATGATATATTGTGAAAATTGCCATGTTAAATAGGACATAAGTTAGCCGATCGTTTAGGAGGTGTGCCAACCTGTCCACGGTGGTTGCCTAGACGAGGTGACGATTTTAGATCGGCATCCCTAGTTTGGTATAGCGTGCTTGTTATATGATGTTCTATCCTGTCTAAGGAAGGATTCGTAATTAAGCATAAAGATCTTCAATCCGTTCACGAATTAGATCCAGTTTAGGGGATGACTCCCGTAGCCAAAATATAATCAACCTTAATGTCTTTTCTGTCTCGGTTTAGATATACATATATGGGGGAGTAATTACTACTAGCGTAATCAATACCGTTTGTTAGAGTCTTATAAAACCATAAAAATAAGTGTTTTAGTGTCTACTGTCGTATTGTTAGTCTTTGTGTTTTCTATCGTGTCAACCTTTATTTTTACGTTATTGTTGGTCGGAGACCGCCTTTAATCTATTTTTAGTTTAATAACGTTGTACTTGTTTAAGCCGAGTCTCTGTGGGATCGAATTTCGACTTCTATCTAGCTATACTACGATTGAACCTAGTTCTCTTGCTAGTAGGTTATTTAGGTATCGAGTTATTTTTATAACTTGACCGTCATCAAGTTTTTGGCGCCGTTGCCGGGGACTCGTGTCATTAAATTGAGTATAGCTTATTTTATTAAAAGTAGATTCGTAAATATTGTGAATAAGAGTCAGTATATTAAACAGTGTCGTTAAAAATAATAATAAAAAAATATAAATAAATAAATAAATAAAAAGAGTTCGGTCGACCGAACCACAATTCTCGGTCGACCGAGAATTTATTGTTTTTATGTTTCTGTTCTGTTTTGTTTTACACAGTTTCTGCCTTGTGTTTTTGTATTTCTCAAGTCTGTTTTAGTTTAGTTTTTATTTATTGCGTCTAGGATTAGCCTTTAAAGTTTCTAATAGTTTATTGTTATTTCTATTTTTGTCTATTTTAGAGTCTCGCCAAAGGCCGTAGCCTTGGCGTATTTTAATTGTTTAATTTTGTTTTTGTCTTGCAAATAAAAAAATAATAAATAAATATAAAAAAAAAACAAGCAAGCTACCCGTATTTCCGAGGATCCAATCAAAGAGCAAGGCGAGAAAAAATCTGAAGGAGCACATCAATCTGACTCAGACATGGAAGCATTACTGAATGAAGCCAACCAGGTAAATGGAAATAATTTTAATAATGCAAATTTTGTTAACCAAGCTGTGGCTGCATGGGAAAGGCGTACTTTGCAAAGCTATGCAACGCCTACCATTGAACAATTCATTCCTCGCTATCGTAGTGCCCGAAAATGTCACCAAATTTATCACCCAAACCTAATGTCATTCAAATGGTGACAAACTATTCCACTTTTCATGGTATCCTGAATGAAGATCCTGGCATTCACGTGATGAATTTCTTAGAGATCGTTAGTACCGTGAAGCCGTAATCGTTCCCGAGGATAACATTAAGTTTGAGACTTTTCCTTTCACTTTGAAAGATAAAGCTAAGCAATGGCTTTTCTCTTTAGAGGCTAGATCAATCACGACACGGGAGGAGCTGCTACAAAAGTTCATGAATAAGTACTTCCCTATAGAAAGACCTTTAAGTTTCGCCAAGATATCTTGGGATTCAAGCAACAACACCTGGGAGAGTTTTGATCAAGCTTGGGAACGCTTTAAGGAGTCCATGAGGAAGTGCCTCATCATGATATCCTCTATGGATTTTAATGCAAACCTTTTACCATGGATTGAGAGATACAGAGAGAGATAAGAGTAGATGCATCCAAAGAATGGAGCGTTTGTTCTTTTATCTCCTGAGGAGGCACGAGGAAAGATGGAGCAAATAGCAATGAATAGCCAATGGGGAGGTGGTGAAATAGCAACTGTGAAGATGGCCGATAACTTATCTGAGGAGGATTTATCGCATAAGATCCTACATACTCTATTGATCATAAATGATAAGGTGGATGGTATGCATGAGAGGAGTCAACGAGTGGAGACTGGAAAAGGGACGGAAACGATTAATCAACTAGAGAATGCGGGTACTAAAGAAGCCAATTACATTGAAAGACATGGGAATCAATATGGCGGTTACAAACCAAATCATGACCACCCTGAATTCCGATGGAATGCTCCAAATGAAGGGGTAAAACCACACAACACTTATGTACCTCAGCAAGCTCAAACTTACGGTTGGGAAGTTGCACTTGAAAAGATGAGTAACACAATGTCAGACACTGTGAATCAATTAGAAAATTCCATTTCTGACTTGGCTACAAACTTTCACCAATACTGTCAAAAGAATGATGCCAAAGTCACCAACCAAGAAGCCTTAGTCCAGAATCTCTCTCATCAAATAGGACAATTAGCTGAACAACTGTCAACTAGGCCTCCTGGGGGATTTCCGAGCAACACTGATAGGAACCCGAGGGATGTGAATGCGATAATGATTAGAAGTGAAAATGAGCTTACTCAAACAATCCCAAAGAATGAGGAGAATATAGAGGATGTTAGGGATAAGGAGAAAGAGCCTGAGGAGGCATTCACACCCTGCTTAGAAAAGCCCCCCGATGAGCAATTATCCTCCATCTTTACCATTTTAGGGAATAGTGATTGCGCAGAAATATCTTCGCGAAGTGAGGTTGTTAAGGCTGAGAAGCAACAACCATGGTTTAAAGATTATGTGAATTATTTATCCGGGATATATTTGCCACCAAACTTGAACCAGCAGCAAAAGAAGAAGTTCTTTGCAGACCTTAAACACTATTATTGGGATGAACCCTATCTTTTTAAGCGTTGCTCAGACAACATCTTTAGAAGATGTGTTCTTGAGAGTGAATTCCTCGATATACTTAAACATTGCCATACTTATGAAGCAGGAGGACACTATGGAGGGGACAAGACTGCTGCTAAAGTTCTCCAATGTGGTTTCTACTGGCCAAATCTTTACAAAATCTGCATGAATATGCTAGATCCTGTCATTCATGCCAAATGACGGGCAATATCTCGAAGAGACATGAAATGCCACTAAGGAGTATCCTAGAACCGTAAATCTTTGATGTATGGGGGAATTGATTTTGTGGGTCCTTTCACTTCGCCTGCTTCAAACCGCTATATTTTGGTGGCGATGACTATGTGTCTAAATGGGTAGAGGCTATTGCTTCACCTACCAATGATGCAAAGGTTGTATCTGCGGTTTTTAAAGAAAAATATCTTCACGCGGTTTGGAATCCTCGTGCCATCATTAGTGATAATGGGAGCAATTTCTGTAATAAGCCATTTGAGAAGTTAATGGCCAAGTACGGGGTGAGACATAAGTTAGCTACCGCTTATCATCCTCAAACAAGTGGTCAAGTTGAGGTCACGAACCGAGAGATTAAGCGCATTCTAGAGAAAATTGTGAACCCAACAAGGAAAGATTGGTCGTTGAAGTTAGATGACGCTTTATGGGCTTATCGGACTGCGTATAAGACTTCCATAGGTATGTCCCCATACCAGATTGTTTTTGGGAAAGCGTGTCATCTACCGGTTGAACTTGAGCACCGTGCCTTATGGGCTACTCGTGTGTTGAATTTAGATGAAAGTTTAGCCGGAGAAAAGAGATTGTTGGAATTAACTCGCCTAGAAGAGTTTCGCATTGAAGCTTACGAGAATGCTCGGATCTATAAAGAGCGCACTAAGAGATTTCATGATAAAAAGATCCTTGACCGCACCTTTCAGGTTGGTGATATGGTTCTTGTTTACAATTCGCGCTTGAAACTCTTCCCGGGAAAGCTAAAATCAAGATGGTTTGGTCCTTATAAAGTGAGTAAAGTATTTCCTTCCGGAGCTGTAGAGGTAAGTCACTTGGATGATCGAAAGACTTTTGTGGTGAATGGCCACCGAGTAAAGCATTACCTCGGGAATCAATTTGATAGGAGGAAGAAGTACTTACTCTAGAAATCCTAGTTACAACTAGACCATCATGTGAGTACAAAGAGAGCTAACGACTATAACCATAGAACTATTTCTTAAAACTTTCTTTTAGATTTGTTTTTGTTTTTGCTTTGAATAAAGTAGCATGCGCCTATCACGGTTTTTTTTATCTCGCCATGTTCCGAGTCTAAGTTCGGAATAAACGAGGTTTTTTCCTTGATAGCCGTCATGTGAGTTTTTATTTAGTCAGTAAATCCTTTTGGTATTGTCCATGGCGTGGCAAGATAAAGTAAAGTGGCTTAAACTGCTTTTAGATATTTATATCTAATTATCGCCACATTATTTTATAACTTCCATAGACATGGTATTTAACGATTTCGTGGAGCTTGTTTGTTTATACAGGATATGTCTGTCTCTCCACGACGTGCTGAGGTTTACTCCGATATTGTTCCTTCACTTGGGAGCCGTTTCCAGAGCTAAGTCTTTTTTCTTAAACTCTCATTTATTTTTGTCATTGAGGACAATGCCATGTTTAAGTGGGGGCAAGGGACTTAGCTATATGTTGAAAAAGTAAAGAGGAACGGAATATTGAGGCAATATTGAGCGAAAAAAGTAAAGAGGAACGGAATATTGAGGCAATATTGAGCAAAATTTAAAAAATTCATGGATAAATGCCAAGTTGTTGAACTCGCACTTTAAACTTGTGAAGTTCTTATACTTAGAATTGATAGGAAAGGAACCAAGTTGCGTGAGTACGTGATCATATTATACTTTTGCGATAAATTGTTAGTAAACTTAAGATATTCATGCCAACAACTGCAAGTAGTTAGGTATTGTTCAACTACTCAACATGTGAATCGCTTAGTACCACATGAATTATAATAATTGAAAGAGGAATGTGTACATTGCATAGATGATTGGTTATGTTTACCTAGTGTCGTTATTTATCAACTGATGTATTCTGATCTTCGAGCCATCAAAGCGGAGTAATAAGCTTGGGACGTACCTGTGTTTAGACAATGCGTTAAAACACTGGGCTTGTAGTAACATTACCAAAGTAGCCCCGCGCTTGTGGTAATATTCAATGCTATGCTTAATCTAAGATAGGGGGATACTCTACGAAAAGTTTTCTTCCTTGAGATTAGTAGTATTCGAAAAAATATGCAAAATTGAAAAAATTAAATTGTTAGAGGCTTTGAGTAATACTCGGTCTCCAAGTCCAAAACCCTATAGATACGCTTCTTGCTTATTGTTCTAGTGCTTTCACCATTGCGAGGCATAAGAAGTATGAATGCTGATGTTGGTGAATTTTGATATGAAGTCTGCATAAGCTCTAATCTTGCTACATTTATATAAAACCAATGCACATGCACACAATCACTTCGATTCATAGCGAGTAATGAATAATGCTTATCCGATGAGCATGACTGTATGGAGTTGACTCGAGTTTCTTGTGTAAGTATGAGTTGACCACGGAAAATGTTGTCTTGGGAATGACTTATTGATGCTTTGTTCGGGACGAAGCAAAGTTTAAGTGGGGGGCATTTTGATGACAGTTAAAATATACCTATTTATGTCATCAATTCTAACCTTAAATCAGAGTTAATTATATATATTTCATATTAAATCACGTGTTTATATTTATTATTTAATGATAAGTGATTATTAATGTGATAATTGGTATTTAGTTGTTTTTATTATAAAAGAGCAATTAATTGTGTGATAAATGCTAATTTCGCAGATCGTAATTAATCGGGAGGATAATTGTCATGCAATCGGAAATCTCAAGATAAATAAGGAAGAAAATCGGAGCATTAATGAAGAGACAAATCGGATCGGATAGAAGAGTGAAGTGGGGAACAAGTCGACGGGCGAAATTGAAAACGCCAGAAAGAGGAGGCTCGGTCGACCGAGAGCCATGTCATTCGGTCGACCGAAATGTGAATCGTTCGGTCACCCGAGCCTAATCAGATTAATGCGTGCATATCTTCTGGATTCTCCCTATGTCGGCTACAACTCCTATATAAACAGCAGCCACGATGCTGAGAAAAACACCAACCTACAAAACACAATACTACAATACTTTTAGTTTATCAATATAGTTCTTCTTATTTTATATTATGTTTCTTCATCACGGAGGCGATGGATTCATCGATTAGAGATTGCATTAAAGGATCGGAGGACCCTCCGCTCTACGAGGTAATAATCTATCCAAATATGTCGTTTTTATTCGTAGATCTATTTTATTTCGTTATGGAGTAGTCGTTTGTGTATTGATTTCGTGATGTAGTTAATTAACAAACCCATATTCATGTAGATCTAAGTCGTACGAAGGCGTTTTATGAGCAAATTCTAGAGTCACCGGTCTAGATCTACCACGGTCTATATGGTTAGATCTAGCCATCAAGATTCTAGTAATTTTCTGTGAACGACTTCGCCACGCGTGCTTTCGCTTTTCATATACACATGTAATAGATCCGCCAATTTGTTACATCGTTCTCGTAAATTAATATGATATATTGTGAAAATTGCCATGTTAAATAGGACATAAGTTAGCCGATCGTTTAGGAGGTGTGCCAACCTGTCCACGGTGGTTGTCTACACGAGGTGACGATTTTAGATCGGCATCCCTAGTTTGGTATAGCATGCTTGTTATATGATGTTCTATCCTGTCTAAGGAAGGATTCGTAATTAAGCATAAAGATCTTCAATCCGTTCACGAATTAGATCCAGTTTAGGGGATGACTCCGTGCCAAAATATAATCAACCTTAATGTCTTTTACTGCCTCGGTTTAGATATACATATATGGGGAGTAATTACTACTAGCGTAATCAATACCGCTTTGTTAGAGTCTTATAAAACCATAAAAATAAGTGTTTTAGTGTCTACTGTCGTATTGTTAGTCTTTGTGTTTTCTATCGTGTCAACCTTTATTTTTACGTTATTGTTGGTCGGAGATCGCCTTTAATCTATTTTTAGTTTAATAACGTTGTACTTGTTTAAGCCGAGTCTCTGTGGGATCGACCTCGACTCTATCTAGCTATACTACGATTGAACCTAGTTCTCTTGCTAGTAGGTTATTTAGGTATCGAGTTATTTTTATAACTTGACCGTCATCAATATATAAAGATTAACAAGTCCATGTCACATATAAATGCAAACAAATTGTTTATTCACTTTTAACGGGTTATTCGTTTTTAGCGGGTCGATTGTCACAACCTTACGCAAACGCAAGGTGGGTTTGCCCTTGTGCTTAATCAAGCGCAATCATGAATTTATACATCAATTTCAATAGCATTAGGGCAAAAATGTGCATGCAAAAAATGTGTAGGAAATGAAAAGAATAAATTTGTTATATGTGATGAATTATAAGTGTTTTAAATTGTGAGATAAAACACTTACCAGATATAATCAATAAAAAGAAGATGATTTTGTAGCCATGATTTTCTCCCATTATTCCTCCTTTCCTTTCCAAATTACTATGACAGGAGATTTCTTTGTGTGTGTATCAGTGTATGTGTGTGTTTTCTTTTGGTTTAAGTATTAGAAGAATTTATAGAGTAGTTGACTTATTTCAATAAAAAATCATAAATGAAGGCCTATGCGTAAAAATTCATTGTTAATTACACATATGATCTTCCTCCAAAAAAAAGGTAAAAAAAATTACACATAATCATTTTTATATTAACACATCTATCATCAAGTATTCAAGTTCCTCTTGCTTAATATCAAAAAAAAAAAGGTTCCTCCTGCTTATCAAAACACAAGCAATCAGCCAAAAAATTTAAACTTTTAATAGGTCTAAATATCAAATAGACCAAATCAATATTCAACTCATCACCAACATAATTAATCAAACATAGTTGTACCAAATCAAACTTAAATTAGAAACTCAGCTGTCTTTTCATCTAGACAAAGAACAAAGAACTCAATATCTCCGCCAAACAAAACATAACACCAAATTAATTAAAACCTAGTCAACAAATATAATTATTAAAAACCAGATGATATTTTACCTAGCGTCTCCATATGTAAAGATTATACATGCATTCAGAGACATTAAACCACACAATTCATCCTGAAACAAAATTGTATAGTCCAGATCTCCATTCTCACCACATGTGGGGTATCTCCACATGCGGACATACCACTGAAAAATCACTCTTAAGATCATAGCCTTAATCGGTGTGATTTTAATCAAATACTAACTCACATTTTATAATGATCATATAGTAATTATGGACTTGGTGTTGCATGACAAAAAGAATTCAAGGATAATATGTTGGACATCTTCTTTTTCTAATGCAATCATGTAATTCATCATAAAATTTAATGTTTGTTGATGGCATATGGTTGGTGATGTTGTCCTTATTGTGTTGACTATCTTTGTTGGTGATTTAATGTAAATGTTTATAATTAATTGGTCTTTAAACAACTAAAATTATGGTGGTAATGAAGCTTTTCTCTCTATGGTTTTCTTCAACTCACACTTTTATTTTTATTTTTTCTTTGGCAGTAACCGCAATCAAGTCAGGAGCAGATCTATGTGTATTTGGGTGAGGGTCAGTGTCCCCATTAAGATCCGAAAAACGACGTAATTTTGTTGGTAAAGAATATGAAAATATTATTTATGTCCTCTGATGATGCTGGATAATGCACCACCAGTAAATCAGGGGCACGTGTAATCTAAGGATGAAATAGAAGGGATCGAACGGTCAGAATCGAAGTAAAAGATGGTGTTTTTGGTGTTTTATGGCTGAGTCCAAGAATGTATCTTGGATTGCCTACGTATCCTGTATATTGTCCAGGAATCAAGCCTTACGTAGTTCCTGGAATGATGTATTTATAGGCACATGCCCTCTTCTGCCATAAACTTGGGGCGGTTTAGTCTATTGACATAATTACCCTTAAATGGGCCTTGCCTTCCTGCCCAAGCAACCTGTTGGATGGTGGGCCCAGGTGTCTGGACAGGAAGTCTTGGTCTCGACTCGATGCATACCGATGTGGGCGATCGAGGTAGGACACTTGCAGAATCTGCCGGTTGTTATAGTCTTCACTGGTGTGTCTCGTATTCGATCCGATGTATATAATTAACATAGACTTTTCCACATGCCAGCCGGACCAATCAGATAATTCCACGTGGAGGAGTGAATCCCCGTATCATCATAAGCCCCCCAGATCGGAGGGAAGCTCATCTCGAGTGCTGAGATCGGATCTGAAAATTTGAATCATCTTTCGACACGTGGTCTTCTTTAGGCGGGAATGCAGCTGTCCTCCTAGCCGATGTAGGCTGTCGTCAGGATGACGTCACACTGTACCAGCATTAATGGGTGTAGGAAACGAAGCGTTTGTCATTGGTCCATGCGGGAATTCTGCCCTTGATTCTCGCGCTGTATATCCTATAACTGCCCCCAAATCGCCCATTCAAATCATTTTAGAGATTTTGCAAGCATAAAAGGGGAGCCCAAGACTTAGAAGCCTCTTATTCGCCATTTTCTATCTGCCTTATTCCCTAAGCGCAAGTATGCCCTATTCTTACTTAAATTCTTCTTTGTTGGTTTATTTTCTGCATTTTTTCTCGATTCCATGTCTAGTAGCGATAGCGACTCACAAAATAGGGAAGAAGTAGTCATGGTTGAAGAAGAATCGACGGATCAAACGGTTTCTGAGCGTCCAACTGCTTCCGGTGAGAGAGCTGTCGGAGAAGAAGAAGAAGGAGGAGAAGAAGAATCATCTTCTCGACCCGTTTCTAGACGCCAAACCAGAATGAAGGGCCAAGGGCCATACGGTTGCATATCCAATCTGACTCAAGAGAAAGCCAGAGCCATCTGTTTAAGATACGGCATCCCGTATTCACCCGAGAACATCAAAGTGTCGCATGGTCAGTTCCATTTACCTGTGACCCTCCCTCTGGATTCTGCGCTATATACGAGGCGCAATTGAAGGAGGGGTTAAGGTTTCCCTTCGACCCGTGCCTCATAGAGGTTCTTCGACATTACAAGATTAGCGTCCCACAACTTGCTCCAAATGGAGTCAGAAGCGTTATGGGATTCGTGCTGGCATGTCGAATCGCCAAGGTTGAGTTCACGGTTCGATTATTCCGTCAATACTATGCAATCCAAAGCTTGCAAGATGCGGGGTGGTATACTTTTCAGAAGCGTCCTTTGACGTCGGAATTTGTGAGGAAGGTGACTTCGTCTCAGGGCGAGTGGAAGCCTCAATTTTTCTTTATCCGACAGGGGTTGGTGGACATCGACGTCTATACTTGGTTTAATAGGCCCCAGAAATGGCATGACAGGCTCGGCCCTGATACCCCTGATGGGTGTGGGGCTATCGAGATCGCTCACCCCGACGTCGCAACTCGAAACCTGCATTCCCTATATCCCTTTGCTGATATCGAGACGGCTGGTCCGGGTGCTTATCTGGAACTCGATGAAGATGTTCGAGTGTTGTGTAGGATACTTATTAACTCTGTCGAGCTGCTACACTTCTGTATTTTGTATTTTTTCTGTATCTATTTCTTTTAGATTGTGTTCTGATGTCGAATTTTCTCTGTACACAGTGGAATATTTCTCAAAGATGGATGCTCTGGGCAAAATGCCCGACCCAAAGACTACAGACCCGAAGAAAATCCAAGAACTGGCCGGCATCAGGTCGAAGACTCCGGCTCGAGCTCCAGTATCTGGTAACATAGTCTCCGGAGGTCAGAGGACTCCGGCTCGAGCCTCAACTCCTGCATCAACGTCGGACATTTTGAGAGAGCAACCCGACGAGGCTCAGATGACGGAACAGACTAAGGCAGACCTCGTCCCGAGAAAACGGCAAAAGACGTCTACGGTAAGGCATGGGGTCGGAAAAGAGGCCCGCAATCTCCCTCCTCAGAGCTCAAGTGGTGTCGAGGCTCTCCCTGCCATGAGCCTTGCCGAGATGGAGGCCATGACTCCTGAGGAGCTAAGTGAATATCATCTGAAAATCATTCCAGCGGTAAGTCTTCACTCTTTTAATCGACTGTTTTAACTTAGTGATTTTTGTCAATTTTGGGTCTCGAATTAACTTTGCTGTCTTTGTAGGCTCGGTTAACAACCAAAGTGGCCATAAGAAAGATCGAGTCTCCATCCGATGTTATGGAGGAACATGTTAAGGGTATTTTTATACGGTTTTTAACGTTATATTTGATAATGATTTCCTCCGTATTTGTATAATTTGCATAGAAAACGAGTGTTTAAATGATTTATTAAGCAAGTAAGATTTTGATTAGTTTATTTGCAAAATGAGGTTGTGTATGTGTTTTAATTATGGTTTTACGAGTATTTGGATTGTGTTACGTTTTGCGGTGTTTTTGATGTCATGTAGGTACATGTTGGAGGCTGAATTGATGATCAAATGTTGATATAATTCGAGCTAAATCAAGAAAGAGAAGAGGAAAGAAGGATAAAGATGGAAGAAGGAGGAGATAAAGATCAAGAAATCGAAAGTTACAAAGACATATGGACGTTCGTCGGGTCCCGTCCAGAGTGGACGGGCGTTGATAAAGCATGACGGGCGCCCAGGGAAGTATTTTGATACAGAGAGTTTGGACGCTGGATGAATGAACGTCTGGCACAAGTTCAAGGTCAAGGAACGAACGTCGAGATATCGGACGAGCGTCCCAGAGGAAGAAAATCAGGATTCGGGTAGCGCTGAACTTCCAACGCAGTTCTTGATATGATAACAACCGATTTGACTCTGGACCTCAAGAGTAGAGTTGTAGGGCTTGAAGACAGGATTCTACAGGATTTTGAATCACTCCATTCCGACTTACGAGGCCCGAGATATGAGCGTTACAAGTTTGGATGCTGTTGCTGAAAATAGTGGACGAGCGTCCGGAATCTTCAAACGGGCGTCCGGAGCGGTTCTCAGAGTAAGCCGACATTGAAACTCTATATAAGCAGCGGATTTCTTTCACCCTAATCATACAATTTTCAACCCTAAACCCTAGGGGCAGCTTGGCTGCGTTTTCTTCCGATTTTCTCTAGTTTTATGCACTTAACTCTAGATTAGATTAGATAATTTCATGTACTTTTATTCATCAATTCGAGTTGCCAAGAAGATGCTAAGAGGCTAATCCTCTTTTGAACAAGCGTTGTGAGAAGCCTTCCTTCAACAATTCAGTTTTGATTCGTGATTAATCTGTGAGTATCTATTTCAAGTTCGCTTTTTTATCATGTTTTGTATGTCTTATTGCATGTTTAATCGAAAGATGCTTGCTTTGATGATTGTTTATATGATGAGAGTCATGTCAACCCTAGATCACCATGATAAAAGAATGGATCTTCGATCTAACTAAAAACGAGAGTTGTTAGATTGATTTTCTAGATTAGAAATTGAAAGATTTCACGCCTAGGTTAGAAAGACGTAATCTTTAACATCGAAAGATAAAAGATTAGAAAACGAACTCGTCTACGAGAGTAGGAGTTTATGCCTTTGATTAGGTGAATCACGACTTGAGTAGAGATCACGAATTAATCCGAGTTAGAATTGAATGTTGACAGGATAGGTGGATCAATTGCTTGTTCGTTCGTTATAATTTGATTTAAAGCACTTGACTCGAATTGCTTAGCTTAGTTTAGTTTATTTTATTTTTCTGCGACTTAGTTAGTTTTTATTGCTTTCAATCTTTCCTAGCATTGGATTAATCTCCTCTGTCTAGTTACTTTTATGCAATATTTGTTTAGGTTAGTTTCGTGACAATAGTTAGTTAAAAACAAAAGCTAGGATTCACATTCGTCTAGTTCCCCGTAAGATCGACCCGGCATTAGCCTCCATACTACGATCCTTGCACTTGAGGTTAACCGGTTTATTACTTGTTGTTTTGTATTGATAAAATCCGGGACAAGTTTTTGGCGCCGTTGCCGGGGAACCGGACGGTTGCCTAGTTTTTGTTTTGTGTTTTTTTTTATAGTTAATTTGTTGACTTTATTTTATTTGTTTGTGTTCATAATTAGTTAGTTAGTAGTTAGATTAGTTGTTAGGAATCTGATCCTGTAGTAAATCTTTCCCTTTTGAAATTAAGTTAGATAACTAGTTTTTTTAGATCGGTTTTGATACTGCTTTTGCTTTTTTCTGTCTCGATTGATCCGGACGGACGCCCAGTATCACCGAACGCCGCCCAATCAAGTCTCGCTTATTCGTTATCTATTCGCTTTCCTCGACGAAAGGCCCAGCTTAGTCTGAACGCCCGTCCAGTTCTTCCTCCAGGAAGACGCCCGTCCAGTTAATTGGACGCCCGTCTGTCCTGTCTGCCATCAGTTTTTATTTTTATTTCAATTAGGTTTTCTGTTTTTTTTCGTAGGTAAGTGTCGTAGGTAGGTTTCTTAGGTTGAATCATCTGACTCCACATCTTTCACGATCAAATTTTTGGATAAAAGGGTCCGTTTTAGCACTTGATAGTATTTTGGCCATAACTTTCGGCTCGAGTGTCGGATTACGCGCGGAGACCCCAATTCGAAAGCTCGCTTCCGACGCCGACGACGTGGCGGACGGCCAAAGGCCGTCCGACACCGCTTTCGAGGTCAAAATCCACTGTTTTCCTTCCATTTTGGGCTCAAAGATTTCAACACGCTTTTAGTGTTTCCTGCTTTTCTGCTTTTAAATTTTTCGTAGTTAAGTTTCGTAGTTCTTGATTCCTCTAGGTTTAGTTATCCTTTCCTCTGTCCTGATCCGTCCTTTCGCTACTTTCTATCCTTTCTTGCTCAACACCTTGAGTTGGTGTTCGGTTTATGCAAACTCGTAGTCATAAGGGACCACTAATCTATTCCCTCGACTTCGAAAGGACCATAGTCCGACCTAATAGGCGGAGACTTCGCTTTCGACGAAGGAAACGCTCTAGATCGAGAATTTGAGCAATATCTTTCAGAGAAATCGAAAGAATAGTAATAATGGCAAATGAAGATAGACGGACGCTGGCCGACTATGCCATGCCCGCATGCAGTCACCATCAACCCGGCTATCGCCATGCCTACCATTATCGCTCCAAACTTCGAGCTTAAACCCGGACTTATACAGATGATGCAAAGATGCATCAATTTTCCATGGTTTCCAATCTGAAAACCCCCTCACACTCACTTACACACATTCTTGCAAATATGCGGTACTACCCGTATCCAAGGTGTAAGTGAGGACGCCATCAAGCTTAAACTATTTCCATTTTCCTACGGGGAGGCACTCGAGTGGTATCACTCTCTCCTCTCAATCCATCACTACGTGGGCGGAGCTCGAGAAGGAATTTCTAAGTCAATACTTTCCTCCGTCAAAATGCATTTCACCTGCCTCGAACGAAATCTTCACATTCCGTCACCGGAAATGAGTCATTCTTTGAGGCGTGGAAAAGGTTTAAGTCTCTCCTGCGAAAGTGTCCCCATCATGGCTTGCCAAAGCAAAGGCAAGTCCATACTTTCTTCAATGGATTGACCGAGCTCACCAAGGGGCATGGTCAATAGTTCCTCCGTGGGGCATTTCTCAAGAAAACACCGATGAGGGGTGGGCGTTGTTCGAGGACATTGCCAAGTACAATTATGCCCTCTTATCAAGCCATCCAAGCATCTCCTCCGCCTCCCAAGGTCGAAGAGGTGACTATGCAAAATCTCGCTGCCATGTTGCGTAGCAAATGGCAACCTCTCAAATGGCACAAATTCTCTCAAAACTTCTCAAATCCGAAAGTTATCGAGCTCTTCACCTTCACGTAACTCTCAAGTTCAGATCGTGAAGCTTGTCGCCGACCGCCATATGACCGCCAATGTCAATTTTCTTCCCTCTCGCCAAGAAGTCAATGCTGTTTCATGACTATGGACCGCATAATCCAATCACATGCCAAGTATGTGACAAAGACGGGTATATCGCCGCTCATCCCCATGATTGGCGTAATGCGGAAGTCAATGCTTTCTCGCCGACACAAATCGTAGAGTCAATAACCACCTTCTCTGGCGAGCAGCTTTCAAAACCAAGGGTTTAATCGCCTTCGGATTTAATCCTAATTCGAACTTCAATAGAAACCCTGGTTATAATCGTAACTCCAAACTCTAATTTTTCCAATCAAACACAAAGGTTTAATCGAATTGGCCCTCCATTTCCAATTCCAATTATCGAATCGCCCACCACCACAAAATCAAAATTTTTCCAATTCTCAAGGCCCTCGATTCCAATGACCTCAAGGCCGAGTGGAACTCATTCAAAGAGGAGCAAAACAAGAACATTCACCCCGATGAGTACCAATAAGAACCTTGAAAGACAGATAGGCAAATTGGGTCGAGCAGCTTAGCATCAAGACCCCGGCATCCGCCCGCTTTACCGAAAAAATCCTAAGGGCGGTCATGTTGCTCAGCCGATTTAAGCAGCAGGCAAATGTAATCGACTCGCACCAACAATGCATTATGGACAAGGGGAGGCCAAGATAATGAGTTTAAGAAGCGGTACACACCGAGTGGTCCCCTGGCTTTCAGGGAAATTACTAGCCCCTCCCGCCATTGATAAGGCAGAGGAGGAAGTTGAGCACCCATCATCCCTTGGCCGCAAGCAAGTAATCAGTGGTGATCCCCGATAGGTGAAAAGGTTGGAAATCCTCGTGGCTGTTCCCCGAGAAGTGAAAAAGTTGGAAATCCTCAAGTGGTCGATCCTCGAGGACCTCGAAAAGGAAAAGAAAGTCGTGGCTGATCCTCGACTACGAAAGCTTCGAAAAGACGGTTCGTGGGAAGGATTTGGAAGACAAAGCTCTCGGCGCATCCTCAAAGAGAGTCTTTTCCGAGAGTGATCTCAAGAAGCTTCCGCTTCCACCGAGGAAGAGCAACATTCCTTTGGTTGAAGACAAAAGTACGAGAAGGTGCTAAACCTTCAAAAATACTCGTAAATCTGCCATTATCCGAGGTCTTGGTCGAGATGCCTAAGTATACAAAGTTCATCAAGGATGTTGTATCTTCCAAGAAGAAGTTAGCAGAAATGGATCAGGCAATTGGTGCGGATTGTTCAATGATCAATTATCCAGACTTACCAATCAAAAGAGGTGACCCCGGAAATTCGTGCTCACATTGCAGATGGAGGCCTAGTCTTTCCAAATTCTTTATGTGACCGGTGCATCCATAAGCTTGATGCCATTATCTATTTGCAAGCAAATGGTTTACAAAGTCTTCTAGAACCCACTACCATGAACTTGCAAATCACGATAGATCTTCAAAGAAAGCCTCAGGGATCCTAAAGGACGTATTGGTTCAAGTTGGTAGGTTTACCTTTCCCGTTGACTGGTATGTCTTAGATATGGAGAAAAATGAAAATGTCCCTCTGATTCTTGGAAGACCTTTCCTATCTACAGCTAGAGCCCTCATCGATTGTGATGGTGGGCATGTCACCATTCGAGTTGGTGACCAGGAGGTGAGCTATATTGTTTCGAAATCTATCAATGTACCTTCCGGATCTCCAACCGGTTGTTCCATCGAGAGACGCCTGATGACTTCAATGACTTCATGGATACGCAAGTCTTGGCAGAGAATCGAATATGAGCGACTAATTGATAATCTGAATAATCATGGTGTGGTCAATCTAGACCAGTTAGCAGATGAATTTGAGGATGAGCTAAGAGAAGAAGCCTTGGCAAAGGGACCACCGAGTAAGCTCAACATGTTGAGTTGAGGAGTGAGATCTTAAATCAAGTCCAGAGGAACCCCCCAGAGACTTGGTTCAAGCCGCTGCCTAAACATCTTAAGTATGTATTTTTGAGAGAAGGTGACCGGCTTCCTTTGATCATCTCTCGCCGAGCTATCTCGAATGTAAGAGCTTAAATCGCTAAACGCCTCTTGCGCAAAAATGAGAAAGCCTTTGATGGCGGTGGGAGATATCCGAGGGATATCTCCCGACATCTGTATGCACAAGATCAAGACTGAGGAGGGTGCAAAATGTGTTAGACAGCCCCAGAGGAGGCTCAACCCTCATATGCAAGAAGTCGTAAAAAAGGAAATCATTAAGCTTCTAGATATGGGTATCATATACGCCATTGCTGATAGTGAGTGGGTGTCCCCGACTCGTAGTAGTCCCAAAAAGGGGGAAATTACTATTGAGAAGAATGAGAAGGAGAGGAGATAGCATTGAGGCTAGTTACAGTGCTATGTAGTCCAGTATTGACTACAGAAAACTCAATGAGGTCACAATGAAAGATCATTTTCCTTCCCATTCATAGACCAAATGCTTGAGCGTCAAGCGGGCACGATTCTATCGCTTCCTGGATGGATATTCGTGATACTTCCAGATACCCATCGATCCTGTTGACCAAGAGAAGACCACTTTCACTTGCCCTTACGGTACATTCGCCACAAAGCGGATGCCATTTGGTCTATGCAATGCCCCAGCCACCTTTCAAAGGTGTATGATGGCAATCTTTGACGGGCTAGTTGAAAAGTGCATGGAGATTTTTATGGACGATTTTTCGGTTTTCGGTCAATCCTTTGATGACTGCCTAAATAATCTTGATCATGTGTTGTCTAGATGTGTGGAAAAGGACTTAGTACTCAATTGGGAAAAATGCCATTTTATGGTCGATGAGGGGATAGTTCTTGGCCACAAAGTGTCCGCCAAAGGTATAGAAGTAGATAGGGCCAAGGTAGAAGCTATTGAGAAGATGAGTTATCCTAAGAATGTACGCGAAGTCGAGAGGTTTCTCGACATGTCGGTTTCTATAGAGATTCATCCAAGATTTTTCCAAAGTAGCCAAGCCCCTATCTACTCCTACTTCAGGAAGACGTTGAGTTCAATTTCGATGAAAATCGCAAGCAAGCGCTTGAGGAGCTCAAGAATCGGTTAATATCCGCCCAATTCTTATTTCACCTGACCGAACTTACCTTTGAGCTTATGTGCGATGCATCCAACTATGCTTTGCAGTGCGGTCTTAGGGCAAAAGCTTAATGGAAAGTTCCACCTTATCTATTATGCCGCCACACATCGAATCCTTCTCAAGTTAACTACACAACCACCGAAAAGGAATTATTAGCCGTAGTCTTTGCTATGGATAAGTTTCGTAGTTACTTGCTACGTGCTCAAGTGATTGTGTGGATCGATCACGCCGCTTGCGTTATCTCATGACCAAAAAGGAAGCTAAACCGCTTTCATGCGCTGGATACCGACCTCCAAGAGTTTGACGCTCAAATCAAAGATAAGAAGGGCAAAGTTGAAAACGAGTGGCGGATCATGTTTCTAGGGTGTTAAGTGAGGAAAAGGATGAACCAGATGATATAGATCTTTACTTTCCTCTAGAAAACATTATGTTGATAGACGGTTGTTCTCCGATGTTCCATGGTATTCCTCCATTGTAAACTACCTTCATGCCCGTTATCTCGATCGTGAAATGTCTGTCTTATCAAGAGAAGAAGTTCTTCTCTCGATATGAAATATTTCGCTTGGGATGAACCTTATCTTTTCAAGATCTCAAAGATGGTTTGCTTAGAGATGTGTTCCGTAATCCGAGCAACGTGATATAATCGAGCAATGCCATAGTGGACCCACAGTGTGGTCACTTTGGTCCTTGGAAAACGGTTGCGAAGATCTTCCAAATCCGGTTTCTATTGGCCCACGATCTTTAAGGACGCAGGCTTTCGCAAAGCTTGTGATCGCTGCCAAAGAACCGAGCTTTGACAAGGCGCTTTGACATGCCTTTGAAACCCATCTTAGAGTGCGAAGTCTTTGATGTATGGGGCATCGATTTTATGGGACCTTTCCCATCATCGTGTGGCAACAAATACATCTTAGTTTGCGCCGACTATGTTTCGAAATGGGTGGAGGCAGAGCTACTCCTCACAATGATCATAAACGGTCATGAAATTTCAAGAAGAACATCTTTGTGAGGTTTGGATGTCCACGTGCCTTGATCGATTGATGAAGGACACACTTTTGCAACCGACCTTTGGAAAAAGTCCTCGAGAAGTATAGTGTTCGCCATAAAACCGGCACACCATATCATCCGATGACTAGTGGTCGTTGAGCGGCAAACGTAGTCTTAAGAAAATCCTGAAAGACGGTGAATAGTCATAGAAAAGACTCGAGTTCAAGTTGGACGATGTACTTTGGGCATATAGGACTGCCTATAAGACCCCTATGGGTACATCGCCATATCAAATGGTTTACGGTAAGCCGTGCCATCTGCCAGTTGAGCTAGAGCACAGAGCTTATTGGGCTACAAAGTTTCTTAACTTCGATTCCCAATCCTGTGGCAAACACCGGCTGCAGCAGTTGCATGAGCTTGATGAATTTAGACTCCAGGCTTACGAGAGTGCCAGGATTAGTAAGGAAAAGATGAAACTCCTCCATGACGCCAAGATAAAGAAGAGAGAATTCCAGGTCGGCGAGCAAGTTCTCTTATACAATTCTAGGTTACATTTGTTTCCTGGGAAGTTGAGAACACGTTGGTCTGGTCCATTTGAGATTCTCCAAATCATTCCTGGAGGCGTTCTAGAGCTGCGCGGTTATGGCGATCAACCGTTCCGAGTGAATGGTCAACGATGCAAGCATTACATTGGTGAACCCAAGGTAAAGCCTTTGACTGTTCGATTTCTCGATATCCTCGGTGTAGCACTTAAAAGTCGACGAGTCCGACGAAGTTTTCCGCCCGACTTGTTTTCCGAGGATGACGGTTGTGATCAATCGAGGAGGTTCTAGCCGGTAGTTGGGATATGGAAGAGTATTGGAAGGAGCGCCAACGCAAATGTCATCAAAAGCTTCAAGACGAAGAGGTCAACCATGGGAAGTTTAAACGATTTGGAAAGCTATAAAGGATTTAACCCCATGTGTTAAGTCTTCGCTTTCACGCCACACTACATCGACCAAAGCTTACACGAGGTAGTGGTCGGCGTAAAGGTTAAATGGCCCGATCCAGTGAGCTTCAAATGTGTCGAGCTAACGACAATAACCATTAGCGCTACTAGGAGGCATCCTAGATATCCCTTATTATACTAGTTTCTTTCTTTAGTTATTTTTCCTTGTTCTAGTTGTTTTAATCTTATTAGGATTGTGTTGTTTTTGTCAGTCAGCCGTCCTAACCTTATACAGGGTCGAAGTGTTGTTTTGCTTACGATTTCCTCTTATCTTTATCTCTATCACTTTTGCGCGATATGGTTTAATCCCTTGTATCCCCGAGGTACGTTTTGTGTTGTTTTTCATGTATGCAGGATATTTGCTATAGCACTTGTGAGCTTTCAGATGATGTCGCTTTTCCGTGGATGGTCCATGCGCCATCGCTTTCATCAAGCCTTTTTCGAGTTGATACGAGCACTTCCGGAATTGCCACTTTAGAACTACAATCGCCTAAGTTTCTTTTATTCGCACAAACACGAGGACATGTTGTTATTTAAGTGTGGGGGAGGGGAATGATCGCTATGTATCTACCATTTGCTTATATGATGTTATTTCTATGCTAAAATGGGCTAAATTTTCAAAAATTTTGTTTTGTCCCGAGTAAGCAATACACGTTTTTGTTCGGTTTGTTATAGTCATTGATGCTGTATACCATATTTTTAGTGAGTTAGTTGTTTCACCAAGATTTATTTTCCACGTGCCATAGTGAATGATGAGCTAATTTATAAAGCTATACCCCGTTTTGGATTAGTAGTTTTTGATTTTCTTATAAGTCATGTACTTAGTGCTACGTGCATATCATGAGATTTATGATAGTTTGTATTTAGTTCCGAAGTATGATATACTGTGAATATCTAGAAGTTTGAATGTGATAAGTACACGTAACTATTGTCCAATTGAAAAAGTTGAATTAATATGAAATTATTCGTGTGTGTGTGTAAGTCTAGTCGATGATTTGAGTGAGGTAGGGTATACCACGATGTCCTATACCACTATGATGACTAAAAGCTCACGACGCTTAGAAAAAGTCGCTTTATGATTTGAGTAAGGTAGGGTATTATCTCGAAATGTCCTATTCTCGCTATGAGGGCAATAGCTTCTTCTAATGTGTGTTTAAAGTGAAATAGTTAAATCAACTAAAGAATCGGTTATGAAATTGAATATAAGGCTTAGTTTTCGTTAATCTTATCCCTAGTATAAACCGATAGATATGTTGTAGGAGTATCCTCCGAGTATTTCGTAAAGGCCCTAGATATATTCGATCATTCTTTTCGGGATATGTCACGCTTGTAGGTGCACCTTATGAGTGTCATTTATTACTATTCTATGAGGGGTATTAACTAGTTTTACTTTGAGTTCCTCAAGTTTGGATTTAGTGGAAGTTTTCTATGGCTATGCACACACACGACGGTGAACTTCTAATTTATTGACCATGTGGTATATGTGTTGAGATGTCTATATTCCTTCCGAGCCTTTATCTTGTTTTGTTTTGCTCGACGAGCAAAGTTTAAGTGTGGGGAGTTGTTAAGGTATTTTTATACGGTTTTTAACGTTATATTTGATAATGATTTCCTCCGTATTTGTATAATTTGCATAGAAAACGAGTGTTTAAATGATTTATTAAGCAAGTAAGATTTTGATTAGTTTATTTGCAAAATGAGGTTGTGTATGTGTTTTAATTATGGTTTTACGAGTATTTGGATTGTGTTACGCTTTATGTGTTTTTGATGTCATGTAGGTACATGTTGGAGGCTGAATTGATGATCAAATGTTGATATAATTCGAGCTAAATCAAGAAAGAGACGAGGAAAGAAGGATAAAGATGGAAGAAGGAGGAGATAAAGATCAAGAAATCGAGTTACAAAGACATATGGACGTTCGTCCGGTCCCGCCCAGAGTGGACGGGCGTTTGATAAAGCAGACGGGCGCCCAGTGGAAGTATTTTGATACAGAGAGTTTGGACGCTGGATGAATGAACGTCTGGCACAAGTTCAAGGTGAAGGAACGAACGTTCGAGATAATCGGACGAAAGCGCCCGTGAGGAAGAAAATCAGATTCCGGTAGCGCTGAACTTCCAACGCAGTTCTTGATATGATAACAACCGATTTGACTCTGGACCTCAAGAGTAGAGTTGTAGGGCTTGAAGAGAGGATTCTACAGGATTTTGAATCACTCCATTCCGACTTACGAGGCCCGAGATATGAGCGTTACAAGTTTGGATGCTGTTGCTGAAAATAGTGGACGAGCGTCCGAATCTTCAAACGGGCGTCCGGAGCGGTTATCAGAGTGTTTCGACATTGAAACTCTATATAAGCAGCGGATTTCTTTCACCCTAATCATACAATTTTCGAACCCTAAACCCTAGGGGCAGCTTGGCTGCGTTTTTCCTTCAGTTTTTCTCTAGTTTTATGCACTTAACTCTAGATTAGATTAGATAATTTCATGTACTTTTATTCATCAATTCGAGTTGCCAAGAAGATGCTAAGAGGCTAATCCCTCTTTGAACAAGCGTTGTGAAGCATTCCTTCAACAATTCAGTTTTGATTCGTGATTAATCTGTGAGTATCTATTTCAAGTTCGCTTTCTTTTATCATGTTTTGTATGTCTTATTGCATGTTTAATCGAAAGATGCTTGCTTTGATGATTGTTTATATGATGAGAGTCATGTCAACCCTAGATCACCATGATAAAAGAATGGATCTTCGATCTAACTAAAACGAGAGTTGTTAGATTGATTTTCTAGATTAGAAATTGAAAGATTTCACGCCTAGGTTAGAAAGACGTAATCTTTAACATCGAAAGATAAAAGATTAGAAAACGAACTCGCCTCTACGAGTAGGAGTTTATGCCTTTGATTAGGTGAATCACGACTTGAGTAGAGATCACGAATTAATCCGAGTTAGAATTGAATGTTGATAGGATAGGTGGATCAATTGCTTGTTCGCTCGTTATAATTTGATTTAAATCACTTGACTCGAATTGCTTAGCTTAGTTTAGTTTATTTTATTTTTCTGACTTAGTTAGTTTTTATTGCTTTCAATCTTTCCTAGCATTGGATTAATCTCCTCTGCCTAGTTACTTTTATGCAATATTTGTTTAGGTTAGTTTCGTGACAATAGTTAGTTAAAAACAAAAGCTAGGATTCACATTCGCCTAGTTCCCGTAAGATCGACTCGGCATTAGCCTCCATACTACGATCCTTGCACTTGAGGTTAACCGTTTATTACTTGTTGTTTTGTATTGATAAAATCCGGGATGAGCGTAGGAGACCATAGCCAAGCTGACATCCGACATCGAAAAGCAGAAGGCTAAGATCGACAAACTGGATGATCGGCGCGCCAAGCTTGAGTCTGAGTTGGCTACCTCTCGAGATGAATTGTCGAAGGCACGCAAAGATGTATCTTTCAGGGATGCCGAGCTGGCGAAGGTGAGGTCGGAGCTGGCACAGGTGAGGTCGGAGCTTGATGGGACAAAGGCCGAATTGGCGGGGGCAATCAATGCTCGTACCGATCTTCAATCTTTCCTCGACAGTTTAACGACTCGCATGGAAACCGCTAAACTGGATTTCCTGGCCTCAATGGAGCTTGAAAATGACCTGTCGTTGTTGATGACTCAGGGCATGAAGGGAGGATTCACCATGGCTCTTGACCAAGTCAAAGAAGTCGACCCAAACTTTGATGTATCCACCGTTGCGAAGCCCTATTTGTATGATCCTGAGGCCATTCCTCGTTACGGCCGGTATTTCACAGAGTTCAAGGCTGGTGTTTCCTTATACAACAAGTATGTGACCCCTGCTTTGGAGGGAGATGGAGCGGAGAACGTCGAGTCGGAAGGACAAGTCGACCCCAACGCCTCCACCTCAAATCAGCCAGCTGCTTGACGATTCTCTCTTTGCTGCCACAATTTTTATTGATCTTTTATTGAACTATTTCATTTGATCTGGTTGTATAACTTTGACATTTTTATTTGTCTAGATGTGTATTTCGTCAATTCGACCTGGGAGATTTAACTTTTCAATTTAACTTTGCACTCTGATTTTTGAATTTCGATCTATGCTTTTTCGTTGAATGTCTTTTATCTCTTGTTGCTTGATTGTCTAGGGGGTAGTCTTTTTCGACTTGATTCCCTTGTAGTGTAGACGCTGCCTTGTGGGGTGTAGTCCTTTGGACTTAATTCCCCTATGGCCCCTCAAAGTGTGGTATGAGTTTATGACTCATGATACACTTGGATATGAGTCGACCTAGCACTGTACTGCCTTATTGGCTTGACTTGGCTATCTGATCGGAGCTCGATTCGACTGTCCTGCCTCGTCAGGCTTATAAGGACATCGAATCACAAAATCCTCACTCGGCTGTCGCACATCGTGGTGCTTATGATCTGGTCGAGTCAGGTATCCATGATCGAGGTCAAGTTATATTATTAACTCGATTCCTAAATAACCACTAGCAAGTGAACTAGGTTCAATCGCAGTATAGCTAGATAGAGTCGAGGTCGATCCCACAGAGAATCAATTTGTGGATCCTAACTTAAATAGTCAACCTATTTATTTCGTTTGACAAAGACGGTCTATGACCAACATAGAATACGAGAAAAGAAAGACACACTCAAACATATAAACAAATAACATGTAAACAAATAACGTAATCAACTGCCCAATTATAACCGTAATTATTTGGATCTAGACAATTTATATAACAACAAGACTCATCAACTATTAATCCGTTCATATCTATTTATATTGGCTACGGGATTCATCCCCTAAAACTTGATGTAGCACCGGTAGGTCACTAGATCACTGTGGTATTGTTACGTGACTTCGCCTTTTGGTGCCTCCATCTCATATAACTCACACGCTTACGACTCTAAGGATGCCGATATTAACCGTACACCTCGTCCAAGCAACATTCCTTTGGTTAGGCGTACTTCCTAAACGATCCCTCAAGCTCTCGTCCAACTAACAATTACCAAGTTATAGTCTCATGCTAGTTTACGATCTACGTATAACAAGGTGCGCGCAATTCCCTAATATAAACCTACCTAGATAACGTCGAACGTCCAAGATCAATTCATGAGCCTACCTAAGAGTTTTATATCGGTATTTCCTTTTTACACATTTTAATTAAATTAAGCGAGTGACGTAGCCATAGCCATACCTACTGAGATAACAGATTCAATTAAGCTAACCTAATCATAAAGACGTGATCGATTAACGGATGAAACAGTTTGATAACTCTCGGTCGACGAATAGATGCTCGATCGATCGAGATGCTCTCGGTCGACCGAGTGCTTAACTCCCCAGATTTACATCCCCGAATATATTTCTCAGCGTTTCATATACGAATCGGATTATATAGCGAATCATCTAAACATCATATAAACTAATCTAAATGCACGTAAATTAAACACGCAGATTCATCCGTAGATATTAGGTAGAGGGCGTAGGGTATGGGATCCTCATAGACAAGGTATCACCACTGCCCTAGCGTCATATCCTAGATCTACATCATCTAGATATGAATAACTACTCAAACAATCAAAGCATAATTGAGAAATTGATTACTAAAAGAAAACAAGAAGAAGAACTAGGGCTTACATGATTGCACCCTCAGCTCCTCCACAAGCCTAATGAATCCTTATTTTCTTATTTGTATATATGAATTGATATTGGTGAATGCATAATAAAAAATACAAAGGACTTGTGTTTATATAGAGCCTCACCGACATAGAAAACCGACTTAAATGCCGACACTCATCAACCCTAACCGCCTCAAACAATGTGCCGGACTCTGTTTGGACTATAGGCCCACTCGGTCGACCGAATGCATAGGCTCGGCCGACCGAGCCTTACATGCTCCTGGGCTTCCTTCCTCTTTTATGTCTTGGGCTTTCAACTCGCCTGCATGATCCATCAAAGCTTCTCCGAAGTCCATCCTTGTGCTCCCAAATGAGTTACTACAAATATAGCATGACATACAGTTTGTAACATCAAATAATATAATAAAACCTCTTAATACATAATAATGAATCGTAACTCTCGGCATATGCAAATTAAGCGTATTACGACTTATTATTACTCTATTATAGCTCCTTTAAACTAGAATCGGGGATAAAGGTCATAGAATAACGGGCATAAAATGACCGTTATCAACTACCCCCCACTTAGCCTTTGATCGTCTCGATCAAAATATCAATAAGTTATTCCCCATAAACTACTTTCCAGTGGTCACAGTATACTGACACAAGAAACTTGAATCAACTCATATCCTCTATGCCCGTCAGATATCCATTATCCACTATTCATCATGAATCGATGTGTTGTGTGCACATGCATTGAGTTTTAAATATTCGTAGCAAGATTAGAGCTTATGCAAACTTTGTAGTCTTAACCTACCAACTTCAGTATTCCCACTTCTTAAGCCTTGTAATTGTTGAAGCACTAGAATAATAAGCAAGAGCGTATCTATAGGATTCTTGGACTTGGAGACCGAGTACTACTCAAAGCCTCTTAAAGAGTTGAATATTCTTTTCATATCTTCATATCTTTCAGATACTATCAATCTCAAGAAGGAAAACTTTTTAGAGCATCCCTCTATCTTAGATCAAAAATAGCATCGAATATTACCACAAGCGCGAGGCTACTTTGGTAACTTACTACAAGCCCAAAGGTTTTAACATTGGCAAACACAGTACGTCTCAAGCTTATTACTCAGCTTTTGTGGCTAGAATTTTTAGGAACACATCAGACGATAAATTTGACACTAGGTAAGCATAATCAATTATCTATGCAATGTACACATAATAATTTTACTTTTTATAATAAGCGTAGTACAACTCGATTCAGTTATTGAATAATCGAATAATAAACAACTACTTGCAACGGAAAATATGAATATCATTAAGTTTACTAATCAATAAATCGCAGAAGTATAAAGTGATCACGTACTCATGAAATATGGTTTATTTCTTATTAGATATAATTATCAGGAACTCACCAAGGTAAATGTGATTCTAAGTTTAAAAGTTTTAAAATCTTACTCATTTTATTTATTATTTGATATATGGGAGCATATGGAATTACTCATTTGAGCTAAGTGACTTGTACCCCCCCACTTAAACCATGCATTGTCCCCAATGTATAAAAACCAAGTAACAAACTCGTAAAAGGAACTTAGCTCTGATAAGCGTGGAAGTTGAACAAGTCTTGGGAATTCGCAAAGTTTAACAGCACAGCATTGGCCACTAGCGTAAAAATAATCAACCGCAACACACATCTTAAACAAAGCTTGAAACTCGTTCAGAGATTAGTCCAAATAGTAATAATCGAAAAAAAAAAAAAAAAAGGCCGTAAAAGGATAACAATTTCCTTAAACATTTTTAAGTCCATAAATTAGTGATTACATTTCAATACATTTCAAAGAAGTCCAAAACATTACATGAGTTCGAATTTAGGAAACAGAGACACTTGCTCTATATAACACGACATACTAGTAGTAGAAGAGTCAAAAT
Source organism: Gentiana macrophylla (assembly GCA_026214975.1). NCBI lineage: Eukaryota > Viridiplantae > Streptophyta > Magnoliopsida > Gentianales > Gentianaceae > Gentiana > Gentiana macrophylla. The sequence goes on from CM047816.1 coordinate 100,363,343, forward strand.
AAAAACTCGTTAATTATAGGAAATGCAAACACGCGAATTAAAATACTTAATCCAAAAATCCTGGATTGAATGGCGCTAGTTGCAAATAGTTCGGGCCGGCTTCGCAAGCATCATCCTCGGGTTCCCCTTCTTGTTCTTGATCGTGACCGTGAACGACAAAGCGGTGGGACGTAACTTAAAGATAGAATAGGCATTGGCCCCACATAGAATCGCCACCTAACACCGGGCACTCGGCCCTCACATAATGTAGTGATCGGTGACCCAAAAGGTAAGGTGTCTTTGAGGCTTGAGAGCATCGTCTGTCATTTCCTTGCGTATCAACGCCCCCACATTTACAGGCCATCCCATGTACAACCAATAAAGCAAAGTGGCATGGGTATAGTAGACCGTAGATACATGCTTAGCCGGAAAGATATTAGAACGGATAAGCCGATGAAGGCATTTATCCTCCCATCTCCTCGAAATTTGGTTCCGCAAATGTGCGGGCAACCTCCCTATGGTCCATTCTATTCCCGAGATAGGCACCAACTTCCTCCAACCAAGCATCGGACCCATCAAATGTCGCCATATACTCCGGCCCGTCCTCCGAGATATCCACCCCAAAATAAGCATTAATCGTACCCGGAGAAATTACAATCGGTCGTCCACGAATATGTACGATATTGGTGTCGGGGTGTACGCGTAAATAAGCATAAAATTCTCTTACCCAATTGACGTTGACTCGGCTGGGGTGCTACGACATCACGCCATTGATAACGCTCCACCAATTCCAAAAGCTCATCTCCACAATTATCCAAATCCAAATCCTCGAGCTCGATGTACCGGGCATTAACAAAATGATTAACAAATGAAGAATATACCTCCCGACTCGCGAATTGTGGTACCCGTTGATCAATGGGATGTTGCCTTCAACAACCACGAACCGAGCGCGCTCTGCGTCTTCTGGTGGCATCCTGACGAGATAAACAAAGACAAAGAAATGGATGGAGGCAACGGCGACTCTCGGTCGACCGAGAGGAATCACTCGGTTGACCGAGTGTGGAGATTTTGACAACAATAAACCGCTGGCTATATGCCCCTCGTGGATCGAATCGGTCGATCAAAAACGCGTTTGATAGGATTTTCAAGGTGAGTGAAAATGGTGAAATGGATGAAGATTTTCAAGACATTTCCATTTGATTTCTACAGGGGTTTGGGGAAAAGGTAGATGGAAGAATTTTGATAAAGAAGATGGAGAAAAGGATGAGGAAAATGAAAGAGAGGATGAGTGGGTTAAATAGAAAAATGGAGGTTGAAAAGTGGAATGTGATTGGTGGATAAAAGTTGTTGGGGATTGATGAGGTGTAAAAGTGGAATTTGAAAATTTGAATTGGAAGAATAAAGAAATTGGGAAGAGAAAAAGGTGAATGGTTGGGAAGAGGGAAAGGTGAATGGGGATATGTAGAAATTAATGGTGTTGATCATTTTAATTATTTTGACACACCGTAAATTAACTACAACAAATAACCATGCCAAAATTTATTATTTCACTTTTGCAATTCCTACCGCTAAATTTTTCTCTAACCAACCAGCAAGTTGTTTTAAGCACAAAAGCAACCTTCTCTTATCATAAATAAATCAAACAATCTGGTCTAAGCATTTGTAAAGTAACGCATTACCATTTCCTTAATCAACAATTTTTTACAAAGATTCAGTTACTACACTCCATTTCACGTAAAAACGATTCGAATAAAAAAAATTATTTTGCACATCCTTAACTCAAAGAATCGTCGAACACGGCAAAATAGAAAAAAACTTTATCGCTTTCACGCTACTTTTATTTTTTTTTAAACATAAAATAACTAAGAATAGAAATAGTTCTACAGCTTTAAGTCTCAGAGCTCGACTTCCCATAAATCATCACTTTCTGGCTTAATCGTTTCTTGGCTTGCCAGGTTTTCACCAGTTAGCCTTTACCGAAAATGTCTTGTTTGTCCTTTTGCACGAGTGCCTTTCCGTGAGATGTGAGTCCAACGAAAAGACAATCAATCGTCCCATCCAAGCAAGCTCCAACTTTCGTGATTGTTTCGTAAGTAGATGAGCTCTCTTTAGCTCGAACTCGACAAGTTCGCTTTTTATTTGCTTCCTTCTATTCTTGGAGTCCTGAGAAAGCGGGCCTTCGAGATTATGATTTTCTAGAACTGGGCAAGCTCGATGACTTTCTCACGACTCGAATCGTAAGGGTCTCATCTCTTTCTTCTGTCTTGTCATCAACACTTTTCCTAGGCCCGAATAATATCTGGTTTCAACTACCAACTCCTATAACATTCACGCCACCGGAGTAGGAGATCTCAATTCCTTGTCCCATAGGTCTCGAACCTCTAGCATCGAAAAATGTGATCTCACGCCCGGTCATACGAATTAGGGCTCTGAAGTATTGATAAAGGCTCTCCCTAAAATGATCGGGCAAATGAGGGTGCTCATCTATATCCATAACAACTATATCTATCTTAAACTCCGAATTTGTCCTATGCCAATGATCATATTATACATATTTCCGGACATGATTGTTCTCGGTCCCATCTCATAAATCTAACTTGCAACGGAGTATTCGTGGGAGTAAGGATTAGATTTCTATCACAAAGACTCTTCGGAAAATGTTCGGACTCGAGCCGAGAATCTATCAAAGCCAACCCTAGGTATGTTCCTTCTAAGGTAACCTCTACCATAAATGCCCCTGGGTCATCTAGTTTCGCATCAACCGAGCTTCATTTTCAATATGCGCCGCATCTCTGACAGATGACTATAGGCGATTTAGGTCTCACGCTAACCTCGAAATCGATTCTATATCCGACATGTGATGCATGCATGTAGTCATACCACGAGTCCGAATCAAGAAATCTCTTCAGGATTTAACTTGGACATACCTCTGTATATGTAAGCATCTTTAAACTCTTTTGACTTCTTGGCTTCGTGAATTCTTGCCTTCATCTTTGCTATTCTCTCCTTGAGTTTAGGTGTCAACGGCTTTCTGGGTGTGGTTTTGGTTCTCAGCACCATGACTTCTTCTCCTTGAACCTCAGAAGACTGATGTGATGACATTTTGCTAAACAGTTCGCTTGAGTGGTTCCCCTCGATTAACTGCATCATAAGAAAAACAACAAACGGTTATTGAACTAACAGCAAGATGATTACTCATCTGCTGCTGCTAGGCTTATAACCTACTAACAGAATCACAGGGGGAAAAACAAATATAAAAGAAAAGATAATGGGCTCGGTCGACCGAACATGCAAAATTATTTTTTTATTATTATTATTTTTTATTTACTGTAACAGAAAACAGAAAAACGAAATAATTACGTAGATCATTTAATCAGTTGGACCATTGATTCCCCGGCAACGGCGCCAAAAACTTGATCGAGGTCAAGTTATATTATTAACTCGATTCCTAAATAACCACTAGCAAGTGAACTAGGTTCAATCGCAGTATAGCTAGATAGAGTCGAGGTCGATCCCACAGAGAATCAATTTGTGGATCCTAACTTAAATAGTCAACCTATTTATTTCGTTTGACAAAGACGGTCTATGACCAACATAGAATACGAGAAAAGAAAGACACACTCAAACATATAAACAAATAACATGTAAACAAATAACGTAATCAACTGCCCAATTATAACCGTAATTATTTGGATATAGACAATTTATATAACAACAAGACTCATCAACTATTAATCCGCTCATATCTATTTATATTGGCTACGGGAGTCATCCCCTAAAACTTGATGTAGCACCGGTAGGTCACTAGATCACTGTGGTATTGTTACGTGACTTCGCCTTTTGGTGCCTCCATCTCATATAACTCACACGCTTACGACTCTAAGGATGCCGATATTAACCGTATACACCTCGTCCGTGCAACATTCCTATGGTTAGCGTATTTCCTAAACGATCACTCAAGCTCTCGTCCAACTAACAATTACCAAGTTATAGTCTCATGCTAGTTTACGATCTATGTATAACCAAGGTGCGCGCAATTCCCTAATATAAACCTACCTAGATAACGCTGAACGTCCAAGATCAATTCATGAGCCTACCTAAGAGTTTTATATCGGTATTTCCTTTTTACACGTTTTAATTAAATTAAGCGAGTGACGTAGCCATAGCCATACCTACTGAGATAACAGATTCAATTAAGCTAACCTAATCATAAAGACGTGACTAATTAACGGATGAAACAGGTTTGATGACTCTCGGTCGACCGAATAGATGCTCTCGCTCGATCGACCGGTGACACCTCTCGGTCACCCGAGTGCTTAACTCCCAGCATTTACATCCCGAATATATTTCTCGGGCCGTTTCATATACGAATCGGATTATATAGCGAATCATCAGGAAATCATATAAACTAATCTAAATGCACGTAAATTAAACACGCAGATTCATCCGTAGATATTAGGTAGAGGGCATAGGGTATGGGATCCTCATAGACAAGGTATCACCACTGCCCTAACGTCATATCCTAGATCTACATCATCTAGATATGAATAACTACTCAAACAATCAAAGCATAATTGGGAAATTGATTACTAAAAGAAAACAAGAAGAAGAACTAGGGCTTACATGATTGCACCCTCAGCTCCTCCACAAGCCTAATGAATCCTTATTTTCTTATTTGTATATATGATTGATAATGGTGAATGCATAATAAAAAATACAAAGGACTTGTGTTTATATAGAGCCTCAGCCGACATAGAAAACCGACTTAAATGCCGACACTACTGAACCCTAACCGCCTCAAACAATGTGCCGGACTCCTGCTGGACTATAGGCCCACTCGGTCGACCGAATGCATAGGCTCGGTCGACCGAGCCTTACATGCTCCTGGGCTTCTTTCCTCTTTTATGTCTTGGGCTTTCTGAACTCGTCTGTGATCCATCAAAGCTTCTCCGAAGTCCATCCTTGTGCTCCCAAATGAGTTACTACAAATATAGCATGACATACAGTTTGTAACATCAAATAATATAATAAAACCTCTTAATACATAATAATGAATCGTAACTCTCGGCATATGCAAATTAAGCGTATTACGACTTATTATTACTCTATTATAGCTCCTTTAAACTAGAATCGGGGATAAAGGTCATAGAATAACGGGCATAAAATGACCGTTATCAATCCATCGTGGGATCTTCCGACCGCCTCGCATCATGGCTTATTGGAAGGTCGGGAGTGATGTAAGCTCTGTCAGTGACTTGGCTTTTTTCACTGCTTTGTTTTAACTTCATCGTGTCGATGGATTGCAGAACGGAAGTGATATAAGCATTGTCAGTGACTTGGTTTTATTCACTATCTTATTCCGACTTCACCGTGTCGAGGAATTGCAGGTTGGAGGTGACATAAGCATTGTCAGTGACTTGGCTTTTATTCACCATATTACTCTAGCTCTTTCGTGTCGAGGCGTCTTGTTGAAGTCGATTTTTGGTCTTTTTTCTTCCACCCCCTTTTCCTTTTATTTTTATTTTTATATGAGCTTGTAAGTTAAGCACAACTAGAAAAGAAAATTGCTTGAATAAAAGACATTGAAATCAATTGTCACATCGACCTATTACAAGTAATTAGAAAGTAAAGTTGCAAATGTCATAAAATCGATAAACAGCTTAAACATAATATTTCCGGAGGTTGGTGGCGTGCCACGTTCGAGGCACTGTGCTTCCATCAGACCTGCCCAACTGATACGATCCTTTAGGATGCACCTTCAGGATTTTATATGGACCTTCCCAATTCGGCTCGAGCTTGCCTATTGGGTCCTGCCTGCTGGCTTCATTCTTCCTCAACACGAGATCCCCTACTTGGAAGTATTTGTATTTCACCCTCGAATTATAATACTGGGAGATCTTTCTTTTATAATTGGCCATTCGATATGCCGCAACCTCTCTCTTCTCTTCGATATTATCTTTCTCTTGAAGCAGATCTGTGGCATTTGTCTCAACGTTATATGCCAAAACTCGAGGCAAGTCTAGTCCGATCTCTGGAGGTATTACTGCTTCACATCCATAGGCCATGGCGAAGGGAGTCTCTTGGGTGGCCGAATTGGGTGCTGTTCGATATGACCACAGAATGCTGGGTAACTGAGCTGCCCAATCCCGACCTTCATCTTCCAACCGCTTCTTCAAGCCAAATTTAATTTGTCTGTTTGTCTGTTCGACCTGTCCATTGGACTGAGGTCGGGCCACTGACGTCGTTCTATGCTCGATCTTGAATTCTTTGAGCCAATCTTGCACTCGGTCATCTAGAAATTGAGTCCCATTATCCGATATCAGGTACTTCGGAATTCCAAACCTGCACAAAATATTTTCCCATAGAAATTTCTTGATAGTCTAAGCTCTGATGTCAGTAAGAGCCTTGGCTTCAACCCACTTTGTGAAATAATCAACCGCGACCACAACATACTTGAAATTACCCGGAGCTCGAGGTAAAGGCCCGACTATATCGACCCCCCACTCATCGAACGGCCATACCGATTCCATGGCGTTCATCTCCTGTGCCTGTTGGTGTGTCACCACATCATGCACCTAACAAGCCCTGCATCTCATCACCATTCGATTGGCGTCCTTTTGCATGGACGGCTAAAAATAGCCTGCTAGTTTACACTTTCTCGCCAACATCCGAGCCCCGCAATGATTACCACAAACTCCTCGATGTATCTCTTCAAGAAGATAAGCCCCCTCGTCTTCCGATGCGCATCGCATCCAAGGTGTTACAAACGATTTTCGATAAAGGACATAGTCAAATAGAGCATACCTGGAGGCTTGTAGTCGGATCTTTCTGGCTTGAGACTTGTTAGACGGGAGAATTCCATCTTTCAAGTACAGAGCTATCGGGTCCATCCACGTCGATCCCTGAACCACTGGTTGCACATCGACCTCATTGTAGCTCCGCTCCGCCAACATTTCCACCAGAACCTTCCTTTTCGATTTGAAATTCGACGTGAGTTTAGACAACGCGTCGGCCCTCTTGTTCTCACTTCGAGGCACCTGTTCGATGCGAACTGTCTTGAACTTCGATATCAACCTCTGAACAACTTTCAGATAACTCTTCATGGATTCTTCTTTGGCTTCATACTCACCTCGTATATGATTCACCACAAGCTGAGAGTCGCTATATACCAGGAGATTCTCGACCCCCAACTTCGATGCTAGCTTCAATCCCGTGATCATGGCCTCATACTCGGCTTCGTTGTTTGTGGCCTTGAACTCGAATCGAAGTGCATAGGGGAATTATTCTCCTTTAGGACTAACCAACAATAACCCAGCTCCAGCTCCTTCCTTACTCGAGGCACCATCGACGTGGATGGTCCATTGTTCGTCTGATGACTGCTTATCTTGCTCCAATTGAATCGATAATCCTTCGGCTATGAAGTCTGCCAGAGCCTGACCCTTGATTGCGGTATGTGGTAGAAACTCGATATCGTACTCAGCTAGCTCGACAACCTATTTCGCTAATCGACCCGATGTCTCGGGCTTTGCCAAAATTTGCTTCAAAGGCTAGTCAGTGACCACAGCAATGAGGTGTGCTTGAAAATACGGCTTCAATTTCCTTGATGCATAAACCAGACCTAATGCTAATTTCTCAGCAGGTGTGTATCGGATCTCGGCTCCATGCAATGCTTTACTTACAAAATAAACCGGAATCTGCCCCTGGTCTCCCTCTCGAACCAACACTGCACTCACTGCCTCCTCACAGATTGCTAGATAAACTAAGAGTTTCTCTCCTTCACGAGGTGAAGATAGTGTTGGTAAATCAGATAAATACTCTTTCAGGTCATCGAACGCTTTCTGACATTTCTCATCCCATTGGAATGGACTCGCCTTCATCAATATCTTGAAGAAAGGTAGGGCCCTCTGCGCTGATATCGACAAGAAACGATTGAGGGCAGCCATTTGACCTGTCAATCGTTGTACATCCTTTACGTTACGAGGTGCAGGCATGTTCTTGAGAGCCTTGATCTTATCTGGATTAGCTCGAATCCCATCTCTTGATATCATATAGCCTAAGAATTTCCCAGATCGAACCCCAAAAGCGCATTTCTTCGGATTGAGCTTCATGTTCGCAGCCATGCAACCTCGAAAACCTCTCTCGACATCGTCAAAAAATCATCACATGGACTCGCTCTTGATCAACAAATCGTCCACATAAACCTCCATGTTTCGACCTATCAGCCCCTTGAAAATTTTGTTGACTGCCCGCTGATAGGTGGCCCCTACATTTTTCAAGCCAAACGTCATTGTCACAAAACAAAACGTACCAAACTCTGTTATGAATGCGGTTTTCTCTGAGTCTCGGAGGTCCATGAAGATCTGGTAATATCCCCTATATGCATCGAGAAACCCAAATACCTCGAAGCCCAGTGTCGAGTCGACTAACTGATCAATCTTCGGGAGCGGATATGAATCCTTAGGGCATGCTTTGTTGAGATCTGTGAAATCTACGCACATTCGCCAGCTTTCATCTGGCTTCTTAACCAACACAGGATTAGCTAACCAATCCGGATAGAACACTTCTTTGACGATCCCAGCGATCAACAACTTGTCAACTTCTTTCCCTACCGCTTCCTTCCTCTCAGGAGCGAGGTTTCTCTTCTTTTGCCGTATCGGCTTCTTTTTTGGGTCGACATTGAGCTGATGCATTGCTATATCTGCCGATAGGCCTGGCATGTCGTCTGCTTTCCACGCGAACACATCTCGATACTCGACCAGGAGGTCGACCAAGGCTTTCATGTCGGGGTGTGACAACCACTTCCCGATCTGGACCCCTTGGCCCTCCTCTTCTTTCCAGACACGGATCTCTTCTGTCGGATCGACAGAGACCCAGCTTCGGTCCTCCTCTTCTTCCGGTATTAATTCCTCAACCAGCACTTGTCCAACTCATTTCCCTTTATTTGTGACCAAGCTACAATTCCTGGCTACCTCGATGTCTCCTTTTACCTCATGGGTACCATACCAGGTGGGGAATTTCATGTTGTTGTGGAACGTCGAGATGATGGCTCTAAAATCGTATAAAGCTAGTCGGCCTAATATCGCGTTGTATCCCGATGGGGCCTTAACTACGACATAGGTCATTTCCATTGTCTGGCCTTTTTCTCCGTCTCCAACTGTTGTCAATAAATTGATCGACCCGACAGGGTGGATGGCTTGTCCCGTGAATCCAAATAGAGGGGTAGATAATGGCACAATGTCTTCATCCTTCAACCTCATGGATTTGAAGGCTGAGTAGTAAAGGATGTTGACGGCGCTTCCACTGTCGACGCAGACTCTCTTTACCCGACCTCGGCTTATTACCGCCTCTATCACCAACCCTTCACTATGGCTGTACGAACTCGGGATATCATCTTTGGGTCCATTACCCACCTCCGTTGTGAACCTCAGTTTCTTCGACTCCCTCGGTCTGTCCGAAGGCTGTCGACTGGATCGAGGTCGATCTGACCCATGTTCTGACACAATTGTGTTGACGTCGTATCCGACGTGGTTGTCCCCATGAAGGTCTCGATTCAAATCTTCCCGACGATCATCCCGTCGGTTACCCCTGTAGGTCGGCTCAGATGATCTATCCCGTCGCCTCTGATTGTCTCGACGCGGCGATCGGTCTCTCGTCCCGTTATAACTCTTTCTTTTATACTCACGACGACCCTTGGGCTCGTCCTTCTCTGATCTATCAATCACCTCATCCAATCGACCCTCTTGGATACAGGCATCGATATCTCTTTTCAAATCAAAACATTCCTCTATGTCATGCCCCACATCCCTGTGATAGTCATAATACTTGTGGGTATTCTTTCTCTTCTCAGGGTCCTTGGACATTGGCTTAGGTGTTCGAGCGTTATTCTTCTTAATCATAATAGCTAGCACCTCTCCACGTGATCGGTTGAGAGGGATAAAATCTCGCTCTTTCAGATTCCCTTTCTTCCTGAGTCGATCTGTGATTGGAGCTGTTAATCGATCAAACACATTAGATTTCTCTTCATCATTTCGACCCTTTGACTGTCCCTTGGACTGGCCTCGGGTGTCATTCCTCGAATTGAGACCAAGTGAAATGGTGTGCAGACGCACTACCTCTTCACCTTGGCAAAATTTGTGAACTATGTTTACACATTCGTCCATATCATTTGACATCTTCTTGGAGAGCTTATCATACAGCTTTATATTGCGCAGACCTCCGACAAAGGCATTGACCTGCAGCGCATCGCTGGCGTTATGCACTTTCATGGCCTCGAGATTGAAACGCCTCATGAAATCAATGGTCGATTCCCCTTTCTCTTGCTTGATATTCATGAGGTGGGTAGCACTGAGGTGGAACTTCTTGTTCCCAATGAAGGCATCTCAAAATTTCTGCCCTAACTGTAAAAAACTTGAGATCGACCCGGGTCGTAGTTTATGGAACCACTCTCGAGCTCGACCTGTGAGCAATGTGTCGAAGGCACGACACTTCATGGCATCGTTTGCGTTTCTCAATCTCATCAATGATATATATCGATACAAATGATCCTCCGGGTCTGTGGTACCGTCGTAGGGTTCCATCTTCGGTGGCTTAAACGACTCTGGCATCGTATATATTTCGATCTCTGGGCTAAAAGGTGACTTGAGCCATTCTGTTATCTGCTCTTTCCCTACGATACGGTTGAACTCGTTTCGAATGCTCTCTTCGACCTGATGTTGTTGATTTTCATGTTCGGGACGCTTCTTGGTTATGCTGATTTCCACTTCATCCTCATGCTCTTCTCGAGGATTAACTGGCCTCTTTCCTCTAGCATTCTCACGCTCCTTTCGACCCGGTGGGTCTAACAGGTGTTCCTCGGGGGTATTACAAATTCCCTTACCTATGAATGTTGACGCCACCACTCTTTTCAGGGCGTCTTCATATAAAGACGCTAAGTGGTCTGCCATGTCCTGTAACTGTGGAGGAAGCGGAGGTCTTGATTGCTCTGCAACTGTGGGTATAGATCCAGTGGGGACTTTCTGAACTTGAACCCCTGCAGGATCCATATCCGTATGCTCTTCGATCTGCGGATTCTTACTGTTCGTCGGTTTCTTTCTTGCTGGTGGAGGCATTGCGATATCTTTACCAACTCACCGGTAGAAGGCCCTCCTTCTAGCGCCAAATGATGATGCTGGATAATGCACCACCGGTAAATCAGGGGCACGTGTAATCTAAGGATGAGCTGTAAAGGGATCGAACGGCTGTAACTGAGTAAAAGATGGTGTTTTTGGTGTTTTATGGCTGAGTCCAAGAATGTATCTTGGATTGCTTACGTATCATGTATATTGTCCAGGAATCAAGCCTTACGTAGTTCCTGGAATGATGTATTTATAGGCACATGCCCTCTTCTGCCCTAAACTTGGGGCGGTTTAGTCTATTGACATAATTACCCTTAAATGGGCCTTGCCTTCCTGCCCAAACAACCTGTTGGATGGTGGGCCCGGGTGTCTGGACAGGAAGTCTTGGTCTCGACTCGATGCATACCGACGTGGGCGATCGAGGTAGGACACTTGCAGAATCTGCCGGTTGTTATAGTCTTCACTGGTGTGTCTCATATTCGATCCGATGTATATAATTAACATAGACTTTTCCACATGCCAGCCGGACCAATCAGATAATTCCACGTGGAGGAGTGAATCCCCGTATCATCATCCTCACTCGATCTTCGAATTTGTTCTGGTGCCTCCACTGAGAAAATTTTCTAGGTCCCCTGCTGAAAATCAAGTGTATGATGTAAATCAACTTTGTTAAATATTTAACCATTAATTCATCCCGAATATGAGTTTAATTGTATTGTTTTATGAGTAAATCACGAGCTGAATAGATTTATGGGACAATTATTGAAAAGGACACATATTTAACTTAATTAGGCAAAAAGGACATACAAAACAAACACTTAGTTATAAGGACAAAAATTAAATAGAAAAGACCTAAATACCCTTAATGAAAGAAAAAAATAAAAAAAAAACAAAAAACAAAAAACATATCAAACAGGCACTGAACATAAATTTTAATTTTTTTTCAAAAAACTGCCGTTGAACCCAAATTTTTTTTGGGTTAATGAGGCAAAAGTCTAAGTTTTGACTCAAAATAAACAAACATGACACATTCTTTTTTTTGTTGTTAGTAAAAGGACAAACATTTATTTGACGGACAGAAATGCCCTTTCTTCTTAGCGCGCGAAGACAGACGGTAAAATACCACTCATTCTGTGTTAATTCCTGTTGCTCTTCTTTTTTTTTTTTTTTTTTTAACAACTTTAACTTTTGATTTATAACTCCGATCATCGAAATTTTTTCACCAAAATTCATGTTTTTTTTGCTCTTTAATTTGAGCCCAAATACGATACCCTTCCGACGTAAATTTTGAAAGCCAAAAAAATATTTGCATTAAGCGGAGCGTTTTTTTTATAAACAACCGTAATTTTTGATTTAGAACACCGATCATCAAAATTGTTTCACCAAAGTTTATATTTCTTTTATCTTCATTTTGATATCTTTTCGACGTAGTATTTGAAAGCCGAAATTAATCGCAACATTTACACTAACACAGTATCAATATACAAAGATGTCGATGAAATGATGATCGTGATGCGATGACGCAAACAAAGATGTCGAGGCTCATTTAAGGCTTAATTCTAGTGACTACTTCAAGGCACACATATCTGGCTCATATAAGGCTCATTTAAGGCTTAATTAAAGGGACACAATATCATATATGGCTCATATAAGGCACACAATATCACTAACAATATCATATAAGGCACAGTATCGTAAAACAGATGTCGAAATGATGTCGAGCTTATTTAAGGCTTAATTCAAATGACTACTTCAAGGCACACATATCTGGCTCATATAAGGCTCATTTAAGGCTTAATTCAAAGGACACAATACCATATCTGGCTCATATAAGGCACACAATATCACTAACAGTATCATATAAGGCACACAGTATCAGTAACAGTATTAGTAAACAGTATCAGACTCATTTAAGGCTTAATTCAATGACTACTTCAAGGCACACATATCTGGCTCGTATAAGGCACACAGTATGAGTTACACAGTATCAGGCACATGTAGAAGGTGATCCAATTCAGCTTATTTTGCAAAAAAAATCCAACTTTAGAGTCCATACTCTGTTTCAAATGCTACCAATCAAACTGAAATTACTAGAACTAGAAACATTGTTCCAACAAGAAACAAGAGAAGCCCCCTGCAAATCAAAGAGATCCCAGCTAATACCCACTACTTTCCGGACATTTTCAGCAAATGAGCATGAAATAAAAAGGTGATCAATACTTTCCTGAACTTCACCACAAGCAGAACATATTAAGGCTTTATATCCAAATCTCCTACTCAAAAAAAAAAAAAAGACATGTAGCACATGTGTTAGACACTTCCCGAAAAAAAAAACCTAATCTTAGCATGTAAGGACAAGGCCGAAATCATCTTCCAAAACTTGGAATTGTAGCAAGAACTTGAGGAAGAATCCATGAAAAGAGTATCTATATAGTTCACCATATTATCACGTGGGTTCCTAAGCCTTAGACATGCAAAGAGTATATTTCCTGCAATCAACCATTACACTATTTCTCTTGGTCCTTTCATGGATATAGAGAAGCAATGCAAAGAATCCACAAATCCATCTAAAAAACCCATTCCATAGGGCACTTCAAAACCTCAAATCATTCATCTTTGTAGGATACATAAAGCTCCCTAAAATCCCATTTCTCAATCCCTTGAAGCAAAACAACAAACACAAAAACCATGAATTAGACGAACTATTCAAAGGGTTCTCAGAAAACTGAAAATCCAATCACGAGCAATCACGTAACACGACAATTGATGTTTCGAATTCAGAACAAAATCCATAAATTTGTAGGCGAAAAACAGAGGAGAAGGCAAAGAAGAAGAAGAAGCAGCAACAACAAGAGGCCAAAGGGAATGGAAATAAATTAGCGATGAAAATGAAGGAATTTGATATGCTTGAAGCTGAAGATGTTGATCATTTACAGGATATAGAAGAAGTGCTTGATTCTTATTCTCGGCTCACAACCCCAATTTACGTGGAGATGCTGGATGAATTCTTCATGGATATGTATTCTGAGTTCCCTGTTCTGAAACCATCTGCTCAGTTTCGCCATTGCCAAAGAAAGGACTGAAAAAATCCACTTGGTTGTGAATTGTTAATGTAGGGGTAAAGTAGTCCAGTAGAAATTTTTTGTCCTTATACTAACAAAATAATTATTACAGGATTAAAACTTAATAACGGTCTGTAAAGTGGACTATAAACTAATTTTTCCTTTTTTTTCTCTTCAAAAGCAGGCATTGGATTTTTTTTTATTTTTTTTATTTTTACCGATGCATTGACCACCGCGATGGTGTGAGCATCCCAATGCATTGACCACCGCGATGCCGTGACCACGCCGGATGTAGTGACCACCCACCATTCATTGACCACCCCGATACATTGACAGTCGCGATGCAATGACCATCCCGATCCATTCACCACAGTGTTGCCATGCCCACCCCGATGCCGTGACCACCGCGATGCATTGACCTCCGCCATGCAGTGACCACCTCGATGTAGTGACCACCCCCGATGCATTGACATCGGCAATCATATATGCAGTGACATCGACAATCATATATGCATGACATCAACAATTTATGCATTGACATCGGCAATTAGATATGCAATGACATCAACATTTTATGTAGTGATATCAACAATCATATATGAATGACTCAACAATTTATGTAGTGACATCGGCAATCATATATGCAGAGACATCGCGATGAAGTGGCCACTGCATCGCCGATGCAGAGACACCGTGATGAAGTGGCCACCCCCGATACAGAGACACCGCGATGCAGAGACCATCGGGATGCAGTGATCACCGGGATGCAGTGACATTTGATGAAGCGACACCGTGATAACATTTGATATTTTTCCGACTTAATTTCATAAAATTGATTTCTTTTCTTCATAAAATCGTCTTCAAATGGCTATATCTTTTGATATGAAACTACGATCAACATAAATCTTTGACCTTAATTCATGTTTTTTTGTCCTCTTTATTTTGATATCTCATTTGATATTTTTCCGAATTAATTTCAGAAAATCGATTTTTTTCTTTATAATTTCGACTTCAAACGGCTATATCTTTTGATATAAAACTCCAATCAACATAATTCTTTCACTATAATTCATATTTTTTCGTCCTCTTTATTCTGATATCTCATTTTATGAAATGACACCTTATGCAGTGACATGCAATAACACCAACATTTTATGAAGTGACATCAACACCCAAATTGCAAAAAAAAAACTTTGTAAATTGTATATGCAGTGACATCGATGTCACTGCATCAATTTTCTAACTGTAAATGCAGTGACATCAATATCACCACATCAATTTTATTCCAAATCATACACAAACCCACCATCAACGTATAGTTTTTTTTTTTTGTTTCAAGGTGATGCATGTTAAACTAATTGATCATTATTACATCATGATTTATGGTGTCGATACACGATGTGACACTCGTTGTGTCACAACGGTTGAAATTGTATATGCAGTGACATCAATACTCTAGAATGTAATTCTGTATCCTTCTGTCATTATTAGAAGACTAAGGGGATGTTTGTTTATGCCATTCCAGCCGTTATTTACGGGTTTGACTATGTGTTTACACATACTGTAAACAAACACTCTACACACGTTACAATTCCAACAACTTCGACGTGAAATTTTATATCTTGAACCACTCATCAATTTAGAAGAATGTCATTTATTACATTCCAAACAATATTTAAGCCCCGTAGGAGAACACACTTGTACAAACGACACAATATTGGGAATTATGGTACATTACAACAAATGTTACTATAATATACGTATCATTGATACAATATTATTTACGTTACGTTTATATATTATAAAACACAAACTACAAACCAATACCACATCCATCATTTTTTTATCAATCACTTTTGATTTAAGCACACGAATTAAGAAAGTGATTAATTTACAAAAAATTAAGTGATGGTTAAATTCAGAGTTGTTTGATAATATTTTTTACTCAACTTATTTAATTTAGACCATCTGAAAACTACTATCGCATTTTCTTTTTTTTGAAATACTTTACCGGATTTTTAAGCGATCATCTACAAAAGCAAATTATCAAAGATTGAATAATGTTTCTAGCCGCATTTTCTTTTTTTGTTTTCTCCCACAACCCCACGAATTTATCCCATGTATTACCCCCACGTTCAACTTCAACATTTAATACAAAAAGCAAAATATGAAAGATTGAATCAATTGTTTATTATAATATTTCATTGATGATAGATTTATTTGATCATCTGATTGTTTATTACTACTAAATTTTCCCCTTATGAAATGCTCATCCTGTTCTTCTTGTTTCACCTTTAAAGTGTATTCAATTTTGATTGTTTATGTTTGATTGCTACTTGAATACGCTTTGCTTTGATTGCATCCGAAGTTATCTCCATCCGCTTTTATAACAAGTGGTATCGAGAGCCTATAAATACAGTTGTTGTCTCGGAAAATCAGAAATTCATCACGATCAACTATCTCTTTCGCCTCTTCACGAGGCCTTTTCGACGAGTGCTAGGATTGTTTATGACAAAGTTGTGATCTTTAGCAAGGAAAGATGTCGTGAGAAGCGTAAAAATCGATAAATTCGTGCTTCACAAGGCCTTCAAAGAAGGTGCTTTGTCTGTGGCAAATCAAGATGCGTGCCTTAAATCGATGAAACGAGGAGCTTTGTGGAATCAAGATCGCGCCTTTATCGACAAACCAAATACAAAGTGCAGATTATGCCGGTCTGGAAGAAAGCACATTCAACCATCATGTTGTGCTTATCTCGATGATGTTATCACTTTGAGGTTCTTTGAGGAAGACACCGCAACAAAGTTGTGGAAGCTTGAAAGCTGTCAGATATGACCAAGTCAACACCAACAAGTTGTTGTTGAAACAGAGGTTGTTCGGTTTGAAGATGCATGATGGCAAGTCCACTGAGGGAACATCTGGACTAAATTGAACACAATATTGCTTGATTTAAGGAATATTGATGTTAAAATTGAAGATGAAGATGCAGCCCTAATCCTGTTGGTGTCATTACCGCATCATATGAAAACTTTGTGCGATCTTTCATAGTTGGAAAGGATACAGATAGCTTTGGAGGATGTGAGGTCCGCCTTACATGCCAGGGAGCTTAGACACAAAGGCTGCTTGAAGCAGACAACAGTCTTTGGGCTAGTAGCAGCTAGACAATAGTGGAAAAGGATATGGACGAAAGAAGAAAAGAAGTCGGGGTCCAAAGGTCCTAAGTCTCTGATGTCTCAGAATTCTCAGTAAGAGCGGGGACATTGGAAGTCCAATTGTCCAAGGAAGAAGAAACAAAGCAGGAAGGCAGTGCACAAAGCAGCCTTTAGCTACTGAGCAATCGATGAGGATCTGGTTCTAGTTGCGAGGATTCTACACACCACAATGATGTGTGGATACTTGATTCTCGAGCATCCTACCATATTTGTCCAAACAGAGAGTGGTTTTCTACTTATGGCGAGCAGATAGATGGTGGTCAAATCTATATGGCCAACAAAAAGGTCTCAGTAAAGTTGTGGGATTGGCTCAGTAAAGTTAAGGGACAGAGGATGGTAAATTTTGTACACTTGAAAGATGTAAGACATGTTCCACAGATGACCAAGAATTTGGTATCTCTCGATCTCTGGACTGACAAAGGGTTCAATTTCAAGGGTGAAGGTGGACAAATTGAATGTCTTCAAAGATTCGATTGTAGTCCTCAAAGGCATCAAGAGGGAACCTTGTATATATTACAAGGATCTCATCAGATCTGCACTCTCACTGTTGCATCCTCAGCAGATTCACTATCTCAAAGCAGACTCCAGGTACACGAGACTTGGTCACACGGGTGAAAGGGTATATGCAGTTCTTTCTTCAAAGAGTTTTCTTGGGGATATAAGGTCAAGAATGACTTTTGTGAACATTGTGTGTTTGGGAAATTGCATGTAAAGTTCTCAAAGAGGTTGCACAACACAAAGGCAACACTTGATTATATCCATTCAGATCACTGGGTCCATCAAGAGTTGAGTCATTGGGTGGTCACAGATATTTTGTGTCATTCATAGATGACTATTCAAGGATGACTTGGGTGGTGATGATGAAGAACAAAAGTGATGCATTCAAGAAACTTCAAGCGGTGGAAGGCCCTAGTGGAGAATCAGTTAGGCAAGAAAATCAAGAAGCTTCGTGACAGATAATGGTGCTGAATTACTGGGCGGATTTTGATTCATTTTGTGCAATGAGGTATTGCCGCACATCATAATCAGTAAGGAATACACCTCGCCAGAATGGTGTAGCCGAAAGGATGAATCAAACTCTTCGGAGAGGGCAAGATGTATGCTTTCTCAAGCCGGGTTTATCAAGGAGATTTTGGGCGTAAAGTGTTAAAGACAACTTTGCTACTTAATCAACAGTGAGTCCTCACACAGAATCAATCTCAAGACACCATTTGAGATGTGGTCGGGCAAGCCCGCCGACTACTCGATTCTAAGGGTTTTGGAAGTACAACTTTACTATCATGTTAGTGAAGGAAGTTGGAGCCAAGAGCCAAGAAGGGAGTTTGTGGGGTATGGTGATGGAGTGAAGGGATATAGAATTTGGTCATCGCAGAGTCCGAGTAATCCTCACAGGGACGTTGTGTTTGATGAAAATTCTATGTTAAACTCATCGAGGTGGAGAGGTTCTACTCGAGTCCAAATCGATCTTTAATCTGATAGTGTTGAGAAACAGTGGAGCTTCGGGTGGAGTCTCTCTCGATATGCAACAACCAAAGTGGATCCAAATCAACACTATATCTTGATCCGGATAATGAACCGAGAATCCGATCAAGCCCGATCTGCGAGACCTCGGAGAAGCGCCATACAAACATTGATCAAGTGAGTCTAGGCGCCGGAGTTTAGAAGATCTAATGTTGGGATACCTCCAAGGAGATATGGATATGATGATTTGGTCGGATATGCACTCCAAGTTGTCAAAGAAGTAGAGGTTGGTTGAACCTACTACTTACGGGGAAGCGATGACATGTCTGTAAGCATCTCGGTGGCATGCACCATGGAGATGAAATGGAGTCATTATTGAAGAATCAGACTTGGGAATTGGTCAAACAAACTTCTTGACAAGGGGGTGTGACTTGTAAATGGATCTTCAAGAAAAAGGAAGGAATAACAAAGGCGTAGAAGTCGTATAAGGCACGCTTGGTTGCAAGAGGATTCACTGATCAAAAGGAAGGGGTTGACTTTGATGAAATATTTTCACCAAAGGGTCGACACACTTCAATCAGGGTGTTACTAGCAATGGTGGCACAAAGCAGATCTGAACTTGAGCAATTAGATGTGAAAATCGCTTACACATGGTGAGGTGGATAAGGAGATATACATGACATACGGCTGAGGGTTTTCAAGTTCCTGGCAAAGAAAACTATGTTTGCAAGTTGAAGAAATCATTGTATGGTTTGAAGCAAGCTCAAGGCGAGTGGTATAAAAGGTTTGATGTTTCATGCTTCAGCAGGGTTATAACAGAAGTCCATATGACTGTTGTGTTTACTACAGTCTGCTGAAAGATGGATCATATATCTATCTTGTCCTGTATGTGGATGACATGCTGATAGCTGCAGCAAGGAAGTCTGATGTTCAAAATCTGAAGAACCTTCTCAGTGCTGAATTTGAAATGAAGGATTTGGGTGCTGCCAAGAAAATCTTGGGGATGGAGATCTGGAGAGATAGAAGTCGGGAAGAAGTTGTTCTTGTCTCAAGAGGTTATGTCTGCGAAAGATATTGGCCAAGTTTGGGATGTCTGTTTGCCAAAACCAATAGATACTCTATGGCATCAAATGTTCATTTGTCTGCTTATGCTTCACGATCGGTGAAGAAGAGAAGGAGTATATGTCAAAAGTTCCCCATGCTAGTGCGGTTGGCGCCTCGATGTATGCCATGGTATGCACTAGGCCTCGATCTGGCTCAGCAATCAAGTGTTGTCGCAGTTTATGGCTCAACTCCGAAAGGAACACTGAAAGTCATTAAAGGATATTCAACCTGGAGAGGTACATAAATTGAAATACAAATATGAAATGTTAACGACTTCGTCAAAATTAAACATAATAAACATTATTGTATTGATCATATGTTTTGAATCTATGTGGTCACGTAACAAAAAAATTAATATTTAAATTTTTGCATACCTCAAAATGCAAAAATTTATCAAATATTGTAAATTAGCATAAATAAAATATCTAGTCTTTCATCTAAATTGTTTAATTGCTTCGCTTACTTTCTTGCATCCGAAGTTTATCTCCATCCGCTTTATAACAAAATGTAAATTGAAATACAAATATGAAATGTTAACGACTTCGATTTAAATTTTTGCATACCTCAAAATGCAAAAATTTATCAAATATTGTAAATTAGCATAAAACTAGTCTTTCATCTAAAAAATTATTATGTACGAAATTAAAATTTTAAAAAAAAAATCAGATTGTAGATATAAAGTGTTATCAAACAAGCTAATCAATTTCAGCACTTAAACAATTCAACTACTTAGTACATTCAGATTTCAGATTTCGATTTCAGATTTAACAAACGGCTTAAGTTAAAGGATTGAACAAAACGAAGTCATATTCACCGAAAAGAGGGGATGAAGCTGAATTAACAACGCTAAGCAACTAACAATTAACATGGAAAAGCAAAACAATAAGCAGTGCTTTCCATCATATAATACCACAAGAAAAGCAATTAAGTACTTTGTATTAGATAACCTTTTCACATGAGCCATATGAATCAAGAAAAAAGTGAGATTCCATTGAACAAATCAGAGAAACAAATTCCTTTAGTAGTAAAGTACAAAAGCAGAGTTCACAACTGTACAATCATACCTGAATCAAGCATAATTCTACATTCAGGCCAAGTGGCCAACCACAATCCACACTCTGTGGAACTTTTAACGTCTTCTTCTACTAATATTCCGAAACAAACAGCTTAATCCCAATTGCAATCAATCAAAGGAATTCCAAAACAAAGATTTCCGACATTTCCGGTGAGCTCCTTCGTCTTTCAATCACACCAAATCTCTGAACAAACCCCAGCTGCAACTCCGATTCACGAACCTGAACAATTGAACCTTGTCCACAGGACCACAGAAATCTTTGATTCGAAGAACTGTAGAATTCGTTGATTTACGAATCATCGGAGGAGGAGACAGCTAATGAAATACAATATAATCCAAAAATTAAAGCAAGACTTTTAAAACAAAATATCATGAAGCAAAGTTCTGCATTCTTTAACCTTAATTAAAAAAAAATTTGCAATCTGAAAGAACAGCCACAGCCGAGGCAATCTAAAAGAAAAGCAGAGAGATTATCGCAAACTTGGAGGCGGACGAACCAATGGAAGATTCGCCACAGGGCCCACAGCCTCCGGCAACTGAATTAGTGTGGAATCGTAGAGCAGGTGGCGACCTCTTTCGCTCCAAGGCATCGGAGGGCTCAGATCGTCGAGAGTTGTTTGAAACCGGCCGGATTCGGGAAAGCTAAAAAGCCATAACCGGACGGAGGAAAAGCTTAAAGCCATAGGAAAGTTGCATATCAGCGTTATAGTAGGGGGAAAATAGAAAAGTTGTTTAAAATCCGTTCTTAACTAATGATTTTTTTAAGTGTGTCCTAAATGCCTAATTAGATACCAAAACGTGTCTTTATAAATAAATAACACTAGATTTATTTGATGTTTCATAACTTGTGATATTTTAGGTAATTAAAAAATGTTACTCTTTATTTTATTAATTTTTTTGGTAGATAACTAGAAGATGGGACACTGAATTGGATTGCTAGAGCTGGAATAAATCGCACTGGATCATGTCAAGTCAGGAGAACGAACAATAAAGCCGAACTGGACCCGGAAACTCAAAGACAAAAGACCAAAATGCCCTTCTAGCTAATACATACCGTATAAAATATCATGTTTATAATAACATCACCCCTCAAACTCACGATGATGGAGCATGGAGCATCGAGAGTTTGCTAATTAATGAAAAATCTATGACACGCAATAATATGAACTTTAATGAAGAAATATGCAAGCTGCATAGAAGACAAAGTAAACAGCAAAGAAGTTGTGTCATGCTGAAGATGATGTCCAGTAAATATATATACCAATCGTAACATAATTATGGTGACCTATTTTGTTTATAGGTTTCTATATACTATACATGGGGACACGTGTCTTATTTTGTTTGGATACAAGTGAAACTTATTATTAACGAGTCTTTCCATTAGGAATTCCCCCTAAATACACATAAAACCCTACCAGTGTTTGCCAAAAGTTATAAAAAAAAATAAAAAATAAAAAATAAAAAAATCTAACAACAGGGTAAAATTTTATTAGAGATAATAGTGATCAGGAAGAAGCTGAAACAAAAAGCATAAACAGAGAGTGAACTAATTAAACAAAATGAAAGCAGCTAGCATTTCCCATTTATGTTAATTATTATAGCATTACTTACTCCCATTCTTCTATAAAAAATTTATATAATCACCAAATGTATAACATGTGGTATACAATCACTCTGTCTTCATCATCTTCACAACTATTAACCCAATTCGTTCCGATGAATTCTCTAGTACATCGAGGTTGAGATTGCATGGCAGAAGTCGGCATCCTTTCCGATGACACTAATCGGCCCTTTCATGGTGTCAAGTACTGCAAAAATGAAACCATACAAGAAGTTCATTCTTAATCTGGGCCGACTTCAGAAAATTCGAATAAAGATAAATAAATTTGTCAGCATTTCTATTTTTTTTCTAAATTTAACCTTGTACATGTATAACAATAATGAACCCATACATAAAAATTAACAAGTCCGATTATTTCACATATAAATGTAAACAAATTGCTTATCGTTTATTCATTTCTAGCGAGTTGACTTTCACAACCAGGGGCGGAACTATATGGAAATAGGAGAGGGTTAGTGCCTCCACCCATATCAGAAAAACGATATAGTTTTGTTGATAAAAACATAACTAATGTTTTCATTCGATCTTTGAATTTATTCCGATTCCTTCATTGAGATTTTTTTTGTCCACCAATGGTCGCAACCTTACGTAATGTGGCATCGTCACCGTGCTTAATCAAGCGCAAAGAGAAATATATATATATATATATATATATCAATTCAATAACATCAGACAAAAATGTGCATGCATGAATAATCAAGATACAATATGGTAGGAAAACAATAAATATGTTATACGTGATGAATTATAAGTGTTAAATTGTGAGATAAACACTTACCGGATAGGATCAATAAAAAGAAGAGGATTTTGTAGCCATTCTTTTCTTCCATTATTCCTCCTTTCTTTTCAAATTCCCTCCTCTCTTTTCAAATATAACTATGATATCATAAATAGGAAAATGTTGTAAAGGACCATTTTACATCTTATTTATGTAAAAAGGACAACAAAAAAATACAATGGTTGAGAAGGACAAAAAGTAATGTCAATCCAAAAATACCCTTTATAATTAGAACTAGTCTCATTCCTCCATTATGTGCATCATTCCTCCATTATCCTAAAATCTAGAAACCCTAGCCTCCTTCATTCTGCGCCTCCTCCATTAACAGCAACAGCCATTCCCACTCCGACCTTTGATGGTACTTACTTCCGGCGGCGGCGCGTCATCGACTGCTTCTTCTACGAAATACGGAATTGTTGATGTCAAAAGAATGCTCGCAACGAGACGATCACTTTTCTCTACTGCGGTCTGCACAAATTATCAACCTTTAAGCCTCGAATTTGAAAGACGGTACCCGAACTATTTTTTTTTCTCTGAACAAGAACAATGCGCCGCTTTCCAGGTTTTCAGAAAAAGAACGTATAATAATTTAATTAGGTAATTTTTTTTTATACCCAATTAAATAATTACTAGCCATTAATTAAAAATCCTTTTTAATTCAACGGCGGCGGCGAATCCATTGCAGCAACCATAGAGAAGTTAAGCGGCGGCACGAGAAGCCGATCACCGGAAACGTTGATCGGAGAATCCATTGCAGCATCATCAGCGGCGGAAGAACAAATAGAATCATCGATCGAGTGATGTGCATTCTTGTGATGGGAATCATATTCAATTTTGCTTTCAAACGTTGATCAATTTTGCTTTCAATTCGTTGATCAACCATAGAGAAGTTAATCTGTTTTTTATTTTCTTTTTTTTTTGACTGATGCTTTTTATTTTCTAATTTGGGTGTAATGTTGATGAAATAATGTTTTGGAGTCTGTGTAGTCTGTGTTGCTATCTTATTGACGTCTTACAAAAATCTTGTTTCGCTTCTTCAATTCTGCTTTCAAATTCGTTGATCTATTGGTATGGAATCTGTTTTATTGCTACCGGATTATGAGGTAGTAACATGTAAAACAACAACGTAGTAACATTTGAACAACGAAGTAGTAACATTGCTACATAATGTAATGTAATGATCCAAACAATCGTAGTAACATTTCACGAAAAAGTAGTAACGTTTGCATTTTTTCATGAATGTGCATCTTAAGGTGCATACATTTAACCTTCTATCGGGTTTCCTTCCAAGTACCGAAACAATAATAATTTTTTTGTAAAATATTTTTTTTTTTTTTTTTTGGTGTGTGTTCTCTGGCTTTAAGTTTTAGAAGAATTTATATATCATAAATAATATTTTTTTTTGTAAAATATAATTTTTTTTGTGGTGTGTGTTCTGTTCTAAGTTTTAGGCTATTAAATAAGTTTTTTTTTTTTTTTTGTGGTGTGTATTCTCTGGCTTTAAGTTTTAGAAGAATTTATAGTGTTTAGTTAAATTTTTTTTTTTAGGAAAAAATAGGTATTTATTAAGCGCGGTCAATCGCGCAAGCATCAATTACATCAGAAGGTGGATGATTATCCCAATCCTTGAAAGAAAGTGAATCAAAGCCATAATGGGCTAAAAGATGGTCTGGTATATTGCCAGTTCTCTTGACAAATGAAAAGGTGATATAAATAAACAAAACAAATAATTCTTCGCACGCTTTTAAGTTTCCTCCGAGCTCAGATAAATCCTCTGTTGGTGATCTGAGCCGTTGGATAAGTAACAGGAAGTCTCTTTCAAAAATACAGTGATTGCAACCATGAGTCAATGCTACCGTCAAGGCGTGGTAGAGAGCTAAAGCCTCTCCCCATAGGACATAGTGACATCCTCCAAGAGGGTAAGAAAAAGATGCTATAATGTTACCTTCACAGTTGCGTATTAGGCCCCCGATTGATAGTTTGTTCTCCACAATTGAAACATCAAAATTAACCTTAATAAATCCGGGTGCAGGTTTCGTCCAAGTGGCAGGCCAAGAAGATGTTGGTTGATTTTCATTTTTTGTGAGTTGCTCATTTATGTCAGCAGCTAGTGTAGCTGCTTGGGTAAGGATTTGCGATACATAGATATCTTCTCCTTAAAAAACGGCATTACATCTGGATTTCCATATGAACAAGAGAGAGTAAATCGCTTTATTGCATATACTTTCATCTAGCTCGGCGAACGTTCCATTATAAGATCCGTAATCGACCCCCTCATCATGACCGGTCTAATTAGCTTACTTTTTGACCATATACGCTTAGCAACTGCGCATTGAATAAGGCAATGTTCAGTTGTTTCCTGAATGTCCATACAATAGTAGCATCTTCCATCCGTTATTCCACGCTTTTCGAGATTAGTATTTACTGGGAGGCTGTTGGTACAAGCACGCCAAAGAAAATGTTTTACCTTCGGTTGAATTTTAGAGACCATAACTTGTTCCAAAAAGCTGTTGTGCGAGAATTTGAGGAGGAGATGGCCCGTTCCATGTCATTTCGCCTCAATGAATATGCTACGTGGTAGCCTAATTTAACCGTATAAATCCCGTTAGAGGTGAAATGCCATAATAAATTATCAGCTCTTGACCGTGGCGAGAGGTTGAGTTGGAGAATATTTTCCGCAATATACTGAGGAAACAAAGTTGTTATTTGATCCTCATTCCATTTGGGCCCCGAGATTTAGGTGCTGATTTACTTTCATTTCGTCCAAGTTGTCATCGATGGTTCCTATCGTGAAATTGGTGATGTTAGGGATCCAAGGATCACGAAATACGTTTACCTCTTCACCATTCCCCATTCTCCATCGCAAACCCTCCTTGAGCAAGTCTCGTCCTGAAACGATGCTTCTCCAAACAAAAGACGAACCCGAATGGCATTTGAATATAGATTCATAAATGAACGGAGACACATCAAATTTAATGACAATACTTAAAAATATTATTAATTTCACTTATAAATTTTTAAATTACCACGTCGTTCATCATATTCCTCTTCCTTGTCAAAACACAAGCAATCAGCCATTTTTTTTAAAAAACTTATAATAGGTGTAAATATCAAATAGACCAAATCATTATTCAACTTATCACCAACATAATCAAACATCAATTGTACCAAATCAAACTTCAATTAGAACCCCAATTGTCTTCTCATCCGGACAAAGAACAATGGACTTGATATCTCTGCCGATTAAACACCAAAACACAGACATGGACAAGTAGACAATATAAGTCACCTTACTATGATATCCGATTAATCATGATAGTACAATTTTGATTGATTTTCATTACGTTTAATACTTCGATTGATATCTAGTGACAAAAGCAAAAGAAAGATACGGACTAATCAAACATCGATCTTTTTTGAGTTATACACGATTTAGACGACATTAAATTTTATAACGGTCAATAATCACGGTACCATCTTGTACTAGCCAATTAAAAGTTTACATTTAAACATACATTCATGTTTTACAAGTGTAGTGGTCATTCGCAAGATCGACAAAACCATGAAATACATCCTATCAAATTGTAAATATAAAGGAAATTCTTATTTGTAAAATAAAGATTGAGTTGATGAATCCATGAGCTCATCAACAACCGCAAATTGCTTGATTCTCTTGTTTGGTCAAGGACAGAGCCAGAATTTCAAATTTAGGATGGATAATGAACTGCATATAGATTGTCAGATGAACTGGATAAACATGATTTGATTGATTGAACTCGACTACATAGTATATTTGTCCAGATCCCAAAACCTTTATATCTACCTTCGTCCTTGCATCTGCTAGTGTCAAAATCCTTCTGAAGGCACACTCAGTAGAATTCCTTGAATTGAATCCTTATAAAATGAATGGTGTAAAAGTTTGTTATGATTGTTTATGGGAAACACCAATGTTTTTCAATGTTATTACTAAAAAGTAATGATAATGACACAATCACTCTGACACAACAAATATCGTCACAATGAGATGTGACACTGAGACCTCTGATGATGCGGTGTCTATTTAAATTAAGAGGGATCCCACCGAGACATTAGATTGTGGTATACTAGAGAAAACAGATTACTTGGGAAAGAGAATAAGCATAGATACTTTCATGTATTCATTGCTAAGATAATAATCCAATTACACAGCAGCAGAGATTAAAATAGAATCTAGGTGATAGATTTCTGTTACAAGATAGGCCACATGGCTACATCTTAACCGTCCACTACACAATTAATCTAAGGGCTCTCATTCACTCTTATCTTCAATGACCCCTCAAACGAAAATGGTGCTCTTGCTACATTGAGTTTGCCTCTGAAAATAAGTGAATGACCGAGGGGGCGATGCTTTGGTCATCTTTATGCTGCAATCGATCGAAGAAGGAACATACTGAACTGCAATCGCTTGCTTAGAACTCGATTTACGATAAAATGAATGTCAACTTCAATATGCTTGGTCCTAGCATGATAAAGCTGGATTGTAGGCTAAGGAAGTACCAGATATTATCACCGTGCTCTGAACTCCGGAACTCAGAAATCTGTAACTCAATCATCGCCAAGCGCTTAAGCCACTTCATTTCTGAGATAAGTCGGCCAAAGGCCCCAATATTCGACTCGATCTTTGGATCTAGACACAACCCCTTTCTTTTTGAACTCCAGACACACAAGAGAATCACCAATAAATACACAGTAACCCCAACAGATCTTCATCAAAGGTGTCTATAGTCCAACATCGATCAAATCCTACCAAATACAATTCAAAGATGGTTTAAAGTGCAGTGAGATGCAAGTGCCACCGACATACCTCAAAAAGTCTTTTCAGTGACGACTGATCGATGTAAAGTCTTGCATGAACCGGCTAAGACAATTGACAACAAAAAGTAATATCTCGGTCTAGTCAGTGAGATATTGCAGCCCACCAATGGCACTTCAGCGTAGGTTTTAGGATCCGATAGAGGAGTGCCTTGCTTTGGTTTCAAACTCTTTCCTCTGCTATCATAGGTGTAGGACACCCTTGAGATGATCAAACCCCGCATCTTTTCAAAGAAATTGTATGGCATAGTGGGACTGATTCAGATACAGACCTGAGCTGTCTCTAAACACCTGCATTCCCAAGAAATGGGACACCTGGCCAAGATCTTTTAAAGCAAAAGCATTATTCAACTGCTGGACAAACTTCTTGATCAATTCAGCTGAGTTTCCTGTGATCAAGATATCATCTACATACACCAAGATGTAAAGCACCTGTTTGGCTGTCTTATAGGTGAACAATGAAGTGTCTGAGACTGTTTGTGTGAACCCCCATGCCTTCAGCTGACCTGTTAGAGCTTCAAACCAGGCCCTAGGGGCTTGCTTGAGACCATAAAGAGCCCTATTCAGTTTACAGAGAAAATGTGGTCTGGCAGGATCAACAAAACCTTCAGGCTGAGTCATCAACACTGGCTCCTTCAGAGGCCCATTTAAGAAGGCATTATTGATGTCTATTTGATGAATTGGCCAATTCATGAACACGATACACAAGCAAGGACAACCCTAATTGTTGTAGATTTTGCAACTGGGCTGAAAGTTTCAGTGAAATTAATAGCATAACTTTGATGAAACCCCTTAGCCACTAACCTGGCTTTGTACTTGAGTACACTCCCATCGATATTCATCTTGACCTTAAACACCCATCTGCTTTCCTACAACCTTCCAGTTGGTGATGGTGGCACCAGATCCCAAGTGTGATTCTGTTGCAATGCCTTGTATTCATCTTCCATGGCTCTCTTCCACTCAGCACTAGCCAATGCTTCTGATACATTCAAAGGTTCTGTAGGAAATGCTGAGGCAAGCACATTGACACAAGAGACACTATAGGTTTTTGGTTTGTAAATCCCTGACTTGGCTCTTGTTTGCATTGAATGTGTAGGGGCTAGACTTTTGGTGTGTGGTGGAGATGGTGCTGGTGGAGGTGTAGGACTTGGTAAGGGTGAGGATGCTGCAGGAGTCTGTGAATCAGCAGTTGGAGTGATGGAGATATCATTCTCAACACTAGGAATGTTGACAACCGGTGTATGTTCTGTTTCATTAGTAAATGGTGTACTGTGTGGGGACTGTGATGCTGGTGTAGAACTAAGTGAGTTGTGATCAGTGTAATTAGTATCTGAAGATAGATTACCTGACTGTGAAGGAGTCTTCTCTTGATGGATTGTACCAGCAGCATTGGATGTAGTTGGCCAGATATCAAAGGTGATAGGTGTAATGGCAACAGATTCTGAGAGAGGAGTGACACTCCTATGAGGTCCTTGGAGAAAACCCTGTGAAAAGGGAAAATCCTCTTCATTAAACACAACATTAATACTAATGTAGACTCTTCCTGACTCATCCAGACACTTGTACCCCTTATGATGCATGCTAAGACCAAGATTAACACATTTCTTGCTATGGAACTGAAACTTAGTATTCTGGAAAGGTCTTAAATTGGGATACACAGCACAACCAAAGACCCTAAGGAGGGAATATGAAGGTTTGTCATGGAGAAGACATTCATGAGGGGACTTGCCTTTTAAGACAGGGGTAGGTAAACAGTTTATGAGATGAACAGCATACTCAAAGCTATGCCACCAGAATCTATGGGGTAATGAAGCTTGTGCAAGAAGAGTTAACCCTAACTCAATTATGTGTCTATGTTTCCGCTCGCCTCCCCATTCGATTGTGATCATGAGGCGGGAATGTCTGAACTGGATGCCTTCGCTTTTAAGTGTGGCTCAAAGTTTCAGACTCCCCACCCCAATCAGATGAACACATTTAATGGTGGTGCCAAATCGGTTATGAATCGTAGTCAAAAGCTGTTTAAAGGTGTTTAGTGCTTGATTTGAATTTTAAAGGGTATATCCAGGTGTGTGCAGTGCGGTCATCTATAAAATGGATATAGTAGGTGTACCTTCTATAGATTTTACTGAGCGAGTCCCCATATCTCCAGTGTGACACAAGATCAAACATATTGCTAGCACAAGAATCGAATCGAAGGAAAATGAGGCAAAATATGGGATTTACCCAATTGACAAGCTTCACGAAATTCATCTTTCCATTAACAAGAACATTACAATCAGGACAGACTTGTTTCATAACATTATGGGAACAATGCCCTAACCTTCTATGCCATACATCAAGAGAAACACCATTAGAAGACTTAGACACACTTAGACAGGAGCTAGTACTAATTTTGGAGTGAGGAGAGCTGGATTTGATGAGGTTGATTAGTTGGAGGTTCCATCCGGTACAATCCATCCTTGAGTAGACCTTGAGAAGAACTTGGCACAGTAGTCTTGTCCTTCACAAGACAAAGAGAATCGATGAATAAGACAAACAATAGGATTATCGAAATAAGCTTAGATATCTTGATCAAGTTTTTGTAATGTCAGGCACATGTAGGAGTGTGTTAAGAACTAAGGGTCTTAAGGATGTGTGAATTGTCTTTGGTGCCAATGTGTTTAATGTGCAATGCCTTACCATCTCCCACAACTGAGAGTATCATTACCATTGTATCCAGCCTGACCTCGAGGTGGAGGTTATTCAGTCGATGTGACATGATTGGTTGCTCCACTATCAAGGTACCAAGAGTTATCTACACCACTTTGTGGACTAGCAACAAAAAAGTGAGATTTGCTTGAGGCGCGACATTATCAGCAGGACCATTATTGAAGTCGAGTTTCAAATCATACAAGATATATTGGCGGATGCCCAATTTTTCCACATAGTTGACAAGCCATCTTGCTTGAATTTCCACTTGAGTGTTGGTGCTTCTGCTGTTGATTACCACTTTGTTTACCTCCTTGCCTCGCCACCATTTCTACCACCTCTATTGGAACCTCCTCCTCTACCTCCGCCATATGGATTGTTGTTATTGGGAGGTCTACCACTTTGTAATTGCCAGGGTCCTTGTCGCAAAAATTAGCTCCACCAGCACCTCAGAGTGCCATTCCGAGAGCCACCAGTAGGATGGAATCGAGCCACTAACTTTTCATGGATAAGAAGTTTGAGATTGAACTTCCTGCCAGGTGAGCTCCAACCCTTGCAGTTGATATTGACAATGGCGACTTTTCATACTCTTTATCCAAGCCTCCTAAGACGCAAGAATCAACTCGGACCGAGTAATAGGGTAACTGCGCATGCCGCAAGGTTGTCACTATATGATTTCATCTGGGCCAAATAATCAGCCATCGTTCTTGTCCCCTTCTCTGCCTTGGTCAGAGCATTCTTCAACTCAAGCATCCGTGCTTCAGACTGACTATTGAACAGACCTTCAAGAGTGACCCAAACTTCATGGGATGTTTGACAACCTACAACTTCAACGAGGGCCTGCTTCACCATAGAGCCCGAGAACCATCCAATAAGAAGAAATCGGTCATCCCACTCATCTTGGGTTTGAGATCCCGAGATGACTAAAAACACCAAAGTGGTAAGTGTGGGATCTGGAGGTCTAGGTTTCGTGCCAAGGAGGTACCCATCTAGTCGATGACCACGGACAATAGGCAAGACAGTTGACTTCCAAAGAAGATAATTATCACGAGTTAGCTTGACATTGCAAGTTTGAGTGAGGTGACCGTGAAGGAGTTGGTGTAACGAAGGAAGAAGACCAAACCCGGAGATCGAAGGAGGGAAGGATATGGTTCTCGACTGATCCGGGAAACAGGAGATGAGTGCCGGAAAGATGGCCAAATTGCAGATTGGACGGGAAAGTCGAAATCGGAAAAAGGCATGCCGAGGCCGGAAAAGCCACCACCGGAACCTGGTGTTGGGGAACCTGAGGATTGTGGAGGGTGTTCCAATCGAGAGACTCGAGCTAAGACCAAGACTAAGCCGGCGATGTTGTAGCTCATGGGTGAGCCGCCAACATTCGGCTCCAGTAGTCGGAGTTGCCATCTCCGACTCTCGGCTCCGATACCAACTAGAAAGCAGATTACTTGGGAAAGAAGAATAAGCATAGATACTTTCATGTATTCATTGCTAAGATAATAATCCAATTACAAAGTGAGAGATTAAAATAGAATCTAGGTGATAGATTTACATTCTGAAGATAGGCCACGTGGCTACATCTTAACCGTCCACTACACAATTAATCTAAGGGCTCTCATTCACTCTTATCTTCAACAGGTATCTACAAAGAGAGGATATCCCACCGACACATCAGATTATTGCATTCGTTGTGTCAGACTGCTTGTGACGGTAACATTACTATGTTACTAAATACGAGAAATTCTACTGCAGAGAGTCCTTAGGAAGGAGTTCTTCTTGTGTTCAATCAACACAAGACATGTGGCATATGCTCTTGGTGTTATTATATATGGTGACCTACTTTGTTTATAGGCTTGTGTGCATTATATATGTTTGATGACACGTGTCTTATTTTGGTTGGATAGAAGTGAAACTCGTTATTAAAGGTTTCTGCAGTTGAATTTCCCACGAAATACACATAAGATGCTAGTGATTGTCTGAATAACGTAGACTCCACATGCAACAGAATGAATGACTTACAGTTGAATAGCATGTGCTCTCTTCTTCATAACAGAAGCAAACAATCCCTTTATCAAAATTGCTTACACAGCTATCAACTGGTTCTGAAACACACGGGGGTTGAGATTCGCAGAAGTCGGATTCCTTTCCGACGACAGTAATTGGACCTTTCATGGTGTCAAGGACTGCAAATTAAAATGAAAACAAGAACTTAATTCTTAATTAGGTACGTCTTCAGAAAGTTCGAAATACATACAAGAAATTTGTTAGGATTTTAATAATCTAAACTAAACATTGTACATGCATGCAATACTGTATCACTCGTTATGCATGGATAAATGTACAACTTAATTATCCGTTTCATATTGATAGATAGATATTTATACAAATTGTGTTATTTATCTATTTTTACCGCGGCGACTACTCCATTTATGGTTTGCTGGTGCCCCATGCTTAATCAAGCACGAAGGTGCACATACAAATAAATTCAATAACATTCGGACAGAAATGCACATGCATGTATAATATATCAAGACACCCCAAAAAAAACCATTAAATATATTTAATGGTACAACAATAATAATAATAAAGTAGTACAAATTATGTGTCATGTGTCAAATACTTTATTTTTACACTCTTACACAAAATACGCATCTATTATGTGAAATATAGTAATCATAAAAGAATGTGATGCAGTAAGATAAACACATACCAACGCATAAGATGAATAAAAAGAAGAGGATTCTCTGGCCAAGTTTTTCTTCCATTATTTCTCCTTTCTTTTCAAATAAATATGATATTAGAAATATATATTTTTTGGTTTCTCCAAAAAAAAAAAAAAAAAAAAATATATTTTTGTGTGTGTGTTCTATTACTTTTAAGTTTTATGAGAATTTATAGAGTTTAGTTGGTTCTTTCACACGGTTTTGCCACAATTAATGTTAAAAATGCTGATGTATTCAATTAATTAACTTTTTGCATGTGTGAGCTTTTACCCGGTTTTTACAGAGACGGTTTTTTTTTTTTGGTTGTTGTTCCGAAGGGTCGCAGATCGAGACTATTAGGAGCACAAGATTATTTGATGGTAATTTCAGATTATTTTTTTATTTCGTTTTTGGACATGTTTGAATAGTTAGGAGCTGGGCGGGGCGGCTTCAAGATTTTTATCATCCTGCCGCTTGATATATAATTTGTCGGTCCATTTATTTTTGGAATTTTAATCTATAGATTATAACTCATTATTATACGTAGAAAAGGGTTGGGTAAATTTCTCTTAAATATGGTATTACCACAATAAGTGACATAAAATATTTTTATATAATTAACCACTTATCACTATTGACTCTAATGACAATGCTTTGAAAATTGTAATAGTTTTTAAATTAAGGGGGAATGAGGAAGAATGACATAAATATTTAATCAATTGAGTAGAATGACAGTTTTTTGAAACTTTTGCATAAAGACAAAACTATTTATCCACTGTCGAAATTCACTTGTGTTCGAAATTCACTGTTTAAATTCACTGACGAAATTCACTATCGAAATTCACCAATTTTCAAAATTCATTGTCGAAAACTCACTGATTTTTAGGATTCACTGTCGAAATTCACTGATTTTGGGATTCTCTTGGGAGATTCACTGATTTTCGAAATTCACTGTCTGTCATTCTCGCTATAAAAATTATGCAGTTGTCCTTCTCCCTATAAAAAATATGTAGCTATCATGTTACTTAAAAATATGTTCAGATTGTGTTTTTATCCCTAATTTTCCATTAAATTAATTACACCACCATTACCGTTCATTATATTCCTCTTGCCTATTAAGACACAAGCAATCAGCAATTGTTTTACAGCTTTTAACAGGTTTAGTTTCAAATATCAACATATCAAATCAATTTTAAACATATCACCAACATAATCAAACATCAAATGGATCAAATCAAACTTCTAATTGAAACTCTGTTGTCCTTTAGTACAAACAAAGAACAATGAAATCAATATCTCCGCCAATTAAGCATCAAATCAATTAATTGAAACTCAATCAACACACATATAAGTCTTAAAAATTGACCTTAATTGGTGGTATTGTTGTTATTTGAACCGAGTACTACCTAGAGATGGCCGCCCGGGACTCGGATTAGGATAGGAGTTAAGAATGAACAATTTAGGACATCATAGGTAGTGATGTTAACGAGGCGTTAATCAGTAAGCTCTAGTTTGAATCATATAAAATCAGATTTGTTTCTTTATTTAAATTAAATGAACGAGTCCCCTGGACATAACTCAGTGGTGATGGACTTGGGTGCGTAGTGCAGCCTTGCTAGATGTCACTGGTTTGAATCCCGCAAAGGACGAATTATACCCTAATCGTGGCAGCCCATGATTCTAAGCTACTGAGGATCCTGATTAACATCTCCACACATCCTGAGGGACCGGGGGTGTGGGGACCCTCATGGGTAGGGTTTTTTTTTTTTAAATGAACGAATTGAATCAAATATTTTGTCAAGCTCACATGTTCAAACACGAGAGATAATCATGAACGTTCACCCTCATGGGTAGGGTTTACCCTTTTTTTTAAATGAACGAGTTGAATCAAATATTTTGTCAAGCTCACATGTTCAAACATGAACGTTCACCCTCATGGGTATGGTTTACCCTTTTTTTTAAATGAACGAGTTGAATCAAATATTTTATCAAGCCCACATTTTCAAACACGAGAGATAATCATGAACATTCTTTTAAGTTCACGAAGAGATCTCTACACAATATCCCGTTAACCCAAATCTAATATTTCCTCAACTACGTCCCATCCTTTGTCTCTTATCATAATAGGGAGTACTATTATTTACGGATGAGAAGGACGACCATTTTGTCATTTTCCTTTTTCTATGTTTTTCCTTTTTTTTGGTCGTATAGTGAGTTATCAGCATAACACAATATGTCTTGCTTCTATTGGCTCGTGTTACGGCGACTTCCATCTGGCTTCTTGCGTCCAAACTTCAAAGGGAATGAACATTCTCGATCCGATCCATTTGTTACCACTTTCAAAGACTCGGTTTCAGCACATGGTTTTCTTTTTTGAGGGTGCCACATGGTTTTCTATATTCATATCAAACGCCATTCTCATTCTTTCTTCATATCATTTCTTGCGACCACAGACTTATCTCCCTTTGTCGGTTTCGTTTGTTCATTATCCCTCCATCAATTGTTTTCTTGTTTTTTTTTTTTTTGAGAAGTAAGATTATGATTTTTTTTTCACAAAGATGAATAGAATGAGGTGGTCGGAATGTGGATCTGCTTGACCTTCAAGGAGTGGCATGTTTACTTACTTACATATGGCTTTATGCCGTCTGAAGTGTAAAATGCTTGCATCACCGCTCTCTACTTTCGAGTTATCAACCTTGGTGAGGAATCTTCTACTTCGAGGTATTCAATGGAGAGTAAGTGAGAGAATTATAAAGTAGATATCTATGAATCCCAAAAAACCAAAAAATCTTTCTTCAGAAACATGGAGACACCCTTTCCATTATCCTCTCATTTATTGGCTCATTTTTTTGTCTAAGTGGGATTGAGATTTTCTTAAATATACAATAAAAAAAAAGTAGGTTGAGATTTGAAGGTCCAAAAAGTAACTTAAAGATGTCCGGAATGCTTCCCGGACCCAGAGTTGAATGGGCAAGAAGGAGAAGGTTACATCAAAGTGGAGGAGGACGGCCGGATTCACCAAGTTTATCATCCTCATCAGGACACGGGTCAAGTACAAGAAGGTCTACTTTTTGTCTTTATACTAGCAACAATAAATCCCATTTCAAAGACCATGTCTTACGGTATGTATGTGTTCTTTAATTTTGTATTCTTGAAGATATACATGTATTTGTTTTCCTTAATTAATAATTGTAGATTTTGAAACTTTGACCAACAAGAAGCCCACAAAGCCAAGCTCTCACTGTGATGAAAACTTGGTGTTGCTGCTAGAGAAGCTATGGAGATTTATTTCCTACTTTTCCTAAACAATAGATATTCAATACGAGATTGTTCTCTTTGATCCTCCGCACCCGGCCGAGTCGGCCTCTCCACCAATGAGAAAATCGTATAGAGTGTTCCTTATTTGCTTTTGATGGGCTGATCTGAAAATTCTTTCTCATCATTGAAGAATAACAGAACTATTTTCCCTCAATCATTGAAGAATAACACAACTCTTTTCCCTCCATCATTGAAGAATAACACAACTCTTTCAAAGTTGTATAACATCACATTTTTTTATTTCTCAATTCTCATATATTTTTGTTAATGTTTTTGTCTCCACTTTCTTACGTGATATGAGCTCCGTGAAAAACGATTTACTTGATGTTGAAATTTTTATGATCTATTTGGTTTTTATTTTGATTGCAGTGCTTACGGTGCAGATCCGGCGATTATGATTCATTTGTTGGATGGATTAAAAGCCTGATTTTACAAAATTCCTATTACCGTAGGTGGCTTCCTCTGTACCTCTAGCTCTTTAAACGATGCATTTTCTCCTTTTTCCCTAAATTTTACCCTCCCTTAATTAGAGTTTCAGAGTGGATGAAGAGAATACATGCAAACAGCCGAAGGAGGGTCATGTTGTTGCGGTTACTAAGTCAATCGACTCAGAGGTGAGAAATAGTAAGTAGAAAAGTTTTAGATTCAAGATTTATTGATTTCTCTATATCATGGAATTTCTATTTAGTTATGATACTGTTGGTTTTTTGGGTTGCAAAGTCGGAAGAATACGCTGTTATGGATCGAGAGTAAGTGTACGTGCTCCTCCCGACTCACTACTTTCTTAATAAAAATTAATTTGTCGATAGCAGGTTAGTTATAGCAATTTCATTGTGATCTGTACTTCGTTTCCGGGAGTTTGATTTAGTGATTGGCCTGACCTTTGCATTCCCTTCATTCATTTAGTCCAGATGTATGTTTTGTCCTTCCTAATTATTTTTTGGATTTTAATGTTTTGCACGTACTGTATGAGAAGCTTCATTTTTTTCTCATCCAATTGATAACCGACATTCAAGAGGAAGACAAGATAATATTAACTGATAAAGGTAAAAGTAATGCTGAGAACTAGAAAGATTCAAAAGTAGTGCCGTTAACTCCAGCCCAAGAAGAAGAAAATGAAGCTTAAATCTCCGAAGTAAACAGATGACTAATGCTCACTCCGGCTCAATGAAGAAAATTAAGCAAAAATCACCTTAAACAAAGTGATAACTAATGCTCATTGCCTTCGCAAAAAAAAAAAATTGGCCGAGGCACATGAACTTTTTGTTGGCACTTAAAATGTGTGAATGTAAATGTATTCAAATCTATTTGTCTATGTGCAATTTGTTGCAGACATAAAAACTATCATTCTGGTGAGGGGCCACACCGCAAACGGTGCCTTTTTCTCATTATTTATATAAATGGTGATGTTGTCGTATTGGATCCATTGAATGAAAATTTGTGGGATGCAAACCCTTTTTTAATACACTGAAGTATATATAAAACGTTAATATTTATTTTCTTATCGCCTTAAGCTTTTGGGACATAATGGAGGGTCGTCCCTATGTGATCGAAAACCCTAGGCAAAAAAAAATTCTTAATACCCTTAACCATGTGAAAAAAATATATATTCAACAACTATTATCAGGGTATATGAGTTGATGAGCATATAAAAAATGTAACAAAAATTTATTAGACTTTTTAAACTGAATTCGGATATGATTTTGAGGCTTTCTGAAATTTTAGTTTAAGTAAAAAATAATAATGAACTAAAATTACACCACAATAACATTAAAACATAAAGCCCTGAAATTACGAATTTTAGCCAGGGCCCTAAGCTGTGGTTTTGTTGGCCTGCCTCCAGAGACGGCTCTAATAATGGTAATTCAACATTATGTCAAAATAGAAATCCAAGAGGTTATAGATTCAAACATGTGTGTAAACATATATATATATATATATATATATATATATATATATATTCCATTTACTATTTTTATTGGCGATTTAGTGTAAACGTTTATAGATGAGTGAAAGTAGATATAATTGGATGAACCACTTTAAAAATTAATCTTTGTGTCTTGACATTTTACGTGGTCTTTGATATATGTACGTGCCTTGGTATCTGTGAGCGCTCCAACACATTTTTATGTAATAAAATTGTACATGCTTGGCAAAGAATGAAAACTTAAATAAAAACGACTTCAGATAGCTACTTGTAAAAATAAGTGCTTATCGTTGTATTAAAGCTAATTGGTGCCAGTAAATGCGTTACTATTTTCTTAAGGCATTTTAAAAGTGTGGCAATTTGTCCCAACACATCCCCTCAAGTGTTGGCAATATGTCCAACACTTGCACAATGACCAATTTGACCCAACACCCCTCCTCAAGTGTTGGCAATATGTCCAAGAGTGTAGGCAATCTGTCTCAACACCCCCCATCAAGTGTGGATAGTCTGTCCCAATACTTTTAAAAATAAAAAATAAAGTTTCAACCAGGTTTGATCCCGTGACCTTTGGCTTTGATACCATGTTAAGATCAAGCGTTTACCGTTGTACTAAAACTAATTGGTGCCAGTAAAGGAGCTAC
Source organism: Gentiana macrophylla (assembly GCA_026214975.1). Taxonomy (NCBI): domain Eukaryota; kingdom Viridiplantae; phylum Streptophyta; class Magnoliopsida; order Gentianales; family Gentianaceae; genus Gentiana; species Gentiana macrophylla. The sequence continues at coordinate 100,402,870 of CM047816.1, forward strand.
TATACTTCTTTAGGCATTTTAAGAGAGTGAGCAATCTGTCCCAACATACCTAATTAATTAAAACAAGCAAGAAATTGGTTGAATCGCACTTTGTTGGATCCTTGTCTAGTGCCTTACTAAACACTACTACAAAATATGCCTATTAGGACACTAGATTTAGGGCATTTATTAAAAAAACGCCCTATCAGGCATGTAATGGGGCGTTTGGCTTTTTGGGACACCATGCTATAGTAAATGTGTTGATTTAATTGTTTTATTATAAATAAATTTAACTGAAAGGGCGGTTTAAAACGCCCCCTAAAAGTTTTTTGTTTTTTTTTTTTAATTTTTTTCTTGAAAAAATGGAAAAAGCGGGTGAAAACCCTGCCTTATCTAATTTTTTTTCATTTCCCTCCACACAAATTCATTTAGGGCCGGCAGGTTACAAACCCTCTCCACCTCCCCTCCATTTCCACCTCTCTACCTCCGCCTCCATCTTTTATACCTCTCCACATCGGCGCGTTTCCATCTCCTTCTCCCGCAGTCCGCACCATCCCTTATATAGCAAGCGTCCGTCCGATATTACAGTTCCAAGAACCTGAAGTATGGTTTAATACACACAGCACTAAAATCCCTTTTATTACGGGAACAAGCTTTGAGAGATTCTATCGAATCTTATATGAGCTTAAATTACACTGGTATTTTTTGGAAATTAGAGCCCGACGACGTCTTTCTGTTCTTTCTTCTCATTTTAGCCCGATTGATTTGAATTTACAAGAGCTCCAAATTGTTCGTCCTTCTAATTGTGCTTCTGATAAAGGAATTAAGTCAGAGGAAGAATGCATTTTTTGCAATATTGTTCGCGGTGAAGCCCCTGCTTTGAAGGTATTTGTTTTTGTTATTATTTGTGTTCCAGCCGACTCTGTTTGTTATTATAATTCTTGAATTAATTTATATTTAATTTCCATGAGCTAATTGGTACCATCTGTTCTTGTCTGCTTTATAGATTTTATTTTTCTTCTTCCGGTTGTATTAATTTTTATGATTTTTTGTTCTAGAAAAATAGTTATCGAATCCAATAAAATTGGCAGCCCATGATACGTATCGGGACTAGAATGAAGTCATTAAGGCTCAGATTTGGGACACAGCTGGCCATGAAAGGTATCTGCACCTTCACATCAATCTTTTGTGTTGTGTTTTCAAGCTCGTTTGTTTATTTCATCACATTCGATTTTATTTCTAAGCATTCTTGGAGCTAGCTTTCTGGAAGCTGTTTTTACTATATGTTCTAAATGATATTTCTGTATCTAGAGTGATTGACCCTATGCATGAGCATCTGGTAGGCAAAAATATGCGTGAGGATATTCATATTATATGTGAACTATACTAGTAAATTATTTAGCATAGTACATAATCGTTGGTCTGAGCCATTGTATTTGGTGATTGTTCACCTAAATGAACTTATGTTTGCATCTTGAAATTGCCAGCAGACGAGTAACAATCAGCCAGAGCTCACTCACCTGTAAATTTGTGGGATGGAGAAATCTTACAAATGGCGCACTATGTTAAATGTTGTCATTCTCTGAGGTGTATTATGCATTGTGTATTCAGACCAAAATTTTAACTTTGTTGTTTATTTGATTTGTAAAGTTCATCGAGTGATGGAATTTTCAATGAATCGCTTCAAAAGCTTCTAGATGATGTTAATAGAAGGGTATAGAGGTCTTCGATTCATACGCCTTGCAGATAATTGCATCTGCGTAAATTGCTTAAAGGATGAAGATGAAGAGTAAATGAATTATAAAAAATATTGGGAATGATTTCATTTATGCCAATATTTTGCGAAAGGATAACTAGAGTGTTATTGTCAATGAAGCCTTTGTTTTACATACATTTTTAGAAGTCTTAACTATTCAACATAGTACATTTAGTTTAACAGCTCTATATTTAAAAAAAATGACTTCATTATCTTATTGTTCATTCTGACACATAATACGACTCTGTGTGTTTTCTAATGCTTTGTTTCTAGAAGTTTAATTATAATTGTAATCATTGTTTGGCTGGATTTGGCTAATGGAATCAGCGTTTCCTAGATCTGTTTGGTTTAAGGATAGATTAATTTCAGATGGTTCCTTTTGGGAGAAGTTTTTGTAAATCCACATATTCTTCAGTCCACTCAACTGACTTGTGTCTAATATGAGGGACAGTATTAGCTAGCTTGTATCATAACTACATAATTCATTATATTAATGTTTTATGTGCTTGCTAGTCTTCAGTGAAAAAGTCCGGTTGCTGCTCTGCTTGATAGCAGATTTCTTGAAGCGCTGGCATTAGACTTAAGTGGACTCCATTTTTCATCTCTTAAAAGGTAAAAGGTAATTAATTAAGCTTTGTAGATTTTTGGATCTATATATGTTTTTCTTTAATGGTTTGGCTTGTGTAATATGACTTGCCATTAGCTGCCCGCCCCTACCTTTAAAGATGAAAGATGATGTAGTTTAAGACAAATTTGGTGATGAGTTTAGTTAATTGTAGTTAAATGTGTTGGCGTTATAAAGGCTTCATGCCCTTTCTTTTGGCTCTTAGAATGGTTTTCTAAGTTTTTTCTTCAGATTTATGATTCACTTGGCATATTTTTTAACTAACTTGTGTGATCATCGATAACCTGTTATAATTGTTATAGATTTATTCCATCCTAGGGATGATAGACACCACAACAATTTCAATGTTGGTGTTGAGTGTTTTTATTATTCAACGAGTGGTTATTTTCCACTAGCTGTCCCATCTTGCCTTGTGCGCTACAAATTTTCATTTCTAAGACTACTTTAGGTTTTCTGTTCTGCACATTTCAACTTTAGGCCCGTTTTCTAAGTTTTTTCTTCAGATTTATTGATCACGATTAGTGTACGTGTGTATTGAATGCATCATCTTCTCTTAATTTGTTAGTTTACGTGCCAAACTTGTGGGTATACATGTCAGTGCAGTACTTAAAAAGTGTATCAGTTGAAAGCTATATATACAAGTGATAGCCGATCTTCAGTTGCTGTATGAATCTTCTACAGATGTTGGTTGAATGAATGCTTACTTTGGCCACAACATTGACTCTGTTTTTTTTTCGGGGCAGGGGCTTGAAGTGTTAGACCATGGAGGTGGTGATCTATTTACTGGTTGCTCGCTCTTCCAGATTAATTATGGAAAGGTACCTACCATTCTACCTTCTCCTTTCTTGTCCCTGGTGTTTACTGTCTTAATTTAATGTCACCATGAGAATGAAAATGCTAACACATCCTGTAGGTTTTGCATTGCATATATTGGCCATAGACAAAGGTAGAGAAAACTTCATCCTGTTAAAATTCTTTTTGAATCATGAGGAGGATAAAAGTCATTGCTTGGCTTAAAAGATTTTCAGAGAAAATTCCAAGAATTCCACTTTATTTAACTTGCTCAGTCAATTCTACATGTATTATGCAAGTCATTTAATCCGTATTTAAGTAACCTAGATATTAATGCGATCACGGTTTTTTTTTTTGTCAACATCTTTCAATTTAATGTGGTTTTGCGTGTATGTGAGTGGCCAGGAGTATGAAAAACTGGTTCATTTTTTTAATTATGGCATGTGTGTGTGTGTATGGTACATATATTCTTACCTGCAGCTATGGAAAAAGCCCATTGATAGAGGAAAAAGTTGTAATCACCAGAAGTAGAAGGGAAGGATTTGAATCCAAAGAAATGATGGCTGATGAAGCCATTAGAGGAGAACTGAAATCAAAGGGATAACCAAAGAGGTAATACAAATTCAGATGCTTATGTTTCATTTTATACTCCATAGTTATTCAGTCCCTTACTTTGGTGAACTTGTATTATGAGCAAAACTGTAATATTTGTCTGTTTTGTTGTTGTAGGATTGCCTTGACAATAGAAATTTAAAAAGCAGAGGAAGTAGAGGGCTTTTATCAGATTTGACACAAAGTTCTTTGTTTTGTAAATGCATATCTTAATGGACTTAAGTGTAATTCCAACTTTCTTCACTTGAATACAGTTGTATTGGAAGCTTTTATTTAGTTGTTGCTTGGTAGTGGATTGAATGTGCATGGACATATATATATACGAAGGTATTTTTTTTTATATTAAGAATCTATGTTGAGGCGTTTTCGAACGCCCTAATAGGGTATGTTGACCGTTACTTTTCGCACATGTTATGACACTTTAAACTGCCTCATCTGGACTCAATAAGGGCGCTTGAACTTGCCTTAAAAAGGGCTGAATTCGAACCTATTATGGGCGTTTGAGAACGCCCTATCAGGGTTGTGTTAGGGCGTTTTTCTGGTACCCTAAAATGACATACGAAAACGTCCTGAGAGCCTATTACAACGTCGACAGAAAGGGCGTTCCTTGGAAACGCCCCAACCTTAAAAACGCCCCACTAGACTCTTTTATAGGGCGTTTTGAAACGCCCTTAAAGGACTTTTTTGGTGCAGTGAAAACAAAAAAAACAAATTTGTTGAACCTAATATATGTATCTTTATTGATTTTCAAAAAAACTAAAAACAAAATTGTTGAATCTAACAAAACATCTTTTTTGAGTTATACAAATTTGATGCAAAAACGATAGAAAACTTTTTTTTTTCTACAATGATGATCATGATTTAATACTTATTGATAAATATTAATAATGTAAAAATATATTGTGATAATTATTGTAATACATGATCATTGTTATGGCATAGGAGCTCTTTGTCTCACGACTTCATTGCATTGGTAATTGTTGTCGTCGTCGCAAAAGCAAATTATCTCATCATTGTCTTCACAAGTATCATCAGGTTCCGAAGCACAAGGGGGTTGAGATTGGCAGAAGTCCGTCAGATATCCGTTGACGGTAATCGGCCTTTTCATAGTGTCAAGTACTGCAAAAATGAAAGCAAAAACTTCAATATCATTAGCATAATTATAACAAAGTTTTACCGTCACAAACAACTTAATTAAGAAACAAAAACGCCTACACAAAGAAAACCATTTGGAAACTACGAGTAGACGTCGACCTAGCTAAGGAACAAAATTACATTCACCGTTTTCGGTTTGAACACGATCAACACTTACCTACTGATACGATCAATAAAAAGAAGAGGATTTTGTACCCAAGCTTTTCTCCCATTATTAATTCCTCCTTCCTTTTTCAAAACAACAACTATGATCTAAGAAATATTTATATATATATATATATTTTGTGTGTTGTTTTGCTTTAAGTTTTAGAAGAATTTATAGAGTTGAGCTGGTTCTCACACAGGCTTTTGCCACAAATAATGTTAAAATGGGTGATGTATATAACTTTTAACTTTTTTCATGTGTGAGTTTTTGCCTCTTTCCGAGACTAATGGTTTCACAAGATTCTTTGGACGGTGACTTTATATAAATATTTTTTTTTTTTTTTTTTTTTTTTTTTTAACATTAATAAATGAGTCAAGCTATTTAAAATATATCCTTGTATTTTTTATTTTTATTTTGAGAGAAAACACAATTTTATTAATCAACGTCCGTCGAACAAACGGCCAACATGTCACCAGGAGCGAGGAGGCCCAAGATGCCCGAACAGAAATTAACAAACTAAAAGGGCGCTAGCTGGAACATTCCTCACACGTCGAATGAAAGCAAAAGAAACAGATGCGAAACTAGGCGTTAAAACCAAGCAGTCGTGCACTAAACATCCATGAGGTGTAAGATCTTCCACCGGCCGGCGTAGGATGTTTGGACAATGATGGTTATGTTAGTTTCTTAAGTCACTTTTTCATTAAATAAACCAAATTTATTCATGAAAATCATCTAAATCCATTTTTTTTCTTCCCAAAATATACAACGATATACGTACCGTAGCAAACAATCCGGCTATTGTGTATTATAAGTCATTGACATTATATTAATTAATGGTTTATAAAGAGATTGAAGATTTTGGAAATTTGTCGATGAAAGAGTTTCTCTCTTTCAATTTGATGAACTATTAAACACAATCGGATTCACCAATAAATAGATTTAAGTTGACCTAATTAATTAGCTAGCTTCAACAATGGGTTGATCGATCCTTGAGATACGGGTTCTACCCACCTTGCTGGCCCAAACTCATTTTCTATAGAAGCTCTTCCAAGTTCCAACACACACACACACACACCCACGCAGGCACACGCACAAACACATGAAATTGACTCATTAATTTTAATGTTTAGTTGTATTTATTGACTTGTAATGACTTAATAAAATCATAATATACAAGCCAAAATATAAAAGGCAAAACTGGTGAATTTCTTAATTACCCGTGTCTCATGATTTGTAGTGCCGCCTCCGTACGTACACATACATACATACATACGAACGCGTGCGTGTATATATATATGTGTGTGTGTGTGTGCGTATAGGCTTGGACTTCCTTTGCTAGCATGTTGAATAGAGTTTGGGAGTACTTTCATTTCCTTTGTGGTCTATTTAGCTGGTACGGATTAAGTTCGTGTTTAAATCGACATCTTTTTTTGCCGAAAATACATATACTCATATTCAAGCTTGGTGTTACTACCGGTTATATGGAAGGAAGAGCAACTTCAACTTTGATTGGTAAATGGTTAGGAAAATGTCCTAATTTTCCTACTTTTTATTAGCTAGACTCACTTGTGGTGTGTGGTAGCTTTTGCATGTGTTTTTGTAAGTTTGGCTTTTCCTCTGATATTTTTTTACTCTTTTGACAACTTATTGCTAGGATTATATATGTAGTGTATCTTGTATCTAGCATCTCACTAAAATTAATCTTAATAAATCGCCATTCCAAAAAAAAACAATTTTTTTGAATTATATAAGATTGTACGTGGCTAAGAAGCAAAAGCTCGAAAGAAAACACAGATGATGATATTATATATATATATATATATATATATATATATATATATATATATATATATATATATATATATATATATTACATTATCATTGACAAAATCAGGAAATATATCAGATCAAATTGTAAGAGTATACGACACAAGACGAAAGTAAACACAGAATACATCGATCGTAGAAGCATGAAAAAGAAGAGGAAAAAAAAAAAAAAAAACACAAGCAAATACTCCAAAACTTTGAAATATTTGAGTTTAATTGGTTTTAGAAAATGAAAACAAATTCATTAATTCTTCCCATTGAAAAAACTTTCCACAAGGAAGTTGATTTTGACTTAAAAAGTGTCAAAGTATGAGGACTACTTTGTAGTTTTGTGATAGTTTGAGGTGTGTCTAGTAATTATCCAGGTCAGATAGATTTTGTCTTGTACTCTTTATATTATCTTTGATGATGTATCTTGTACTAGATGATGAAAAATATTCTCCACCTTTCATTCTAACGGCTATGCCTCTTCTCTCACTTGTTCTCTTGACTTGGTAGCGAGCTACAATGGTCGGCGCTTATTTGCTACCACCGTGAGCTCGGCTCCGGTGAGTCCTCTATTCAAACCACCACCACCTCCATCTCCATTGGATCCTTAACCACCCAAATTCCATTGTCTCTATCTTCTTTTCTCGGATCAACGCCGGTGGTGCGAGTTCTTCTTCTTACTTCGACCACCACCATCTTCTACAACTATTGGGAGTCTAAGATCTTCATCTCCCTTCAACATGCAGTATCCTGGGCTTGATGCTTCCTACCCGCGTCCCAGTTTACCACCGTTTCCAAATTTTATGGCACATCCTTCTGGTGTTTCAAGATCTGCTTCTGCAACTCCGTTTGGAGCAAGCTTATCTCAGACATGCACTATCAAGCTGAACAGGGATAATTATCTGCTATGGAAGTCCACCATTCTACCTATTGTTCGTGGGCATCATCTTGAGAGTCACCTTCTTCACGCTGATGCCTGTCCATCTCAGTTTCTGGTAAGTCCTATTCATGGGTCAATTTCGAATCCAGCTTTTGATGAATGGGTGACTATGGATAACTTACTAGTTGGGTGGTTAATGGCCTCAATGACTGAACAAGCACTGGTTGAACTGATTGGGTGTAACACCGCTTTTGAAGTCTGGAACAGGCTAGAAACCTTGTTCAATAATAGATCTGAGGCTAGGATTCTCGAGTACAAAGGAGCCTTAACAAGAACAGATAAGGGAACTAGGTCCATGGTGGACTATCTTGCCCTGATGAAGACCTATTCTGATGGTTTGGCTGCTGCCGGTTGTCCCATTTCAAATTCTGAGCTGATACTCTCTGTTCTTGGTGGTCTTGGTAAAGACTATGAATCTGTCATAGTCAACATTACTTCTAGGATTGGCTCACTCACCTGGCACGAGGTTCGATCCACGATTAGTTACTCGCGAGAGCTGGCGGCTAGGTTCAATCCTACTACAACCTTGGATGTTCCATCACTGCTAATTATCTTTGCTCAAAAGAGTGGGGACCTAGACTGAATTACGAGCAACACTCCAACTATGGTAACCAGGATCTTTGGTAGAGGAAGAGGTTCTAGAGGAAATCGAGGTGGAAGAGGTAGAGGTAATGGAAGAGGTGCTCGAGAATCAAGGAGGTCCTAGGCACATGTGTCAAGTCTGTGGAAGAAGCGGCCATACAATTTGCTATATGTTATTATAGGTATAACTCGATTATACCGGTCCTTCGTGAATAACAACAATGGCAATCAAGGTTTCTCGTGTTCAAATCCAAGGTCAAATCTTTCGCTTATGTTGCCTCTGCGATAACCTTATGGATCCAAGTTGGTATGCTGATAGTGGTGCCACATCTCACATTGCCTCTGATCTCAACAGCCTCCATCTGAATGCAGGTTATGAAGGATCTGACACACTTCAAGTTGGTAATGGTGAGTCTCTAAAAATTTCTCATATAGGTCAATCTGTTCTTCCATTAAATTTGATTCTAATCTTTCTATAAACCAAATCCTTCATGTTCCTTCCATCACTAAGAACCTTATTAGTGTCTCCAAATTAACTGCTGATAACCCTGTATATCTTGAGTTTCATTCTAATTCCTGTTTTGTTAAGGATCTGGCTACCAGGAGAGTTCTAGTGGAAGGCACACTTAGCAATGGCTTGTATCAGCTCCACATTCCTCCAAATCTGAGGTCCCTTCACTCCAAAGTTTCAAGTGTTCAACCAAGTCTCAGTCCTCTTTCCAGTCATCATGCTAAAGTCATCTCCACTCTTTCCTCCAATAAAGTAGTTAATCACCCTTTGTTGGTTACTGCATTCTAGTTGTAATTCAAACAATGTTTGGCATAGAAGGCTAGGACATCCTCTCGAGAGGTTATGCATCGAGTTTTAAGGCTTTGTAATGTGACCTTGAAAAATAATGATAATGTATCTTTTGTGAAGCTTCTTTGTTTAGGGAAGCAACATGCTCTCCCATATCCTAATTCTACTTCTGTTTCTACTTTGCCTTTTGATTTGGTTCATTCTGATCTTTGGGGTCCAGCCCCAGTTCACTCTTCATCAGGTTTTACTTATTATGTGCATTTTGTTGATGATCTCACAAGATATACCTGGATTTTTCCTCTAAAAAACAAATCTGATGCACTGTCTGCCTTCTTACAGTTTCATACCTTTGTTCAAACTCAATTTCATACTAAAATTAAGTGCCTACAAACAGATTGGGGTGGAGAATTTAGGTCCTTTGAACAGCATTTAAAAGAATCTGGCACATCTTTTAGGCACCCCTGTCCCCATGCTCATGCCCAAAATGGCATAGCAGAGAGAAAACATAGATCCATAGTTGAAATGGGCTTATCTCTTTTAGCTCAAGCCTCAATGCCCCTTAAATTCTGGTGGGAGAGCTTTCAACACTCTGTCAGACTCATTAACTACCTTCCTACACCTATTCTTGGTAACAAGTCTCCCTATGAATGTCTTTTCAACAAACTTCCTAACTATTCTCTTCTTAGGGTGTTTGGGTGTGCTTGTTTTCCAAATCTTAGGCCCTATCAATCAAGAAAATTTCGCCACTCACTTGAAATGTGTTCATCTTGGTCTCATCCTTCTCACAAAGGTTTCTGTGTCTTGATCCAAAAGGTAGATTATATATATCTAGAGATGTTACCTTTGATGAAAACTTCTTTCCTTATCAAAAGACTTCTAATCCTGCAACTGAAAACCTCAAATCCTCTAAATCTGACCCTTCCCTAGATCCTCTACTTGTTCTTCCTACACCTATTCAGGCCCTCTCTAATCCTAATTCTTCAAGTCCCTCCTTATCTTCTAATGTTCATTCTCCAGGCCCTGGCACTCCTGGTTCACCATATCAACAGTCCACATCCTCTATTCCTCATCAAGATTCTCCTATCTACTCACATTCTTCTCCTTCACCTTCTGTGTCACCTCCTGGAATCTCTGTGTCTCCCTCCATCATTCCTGAGTCTGATCCTTTCCAGTCTCCAAGTCCAAGCCCTAGCCCTAGTCCTGTCCCACCACCACATCATCCTAACAAACATTCTATGCAAACTAGGGCCAAGAGTGGCATATTTAAACCTAAAACTTATTCCTTCCTTGCCACTTCATCTTGTTCTGTGCCTGCACCAGAACCAACTAAGGTGTCAGATGCTTTGCAATCTTCAGTTTGGAAGGAGGCTATGCAGTCAGAATATAATGCTTTGATTAACAATCACACCTGGGACTTAGTTCCTAGATCAGCAGCTCATAATCTGGTTGATAACAGATGGGTATTTAAACTGAAATTGAATCCTGATGGGACTGTTAACAAGCATAAGGCCAGGCTTGTTGCAAAAGGGTTTCATCAAACACCAGGGATTGATTATTCTGACACCTTTAGTCCTGTGGCTCGAGCATCTACTATCAGAACTGTCTTGGCACTTGCTGGTTCTCTTGATTGGCCCTTAAGACAGGTAGATATTAATAATGCCTTCCTCAATGGTACTTTATATGAATCTGTCTTTATGAAACAGCCTGAAGGCTTTGTGGATAGGACCAAACCAACACATGTTTGCCATCTCAAAAAGGCAATTTATGGCTTAAAACAAGCTCCTAGAGCCTGGTTTGAGGAATTGAGGAAACAGATGCTTCTCTGGAACTTTGTTCAATCAAGAGCTGATCCATCTCTTTTTTATACTCCACCTGGAAAGAGTTTGGTGTATGTATTGGTGTATGTGGATGACATCCTTATTACAGTAATGACTCGCACCAAATCTGTTAGCTTCATTACCTCCTTGCACAACAGTTTGCTTTGAAGGATCTGGGCAATCTACATCACTTTCTTGGTATTCAAGTGAAGAGGATCCCATCTGGTATATATTTGTCTCAAAGATGTGTATGCTCAGCCAGACTCCTTATCAAATTAGGATGGAAAATGCGAAACCATGCCCTACACCTATGGTTCTCACACTATCAAGATCGCTCATTCGATACTCCCATGACCAATCCAACCATTTACAGAAGCACATTGGGAGCCTTACAATACCTAACCTTTTCCAGGCCAGACATCACCTATGCTGTTAATACTTTGAGCCAACATATGCAGTCACCAACACTTGGACATTGGCAACAAGTGAAGCACTTGTTGAGGTATGTTAAAGGGACTCTGTTTTTTGGCTTGCATTTTAAATCGGGGCAGCCTCTTGTTATACATACTTTTAGTGATGCTGATTGGGGGGTTGATAAAGTTGATAGAAAATCTGTTGCTGCCTATTGTATATATCTAGCTGGTTCTCTTGTGTCCTGGTCATCTAAGAAACAGCATGTTGTGTCTAGATCAAGCACCGAATCCGAGTATAGGGCTTTAGCTAATCTTTGCAATTTGAAACACAAGTGGCTTTTGAATCTTCTCGCCGAGAATTAAAAGTGCAATTTAGTTGACAAACCTGTTCTTTGGTGTGACAATCTTGGGGCTGGTTATTTGGCACATAATTCAGTGATACACAGCCGGATAAAACATGTGGAGTTGGATGTGCATTTTGTTAGAGACAAGGTGTTGCAAGGGGTCCTTGATGTCAAACATGTACCTACCTATGATCAAGTGGCTGATCTTATGACTAAACCTCTTTCTGCAACAATGTTTCACCTGTATAGAACCAAACTGAATGTTATTGCTACACCCTTCAGTTTGAGGGGGGATGTCAAAGTATGAGGACTACTTTGTAGTTTTGTGATAGTTTGAGGTGTGTCTAGTAATTATCCAGTCAGATAGATTTTGTCTTGTACTCTTTATATTATGCTGATGATGTATCTTGTACTAGATAGATGAAAAATATTCTCCACCTTTCATTCTAACGGCTATGCCTCTTCTCTCACTGTTCTCTTGACTAAAAGAGATTAGAGACTGTAGAGGAAGAGGATCTAATCAAATTGACGACTCTAGAATTTTCTTTGTAAATTTCAGTACGTAATCGGTTTGATCAGCTCCTCACCCTGCATGTACAAGCTCTCATGGCATAATTATTATGGCTATTTCACTACTCTTCATAATTATCATCTTCATCACCCCCATACGACGTTGCTGACCTGCATTTTTTGTCCAAGCTGCAATAGCATTGGATGTCACCAACCATTACGCACTTATCATCACGCGGTTTACAAGAGGGTAGTTGAGATACGCACACGTCGGTTTCAGAGAGGACTCGAGTAGAATCCACGACGACAGTGATTGGCCCATTCATGGCGTCAAATACTGCAAAAATAAAAGCAAAAAACTGCATCCTTCCTTAATCAAGCTATAAATACACTTTTGGTCCATTTTATTTCACGAGGGTTGCATGTTTCATCTATGCAATTTTTTTTTTTCTTTTCTTATTTCAGTCTAAATAATGCTATATGTCAAACCATCGGTATCGAATGCACAAAACACTTCAACCAACAAAAACTTAAAAAGAAAGAAAACAATTGCATTGATTAAAGGCAATGTGACAAGATGAAACGTTTGACAGAGATACAAGTATATATTGTGAAATACCATCGAGGCAAAAGTGTTTTTTCTCCTAATTTCTCTCTCTATATATATATAAAGATATATAGATATAGAATATAGACGATGATGAATAGAGCAAAAATGCATGTGTTGTTGCAATTTCGTTTTGACACTATGTCACCACTCTAAAGATTTATACGTGTTTTGAATGGGAAGTTAAATCAAGAATATATGATACGTCTACTTATTTTCGTATACAAACAAAATACGTAAAATTATATAAACCACAGATATTATAAAAATAAAAATACTCTCTGTATATACATCGTTAATTATGTATCTATTACGTAAAAGTAAATGAAATAAACCGAAGATTTTCGAAGTTAAATGCTTACCAGAGACAACCAACAAAATGAGGAGGATTTTGGGGCCAAGCTTTTCTCCCATTCCTTCTTTCTTAATTGCTAGACGACTTGATATTAGAAATATTTTTTTATGTGTAATTTTGCTTTATGTTTTAGAAGAATTTATAGAATTGGGTTGGTTATTACATATGGTTCAACCACAGATAATGTTAAACTTGGCTTGCATATCAAACTTAACTTTTTGCATATGTGCGATTCTTCTTTTTTTTCTTTTTTAGGTATATGTGTGATTCTCTAATAAATATTTTTTTTTTTTAGACAAAGAACCTTTATTATTATCAAGGCCTTAAAGGCGCAAAGCGATTCTCTAATAATTTCATTCTCATTTATGACATTTTTTTTCCTTCCTTCCCCTTTCCTCTAGTTTTTAAATTAATTACCACCATTCATTGCGTTCCTCTTGCCTATTAAAACACAAGCAATCATTCAATTTTTTACAACATTTATTTTTGAGTGGAATTTTTTACAACTTTTAACAGGTTTAATTTTTTTTTCCATAACGGAGTTCGAACACTGATTTTCATGCCATGTTTAATTTTAAATATCGAACATATTAAATCAATGCTAAACATATCACCAACGTAATCAAACATCAAATGGATTAAATCCAAATTTCAGTCAGTTGTCTTTTAATACAAACAATGAACAATGAATTCAATATCTCCGCCAATTAAACACCAAATTAATTAATTGAAACTCAATCAACACACATATATGTATTAAAAATTGACGTTAATTGGTGGTATTGTTGTTATTTGAACCGAGTACTACCTAGAGATGGCCGACCGGGATTCGCATTAGGAGTTAAGTATGAGAAATTTGAGATATCGCAGGTACGTAGTGACGTTAACGAATAGAGCCGTTAATCAGTAAGCTCTAATTTGAATCGTATAAAATCATATTTGTTTTTTTATTCAAATTAAATGAACGAGTCGAATGAAATATTTTGTCAAGCTCACATGATGACATGAATAAACACGAGAGATAATCACGAACGTTTTTTTAAGTTCACGAAGATATCTATACACAATATCCCATTAATCCAAACCTAATTTTTCCTCAACTACGCCCTATCCTTCATCTCTTATTTCTTATTATTTTCAGTTCATTCATCTTTTTTTCTAATATAAATAAATATTTGTTGATTGGATATATTTAGTTGGTGATGTTGTCGTTATTGAATCCATTGAATGAAAATTTGTTGGATTTTTTGATGAAAATATTGCCTAAAAGTGGAAGTAATTGTCGTTGTGTTAATTGAATCCACAAAGATTGCCTAAAAGTGGAAATAATGATGAAAATATAGTCCTAAGAGCACTTGCAGTAGATACTGTAAATCCTTTAAAAACATTATTATAGAGATTTCAACAGGAAAAATAACACTGCAGCCAGGGCCGGCCCTCGCATTTGTTGGGCTTAAGATCTAGTCCCCGAATTGGGCCTTTTAGTTGAAGTTGTTTTTTTTTTTTGAAAAATATCCTTATCGCGTTTTTAATATCTGTAAATACAAAATTCAAGTTATTTGTTAGATATATTATTCACAAAAATCTGCTTTTATTTTTGTTTTGAATGTGTTGTTGTTGCACATCAAATCGACAGTGTCGCCGAGCAGCGGCCGCCCAACCAAACCCGAGGCTTAAGCGCGAATCGATGCGCGGTGCTCATAGCGGTTAAATTTTTTTTTCTCTTGAACACATACTTACAAAATATATCAACATTGTATTTATAACATCCGTAAATACAAAATTCGTGTTCATTAATAGCCTCGAAACATACCTAGAAGTAATAATTCAAATTCATATCATCATATGCATAAACAAGTCGGCCTGGACCAAATTTTTTTTGCAAAACAGGTAATCCAAAAATGGGTCTGGACCATTTTTTTTTATTTTTTTTATTTTTTTTTTATTTTTTGCAAAAAAGGTAATCCGTGGCCCACCCTTCCAGTGGGCTTAAAGGCTAGTCTCTGCCTGCCGCTTGGGTGGGCGGTCTGCCGAAAAAAGCGAGGGTCGACCTATCTGCGAATGACACACCATTTCGAGAGGGCAATGCCCCCGAAACCCGCGGTGGGTCGAGGGGGCAGCGCCCCCCGTGGGGGCTCGGGGGCAACGCCCTCGAAACCTAAACGAACCTATGCGAATGACACACCATTTCGTAGAAGGGATTTTTCATTGGGACACATCATTTCGGTTGTGCATGTTCATTGGGACACACCCTTTGAAGACGAACTGGTTTGTTCTTTCGTGAAGAGGTACATTATCTTTTCGTTGTCTATATATAGAGAGACATCAGCATTCGGTGTGAAAGATAATGAAGTTTTTTTAGAAGCATCATCAGTACAAACATATTGTGTCTCTAAAGTAGTACTCCATTGAATCCTGAGAGAGATCTTAAAACATCTCTTTAAAGAAACGTTTTATACGTGCCTTGGAGATCATTCAATTCTCTTTGTTTTATCATATTTTTCTAACATTTTTTATAGTCTCAAAGCATGTCTACAAAGTAGTCTTTTCTAGCATATTTAGAAACAAAAACCAAATTCATACGTATACATAAAACATACTTACATATTACTATTTCAAGATCGCTCTTGCAACACATTTAGAGACGAAATCATTAATCAAAATAGAATTGTCAATTTCATTAACCATATTCCTCTCAATTGATAATTTGAGAATATAATTTATCATTTATGAATGGGAAATTGAAATAAGGAAAGGAAAACAAAAAACAAAAAACAAAAAATTAAAAAAAATCAACAGCTCAAGCGGCAGGGGAAACGAAGGCAGGGCTGAAGGGGAGGGCCGGAACTTAGGAGTGAAAAATGAGTTCTATCTATTTTCGTTTGTTTTATTTATTTTTGTGTGTGCTTTTTTTTTTTATATATAATATAGATATATATAATAAATTAATAATATAGATAAAGTAATAAAACAATAAAATAAAAAAAACTTGTTTGTATATATCTATTTTTTTTGGGTCAAGTAAATTTTTTTATTAGGGCATTTATCAATTAGAGTAAAATAAAATTTGGGCCTTTATCAAAAATGAAAATTAACATATTATATTAGGTTGGATCGGATTAAATCTACACGAACTTTTTTTCTATTTTAGCGAAACATGTACCGTTGGGCTCTCCGACACAATTGGGCTTAAGACCCGGGTCTCGCCGGCCTTAGCATAGGGCCGGCCCTGACTGCAGCAGATACTCTACTTTGTTTTGGGTTGGATTTTTTTTTTTGGAGTTTTTTTTGGGGGTTTTTTTTAGATAAAGTGATTGAAATAATGATTAGAAAATTAAGATGTTTTTTTGAAATTTGTGTAGATTATGATTTGATTGGTGAAATAAAGTAGTATAATAAATAAAATAATGGTAAAAAATGTTATAAAGTTGATAAAGTGAAATGATGAGAGATAATTTAATATTTTTTTATTTGTAGTTGAAGAAATGATTGGTAAGAGAATTGAAAGATATGATGAGCGATGTGATGTAAAAAAAACTTCACCCAAAACAAACAAAGGCTAAAATTTTCTTTACATCTACCGTATTCATCCAGATTCTGTAAATTTTCTTTTATATCTATCACATTATGTAAACTAAAAAGTCTAATGCATTTCATCTTAAATAAAAATTCTATAAACTAGAAAAACATGTATTTAATACTGTATAATAAAGTATTCGTTAAGCATATCTGATGTGAGTGCTCTAATAACATATAAGAAGAGAGACTTCAACCTCAAAACTCATGTTGTGAAGTTAATTGTTTAATATATATGATGGGTGAAAGATAATAACGTTTTTAATGTGGGACAAATAACAATTTTAATAGATAAGACCATCATATGACAGAGAACGGAAGAAAACACAAAATCTATAGTAGAGCCATGATTAAAAAAACACAAGCAAATATTTGAGTTTTTTTAAGATTACAAACTTGAAAACCAAATCATTCTTTCCCTTGAAAAATCTTTCATCAAGGTAAATGATTGACTTTAATAGTATGAAGTTTTTATTTGATTAAAAAAAAAAAAAAAAAAAAAAAAAAAGGCAGCGAGAGGCGAGAGCTTCCAGATGGAAGATGATGGAAAATTTATCCTGGGACTCACCATTTCTTAGGAAGCTATCTTCTACGTGACAAAGATTTGGACCACACACTTTCCACACATACACGGTGCATGTGTATTCCACTTCGAAGAATCACATGGTCAGTATCCCTGCCACGTAGCGCGGTTCCTGTTGTAGAGCCCTCAAGATGAAACGACCCGAAGATGATATGGTTACTTCCAAAACTCTTCACAAGTCTACACGCAATCCCATCATGTGGTCAATAGTCTCTTTTAATTTATATTTTTTTACTAATGTAAAACGTAGGTCAGCTGATTTGTTGGACGTAAATCTTGTGTAAAATTTTGGGAGTAGCTTTATATGACCACAACAAGTCTATTAAAATAATTAATACAACACATTTTTAAATTATTAATTATGGCGTAAGTCTCATTGATCAATATATATTTCATCATAATCAATGGCGTAAATGTTTGTCATGTCACTTGTTATGATAAAATTATTGTGGTAGCCATCGCAATACCCAGACAAGTGCTTGAGACTAATTTTTCGAGATACTGTCGGGCATCAAAGGTGGGGACATCTCCTAACAAGATCTGTTGCATCCACAATGGCTCGAACCCGAGACCTCTTGTTTAAGCGACCGGAGTCTCTTCCACTCCGACCAACCTTTATTGGTACAACACTAGAGTTTTTATATGCAAAACACACAAAAAATTCTGGAGTTTTATACAATATGTCTACATGTAGATATACTACCCGAAAATTTTCACACAGTTGTGCGGCAAATATTAAAGCTGCAATAGCAAATTGTATATTCATCGTCTTCACAATAAAAATTATTTTCCTCGGTACATGTTAGTTTAGAATCACAGAAGTCGTTTGGAGGCAGGATTCGATCACTAGAGTAATCAATGACACTAATCGGCCCTTTCATGGTGCCAACTACTGCAAAAACGAAGCCAAAAACATAATGCATCATAAACTTTGTTTATATCTTTAAACTAGAGACTCCGTAAATTTTACACAGCTTATATAGTATGCAAGGTTCTCGCTTGGCCTAGCCCAACCTGTTGAACTAGCATCTCTCCCAAAATCTTAAGCTAATTGAAAGATAGATAATTAATATTTTATATATCACAATACAACATAAGGCCCCTCTAAAATGTATATTTTAAAGGCCTGATTTTATTAAGCTAGTAGTATATGTTTGGTCTAATTTCATGAGTCTAGTAGTATATTTGTAGTCTAGTTTCATTATATTAACAGTACATTTTAAGCCAATGTTTATTTTTAGCTAGTTCTAAATTCTAATTATACTACTCATTCCTTGCTGTTGGATTTTAATAGATATTTGGCTGATCTCATCATGTTTACCCTCTCGAGTACGTCATTGAAAATTCTCTGGAACGACCATCCCCTTGATGGCTTCCAACCTAAGCGTGGGTTAAATCAAGGTGACCCATTGGCTCCATATTTGTTTGTCCTTGTTATGCAGGTCCTGAGCCAAATGATTGATGCTTCCATTGTTGCGGGTAAGTGGAAGCCAATATCTATATCTCGTGGCGGTAAGAAGATTTCGCACCTGTTTTTTGCGGACGATCTCCTCCTTTTTTCAGAAGCTTCCTCGGACCAACCTCACGTTTTGGAACAAGTTCTCACAAATTTTTGTGCTATTACAGGGCAGAAAATTAGTATCTCTAAGTCTAAATTTTCGGTCTCAGCAAATGTCAACATCCACACTATCAGGTCCATTGTTGGCACCCTTGGTATGTCCCATACTTTAAATTTAGAGAAGTACTTGAGAGTTCCCCTCCACCACGGCCGAGTGAAAAAAAAGGACTTTACTTTCCTTACTCATTGGATGCGCACCAAATTACAAAAATTGAAAGCGTCCACCCTTTCCAAAGCATGACGTGCTCTTCCAACCCAGACGGCTTTAACAACGGTCCCCTATTATCATATGCAAACTGTGAGGCTTCCAATGTCCTCCATTCATGATTTAAATAAAATTGCGCGTTCTTTTTTTTGTAACGATTCGGAAGACAATAGGGGCATTCATCTCAAGGTCTGGCATGATATTTGCAAGCCCAAACTCCTTGTGGGTGTGGGAATCATAAATCCTCAGGATATGAATATTGCTTTTCTTTCGAAATTATTATGGCAGCTTCACACGGAGAATAACAAGCTGTGGGTTCAAGTTTTACGTAAACGATACGGGTCTCCATTTGATAAGCCAAAATCGGGTTGTTCTTTTATTTGGCGTCATGTATGCTTTGCGGCGGAGTCCCTTCGGGCTGCGTTCGAGTTTGACAATGAGGGGAGGCTCAACAGAGTTATTCATCCGTCCGGAAAATTTACGATCAACTCGGCCTATCATGCCCTGCAATCCAACTCGGTTGTCCCTAATCCAGATAAACGTGGCTGGAAGCTTATTTGGGACATCAAGGGCCCAACCCGAGGTAACCTTCTTTTGTGGCAAATCCGTAGGAAATCCCTCCACATTGCCAAAGTTCTATTTTCACGTCACATCATTGCGGATGCAACCTGCTGCATCTGTGGTATCCACGCTGAGACTGTGATGCATGCTATGAGAGATTGCGCGACGACTAAAAAAGTTTGGAGAAAGGTAATTCATAATTCTTATTCTCATGAGTTCCATTCGATTGTTGACATTCTGAGTTGGCTTGATTTTTGTCTTGGAGTGAACATACTTAAACACGACATAATTGAGTTTTGGAGATTTCATTTTCGGGAGTTTGTTTTTAGCATTTGGTATTGGCGTAACGAAGATTTCCACCAGAATGGCACTCAACGCCCCCCTGCGGCAGTTTTTATTCCAAATGCGATACGCAAAGCGCGCGAGTTTATATTAGCTTGACCCTAAGTTTTTACTATTCTATTTTATGTAAATCCAAATTTTGCCCTTGTTTGTACAATTTTTTGAACATCTGCTTAATTTAATAAAATATCCGGTTTATACAAAAAAAAAATAAAATAAAATTAGGAATGAAACTTTTATTAGATTGTCGAATCGAACATTAATTCTCATATAAAAATGCAATGACTTATACCATTAAGCCGGATCAGATTCCATTTCCAACATGTTAAATATCAAACTAACCAATTCAATCTTCAAGTTATTACCCCTTTATGTGCTCATTATAATATAGTATTATATCTAGTATCTTATATACCAGACACAAGGATCAAAAATATTTATTTTTGCCGTTCAAAATTAAAGAATCCTAACTTATCACCACCACAATCAAACAACAAGGATCAAATCAAATCCAAATAGAATCTTACTTGTCTTTTATAAAAACAAGCGACAAGAAAGTCAATATCGTTGCTATAAAAGAATAAAAATAAAAATAAAACATTTGATCACCGGAATTAAATGGAACCTAGTCAATACACGTATAAGGAGTAGAACGAGCAATCTGAGACATTGCAAGTCGTTCAGGAAATTCTTGTGTGGTGAGTGTGTTTTAAAATGAAGTGATGGGTGAAAGAATCTGAACCACACAGTGTAAATCCAGTTTAAAAATTGACGGTCCAGCTTTCGCCACCCAACCACTCCACATTAATGGAGGTACCACACATGAATTCCCCCTTTTTTCGTCTCGTAAACCATAATCTTACGTAATATTTAGTAGTTAGTATGAATCAGTATTGTCTGTTTTATATGTTAGAATATATCTATAAGTTCATTTGTAATGTGTGATTTTATATTATCTCATGTATTCGGCGTATTTAAGCATCTAATGATGATCTTTCTACCATAGGTTGTTTGGTATCGATAGTTTGAATTTGGCACGTTCTTTTCGTGAGTGCACCTCTGGTTTTGTTAAACGGTCAGGTAAAAAGACAACATATTGTCAAGCCCATGCAGCATTTGTATGTGATGTGCTTAGTTACTTGAGGTGTGTTACTGCCACAAGATGTAATAGATGCTTATCTTTCGTGCACAGTTTAATAAAAGTTGATGTTTTCCTCAAAATATATGGGTTATTCTGTTGTTGAGACTCCCATTAAAACGGACCGTCAGATAACTGCCCCTATTAAACACAATCGGATTCACCAATAAATAGATTTAAGTTGACCTAATTAATTAGCTAGCTTCAACAATGGGTTGATCGATCCTTGAGATACGGGTTCTACCCACCTTGCTGGCCCAAACTTATTTTCTATAGAAGCTCTTCCAAGTTCCAACACACACACACACACCCACGCAGGCACACGCACAAACACATGAAATTGACTCATTAATTTTAATGTTTAGTTGTATTTATTGACTTGTAATGACTTAATAAAATCATAATATACAAGCCAAAATATAAAAGGCAAAACTGGTGAATTTCTTAATTACCCGTGTCTCATGATTTGTAGTGCCGCCTCCGTACGTACACATACATACATACATACGAACGCGTGCGTGTATATATATGTGTGTGTGTGTGTGTGCGTATAGGCTTGGACTTCCTTTGCTAGCATGTTGAATAGAGTTTGGGAGTACTTTCATTTCCTTTGTGGTCTATTTAGCTGGTACGGATTAAGTTCGTGTTTAAATCGACATCTTTTTTTTGCCGAAAATACATATACTCATATTCAAGCTTGGTGTTACTACCGGTTATATGGAAGGAAGAGCAACTTCAACTTTGATTGGTAAATGGTTAGGAAAATGTCCTAATTTTCCTACTTTTTATTAGCTAGACTCACTTGTGGTGTGTGGTAGCTTTTGCATGTGTTTTTGTAAGTTTGGCTTTTCCTCTGATATTTTTTTACTCTTTTGACAACTTATTGCTAGGATTATATATGTAGTGTATCTTGTATCTAGCATCTCACTAAAATTAATCTTAATAAATCGCCATTCCAAAAAAAAACAATTTTTTTGAATTATATAAGATTGTACGTGGCTAAGAAGCAAAAGCTCGAAAGAAAACACAGATGATGATATTATATATATATATATATATATTACATTATCACATTGACAAAACCAAACCAGGAAATATATCAGATCAAATTGTAAGAGTATACGACACAAGACGAAAGTAAACACAGAATACATCGATCGTAGAAGCATGAAAAAGAAGAGGAAAAAAAAAAAAAAAAACAAGCAAATACTCCAAAACTTTGAAATATTTGAGTTTAATTGGTTTTAGAAAATGAAAACAAATTCATTAATTCTTCCCATTGAAAAAACTTTCCACAAGGAAGTTGATTTTGACTTAAAAAGAGATTAGAGACTGTAGAGGAAGAGGATCTAATCAAATTGACGACTCTAGAATTTTCTTTGTAAATTTCAGTACGTAATCGGTTTGATCAGCTCCTCACCCTGCATGTACAAGCTCTCATGGCATAATTATTATGGCTATTTCACTACTCTTCATAATTATCATCTTCATCACCCCCATACGACGTTGCTGACCTGCATTTTTTGTCCAAGCTGCAATAGCATTGGATGTCACCAACCATTACGCACTTATCATCACGCGGTTTACAAGAGGGTAGTTGAGATACGCACATGTCGGTTTCAGAGAGGACTCGAGTAGAATCCACGACGACAGTGATTGGCCCATTCATGGTGTCAAATACTGCAAAAATAAAAGCAAAAAACTGCATCCTTCCTTAATCAATCTATAAATACACTTTTGGTCCATTTTATTTCACGAGGGTTGCATGTTTCATCTTGGCATCTTAACCCATCATCTATGCAATTTTTTTTTTTTTTTTTCTTATTTCAGTCTAAATAATGCTATATGTCAAACCATCGGTATCGAATGCACAAAACACTTCAACCAACAAAAACTTAAAAAGAAAGAAAGCAATTGCATTGATTAAAGGCAATGTGACAAGATGAAACGTTTGACAGAGATACAAGTACATATTGTGAAATACCATCGAGGCAAAAGTGTTTTTTCTCCTAATTTCTCTATCTCTATATATCTATATCTATATTAATATTTTAAAGCAATTAACTGTCAATTGACCCGTTTTTCTCAATTGACCCGACCTGTACCCGGCTCTTCACGGTTCACACAGTCGTTCAGCCAAAAAAAAAAAAAAAAAAACCCACGACCTTAAAAACCTCCAATCGCCCACGACTACGGCACACATTACCCAAACCACGTCCTCCTCTCAAACTCCCCACGGTCGCACGGCACTTTTCCATGCCTGAAAACAAAACGGAATAATTTACCAAGATCGGACAGAATCATTTTTCAATCCATAAACTCCCTCTTCTCCTTCACAGTAGTAATTCTTCTTACTCAGTTATATATACTGGATTTTTCGGGCGTATTAAAAATGACCTGAATGTACAGGTGAAGCAACATCCGTTCTTCCGAGACAAGAATTGGGATACATTAGCTAGACAAAAGGTTTGATTTTATTTGTTATTTTTTTATCTCAATCACTGTCTAATTTTTATTTTTATTTTTTGCCGAAAGATAATGTGCTTTGATTTGTTATTATTTTTTATCTTAATTACTGTCTAATTTTTTTTAACCTACCTCAGATCCGCTCACACCGTTGTTGCTCCGCACCGCTCCTCTACCATTATTTCCGTTGAGCAAGTCTACGTGGTCACGGACGAGACCACGGAGTTCGGATATCATGGTAATGTATTGATTGTACACGAACGATAATCGATATGCACTTGGCTTTGATTTCTTTCATGTTGATACTCTGATTTCGTGAATTGAAGTTGTTTCAGTTGTTTATGGACTGATAAAACAATTGTTTGCTGGTGCCTCATTTCTTTTATATGCATTTCAGTTTCGGTAGCATGCATAGGAATTGGAAGAGGGCTGTTCTTTCGGCATGCTCATAGAAAAGTAAAAAAAACTAAGGTGATTTTTCTTATATTTCTCAGTCCATATTTATAGTTCTTTACGTTTCATGTGTCGGGTTTGATGCGCAACTTTTACTTAGATGATTTCAACATTGCTTTTGAGGCCTGATGTGTTGTACGGATATTTCTGTTGGTGGATAAATGTGTTGTTTTTTCTATTGTGGGAAGAGGGTGCTTAATCAAGAACAAGAGGGTTCAGTCAGGCGAAGGAGGAGGTTGGATAGGTCTATGAGCGATGTGAGCGATATTGATGACAGAGGTTGGACTCTGCTTCACATGTACGCAAAAAGAAAGGTGATCTGAAGGGGTATGTTCTACATATACTTTATAAAAACGCAGCTTGGATACTCCGTATACATTGTAAGAAGAAGTATTTTGTATTCACGGCATCTGTACTTCATAATAAGAGAAAGAATAACTTTCCTTCACAGGTATAATCTACAGAGAGCTGAAAATGTCTTGCTTCAGAGTAATGGTCATATAAGTTTGACAGACTTTGATCGGTCCTGTTTGACATCTTGCAAGCCACAGGTTTGTTGACTCTAAGACTTCATAAGAAATGTGGACTTATTTAGCTTCTTTGTTTGCATTGTTTGTGCATTTTCCATTTATATCCACATTTGTTTTCTTTTTTTAGAAATTTTTCGACAATATACTCAATCTCAATATACCTTGGCCCCGTGTTCCTGATGAGGTGAGCCATGCAGCACAGGATCTGATTAATCAGTAAGCAAAACATACATGTTTTTTTCTGAATTCATGTATTTTCAAAATCTGTCTTTTTTTTTGTATTATTTATAAACCTTATGTAATAGTTTGTTTTTAGTTAAGGTTGCTGACAGAAGATCCGAACCAGAGACTTGGAGCACAAGGTGCATCAGAGGTGCTTTAGGCTTCAAACGTGAAGCCGATCTATCTCTCTCTCTCTATATATATATATATATTGGATTTTTCGGGCGTATTAAAATGACCTGAATGTACATGTGAAGCAACATCCGTTCTTCCGAGACATAAATTGGGATACATTAGCTAGACAAAAGGTTTGAGTTTTTTCACTTACAGTGGTATGATGGTTGTGGCTGCAACTCCTAATCACATCGTGGCTGCCATTATCTCCTATGCATTCCAAGCCCTTTGGAACGCCTTCTCAGGATTCATCATCCCACGACCGGTAATTCTACATTAAATTCAAAGAACGTTACTTTCATCCATTTCTTGAATGTTGTCCAGTAGCCAAAGGTCTTTGAATTTTGCGAAGTACTTGAATGTTTTCGTTTTCTTTTGAGGACAGAGGATGCCAATATGCTGGGGATGGAACTATTGGGCTTGCCCCGTGGCATGGACATTGTACGGTATGATTACATCTCAATGGAGAGATATAACGGATACACACGACACTGGAGAAGTAGTTATGGATTACTTGAGAAGATACTTTGGGTTCAGACACGATTTTCTGGGCGCGGTTGCCGGAGTTATCATTGGCCTCACTGCTGTGTTTGCTTTCATATTTTCCTCGAGCATTAGAACATTCAATTTACAAAGGAGATAATTCATGGACATCGCACCATATCTATATATCTATATATATTACTGGGTTTTTCAGCTGCTGATTCCTGAGGTTATCGGGAAAAATAAGCATCAAAAAATCCAGCAGGCACCGATTTTCATGGCTGAAAACCTATGCACGCATCCAATTCTTTTGTTGGAACAGAATAATATATTGCTCCGGTTAGTGTATTTTGCACCGTTATGCTCCTGGATGTACTATTTTCTTCCACTGTGATTTCGATTTTGCACCGTTATGCTTATGCTGCACACTATATGTATCTACAGTATATACCATTTTCTTTAAATTACATTAAATATTTTCTTTTATTTTTTTATTCCAGGTGTTTAGTAAACTTTATTGGGATGGTTGTTGTGCAATCTCACGTTCTCTTTTAAGTCAACCTAGGCTACTTTTCATTCTCTTCACTATGATAGATGTCTACACTTTTATATTTCATTGTATATTTCATTCATGCCAATTTTTATTTTGGTTATTTTTGTTTCATTTACATAGCTCTCCAACTATAACTTCATCTACAAATTCCTACATACACATATCTCATTGTAAATATTTCATTCATGTCATTTTTTTTTGTTTCACTTAAATAACATTACTACAGTATCAATAAATTTCTACATGCACATATCGACTTTTCAAATATAACGTTCCCCGTGCATCGCACGAGTTCCCTATTAGTCTATATATATTTGAAAGGGTAATTTAACCCAATTACCCGCTATTGACCCATAAAATGACCCAACCCTTTAATACACGTGCACATCCTCATCTATTTAGTGTCAATTGATAATCCTCCACACCAAATTTAAACCACCTCCATAAATCTCGGCAGTTTTAATTTCTTTTCAACTTTAACAAATTTTATCTACATGCCATAACAAATTTTATCTATATCTCAACCTCAAATTTCCCAAATTTCGGCACTTATACTCATCTTGATCAATTTTATATATACTTCATCCTCAAATTTCCATAGATACCCATTAGTTAATTTATTCAGGAAAAAAACCACTTTTTGTGTCTTCAATTTCTATTCTTCCCGTTTATTTACTAGGGTTTGTGTCATTCATGTCTATTTGCTTTTTATTTTGTGTGTGCAGGAAATTCGATTGAATCGAACTCTGTAGCTTAACTTGAGTTGGACATTGTTCTAGCTAGTTATGGCATCAAGTGTACTTATTGACATGTGTGGACGAATCCACAAAGGAAACAGGTGATGAAAATACTGCAATAACAATATTTTCTTCCAACTTTCCGCATAAAGTTTTGTTCTTTTTATGTTAATAAATTATGAACTTTCAGGTGGTTGTCATAGCAATAATTTTTACGTTCGAAATAGAGTTTATATATATATATATATATATATATATATATATATATATATATATATATATATATATATATATATATACATATACATATATAGATATATATATATAGATATATATATATGTATATATATATTTGTTTTATTAATTTTTTGACTATTAAAAAATTTCTTCTTCTACCTCCCGGAACGACAACAACGATAAAATTTTGTGTTTTATTTTCATTTTTACATTTTTTTTGTTGAGAAAATACATTTTTAATATTTCAACTAATAGCTTACCTCCATTTACACAATGCTTGATGGATGTTGTTGCCATGATGATATACGAGCGAATAAATCTATATGAAAAACACTGGATTCCTAATTTGAATTGGACAACTTTATAGGTTTTAACACATGAGGAAACCAATCAGGGATAAGGCGGGTACAATGAAGCAGTGCTTGCAATTAATCCGAGATTCATTAGAGGCACCTTTTTCAACCCTGCATTATTCATCCATGGAGGTGCTTTGAGTTGAAATGGTACATGGAGTCGATGAGTTTTAGGTATAACATAAATTGAGTTCCATTTACCGAGTTGTTTTAATTTCAATGATTTACGTAGACATCGTAGTTACTGGTGTGTTTGTGTTGTCCTTTTCAGGTTTGTATTGTTTATCATGTTATGATTCTGAAATGATTTCCTTAATCTTTTTCACTAATCGATCATCCAAGTAGTTTGGTGTGTGTAAGAAATCTTTTCTCAGACTCATTATGCGAATGAGTAAAAACTTGTATAGCTACCACCATACCATTGGATGACTGATGGTTTTTTAGTGGGGGCAGGGGGTTTTAGTTTTACTCTTCAATGATGTCAAATGTAGATGTAATTCTTTTATTCCAAACAAAAGGCGGAAGTATGTATTCCGATATGAAGCTGTGACAGAGGCTGATTTGTGTGTATGATTAATTTTGCTACATTCTTCTGAAATCTCAAAAATACCCACAATTATAATTATTAGATTAACTAAAACAAAACAACATCCATCACACCTAGGGTGACAGCTTCATATCATAATAGTATGAGTCATCAAGTGCACATTTTTTGACAATTTGGAAATTTTTTTTTTTTTTTTTTGAGAAAAAACTTTAACAATTATTATGCGGTATTGTAGAATGGTTCCAATTCCTATTGTTTCACAAGATAAAGGAGAGATTAATAAAGCAGAGGTGGTATCAAGCATCCACACAATATAAGTTATGGATTTGTGGCAATTAATGAAATTGATGGTCTAAATTTCCAGACGTTGAAATCCTCCCCTCTTCTTTTTTTTTTTTTATATTTTGTGGCAATATTCAAAGATGTTGATAAGTCTGCTTGAGGTTCAAGAGGCTTCAACTCGAACTCATGTGCCGGATTTTCTGTGTACACTTTATTTATTTATAAAGAGACATATTAATTGTAGTACATACAAACAATTAATATGTCAAACTCTAGTCATAGACATAGCTTTTACTCGAGTTCACTTTATGTCATAGACATTTATTATGTAAGAGACTAAAAAGCATCTAGCCTCGTTTATAGCTTTTACTTTTTCTATGAAAGGTCACTATCTTGTCTAGACCTTTCAAACTCCTCAATTGTATCTACATATACTCCACATTATCAATGAATAAAAGATAAGTTGAAGTTTACTCTTGTGTTAACACATTCTCAAACTCTCTTCATGGTATCGGAGCCATTTGTGTTCTAACTTTTCCATTTGCAAAAACTCATATTTACAAGAATGTCTTCCACATCCGACATTACTTCAACCTCAAGCAGACTCTCAAGACCTCAACCGACCGGGAGTACTTGACAACTCTCTTCTTATACAAACCATAGACTTGATGGTAACAACTATCTCATATGGTCAAGGTCTATGAAAATGTACATTTCTGGACAAAGTAAGATGGGATACTTGTGCTCGAACAAAACTCGCTCTCTTTGGCCCGACCCCGCTTTTGAAGCATGGGACACGACAAATAATCAACTCATGACCATCCTCACGAGGTCAATGACAAAAGAGATAAGTGAAAACTTTATGATGTATGATCTTGCCAAAGAAATGCAGGATAATGCCGAGATCTTTACTCCAAGAAGGATAATACATCCGAGGTATATGAACTAAAGCTCAGATTCAAACTTGCAGAGCAAGGGGATATGTCTCAGAACTCAATATTTCAATCAACTATCTAAGGCTTGGCAACACTTAGATATGTTAGAAACTCACTCTTGGAATGATGTCAAGGATGTCGCTTTTTATAAAGACATCATAGAAAAGAAGAGAGTATTCGGGTTCCTCACCGGGTCGAATCCTACTCTTGATGATGTTAGAGGAAGAATTCTTGCCACCAAACCTCTTCCAAATCTCAAATCCATGTTTGCTGAGGTCAAACATGAAGAAAGTAGGAGAAAAGTCATGCTTTTGAAATCCCCTACTGACAACCCTACTGAAGGTGCCGCCTGCCGATCGCCGGAAAGGCTCTGAGGTTGCCAAACATACAAGAAGCCTCTTGGAGAAAATCGAAAACTGCGTTTCGTGATCACCGCAAACGCACAAATAACACCAAGGACAAGCTGCTGGAAGCTCCATGGCAAGCCTAACTCCTCAAAACCTCAAAACCTATCAGGGAAAGTCAAGGCAGACACATCAGTGAGGAGGAGAATGACAACCAGATGAATGCTCAGTTTGCTGCATTCAAAGCCTTCCTGAATCAACAAAAGGAAGGTAGTCACTCTACTGATGTTGCTACTCATACTCATATATGTAAATTCTACTCTTCCCTTAGCAATGAAACATGGATTGTTGATTCTGGGGCATCCTCCCATATGACTAGTAATAAAACCTTATAACCAACTATATTCCTTGTCACCAAATCCATAACATTAAAATCATTGATGGATCTATCTCTCGTGCAAAAGGTGTTGGAAATGTTAAACTCACTAATAAGATATGCCTACAGGATGTCCTATTTGTTCCAAACTTAGATCGCAATCTTATATCTCACAAGAGACTCACTAAAGATTTGAATTGGACCGTTGTTTTTAAGGAAAATCGGTGCACATTCCAGATCCTACTTCACGAGAAGTGATTGGGAAGGCTAAACTCATTATTGGATTGTTTCTCGTCAACCTACTTTGAAGACAAGATCAAGACTCGATCGCCTCAGACACTTTGCTCCCAGCACTTTAGACAATATCATGTTATGGCATTATAGATTAGGACATCCAAGTTTTGGTTACTTAAAATCTTTAACTCCTGAATTGTTTAAAGGATGTAATCTGAATGACCTTCAATGTGATATTTGTCAATTTGCTAAACTTACAAAATCTGTATGCTAAGTTACCTCATTTGCATTCCTCACCCTTCACCTTAATACACACAGATGTGTGGGGACCCTCTAGGGTGAAAAGTATAACAGGAAAAGGTGGTTTGTCACCTTTATTGATGATCATACCAGAACACTTGGGTTTTTAATGAAAGACAAATGAGTTGGCCCTATCTTTCAAGAATTTTATCATATGGTCTCCACTCAATTTGATACTAAGGTCAAGATCTTAAAGACTGATAATGCTCTAGAATACT
Source organism: Gentiana macrophylla (assembly GCA_026214975.1). Taxonomy (NCBI): domain Eukaryota; kingdom Viridiplantae; phylum Streptophyta; class Magnoliopsida; order Gentianales; family Gentianaceae; genus Gentiana; species Gentiana macrophylla. The sequence continues at coordinate 100,433,583 of CM047816.1, forward strand.
ATGAGTCTAATCTCGCACCTTCTTGACAGATAGAGGAATTGTTCATATCGGTAGTTGTGTGGAAACACCTCAAAGAGAATGGGGTTCTTGAGAGGAAAGAACAGCACCTCTGAAATGGCCAGATCAATCATGTTCACCACACATGTTCCTAAATATATGTGGGGTGAAGCTATCTGATCGCAACTTATTTACTCAACAGACTTCCCAGTGAGTGTTAGGTTTCAAAACTCCACTCCAAACCCTACCGACCACACACTCCTCGCCATCATCTTGTTTCCCGCCTGCCTCCAAAGATCTTTGGTTGTCTTGTGTTTGTGTATATCCATGCTCAACACAAGTAAACTTGATCCTAAAGCTCACAAGTGCATTTTCCTAGGTTATGCCAAGGACGTAAAAGGTTACAAATGTTATTCCCTATCGAAAAGAAATTTTACAATTCTATGGATGTAAAATTCTTTGAAAGGACCCCCTATTACAAAGAAACCTCTCGAGCCATTCACCGATGGAAACCTGATTGAAATTGACCTAAACCCCTTCACTCAAAGAAACTCTTAACCTCAAAGAACTCTCGATCCTCCACAGATCGAACTTCATGACTTACCGACTCTCTACACTAATACTCCTCAAAGAACCTCCTCGAACAAGAGTCTGCGACCCAGAGCCTGTTGATCCCGAGCCTCATCGACACTCAAAGAATCTACTGATCCTCAAGCGACTCTTGACATTGATGATAGGCCTATTGCTCTTGGAAGGGGAAAGAGATCATGCACCGATCACTCTATTCATTCTTATGTATCTTATGATAAGTTATCTCCTGCCTTTGCCATGTTTTCACAGGACTGGACTCTCACTCTATTCCTAAAAATATTCGGAGAGGCCCTTCAAAATGATAAATGGAAGGTCATTGCTTAAAACAGAGATGAGCGAGACTTCGGATAATCATACTTGGGATTGACACCTCTCCCACAGGGCAAGAAGGCGATCGATTCATGAGATGGTTATTCACTATAAAATACAATGCCGATGGCACTATTGACAAGTACAAAGCCGATTGGTAGCCGTGGATTCACTCAAACTTATGGCATTGACTATAAGGAAACTTTTGCACCAGTGGCAAAACTCAACACCTGTGCTGGTTCTCGATCTCTCTACCGTCCAACTTGACTGGCCTCTTCACCAATTGGACATCAAAAATGCTTTTCTAAATGGGGACCTCACCGAGGAGGTTTATATGAATGTACCTCCTGGTTTTATCAATCCACATACTCAAGGCAAGGTGTGCAAACGAGGAAATCTCTATATGGCTGAAGCAATCACCAAGGGCATGGTTTGGAAAATTAACAATCGTGGTCAAAGCTGCTGGATATCACCAATGCAATTCGATCACACTATGTTCATCAAGACAACCAACCGTAAGAGGTCTATTATTATTGTCTATGTGGATGATATCATCCTCACTGGAGATGACTTTACCGAGATCCAACATTTGAAGACTCTGCTTGGCAAAGGTGTTTCAGTGAAAGACTTGGGTTTTCTCAAATATTTTCCTGGCATGGAAGTAGCAAGAAACAAAGAAAGGCATTTCTGCTCTCTAAAAGGAAATATGTCTTGGATCTGCTTTGAAGAAATCGGCATCTTGGGGTGCAAACTCGCTATATCCCCTCTGTAGACCCCCACCATACCCTACTACATGGTGACATTGTTTGTCGAAAAAGAACAATATCAAAGGCTTGTAGGAAACTCATCTACCTCTCCCATACAAGACCTGATATTGCATATGGTGTCAGTCTGGTTAGTCAGTTCATGCATTGCCCTACTGAGCAACATTGGGATGAAGTAACTAGAATACTGAGGTATTTAAAGTCCACTCCTGGCCAAGGGTTACACTTCACCAAGTCTGGCGATAGATCCATCAAGGTCTACACCGATGTCGATTGGGTGGCCGCCACATAGATAGAAGGTCGACCACAGCTCTGTTCCTATGTATGGGGCAATCTTGTTACTTGGAGGAGCAAGAAACAACCTCATCGTGTCTCTGGCGATCTTGGTCAAGTCGAACTCAGGGCACTTGTCTTAGGCATTTGTGAAGCTCTTTGGCTCAAAAGAATACTTATCGAACTTCAGCCTCTTCAAAGAACCTATCACACTCTGCTGTGATAATCACTCAAAGACTATGCATGGCGGAGGATCCATCCATCATGACAAAACAAAACATGTGGACATTGATGAGACACTTCCTAAAGGAAATGGCAGTTGATGCCAAGATTATCCACTCAGGTATGTTCCTCAAAGCACCAAAATGCGATATTCTCACCAAAGCTATTCCACCTCTCATGTTCAGCCAGACTAAGTAGCAAACTTGGTTTGCATCAACATATCTGACCAGATTTGAGGGGGTGTGGCAATTTTCAACATCTTTGATAAGTCTGTTGAGGTTCAAGAGGCAATCTGAACCTCTTTGAACTCATGTGCGGATTTTCTACTGTGTACACTTTATTTATTTATAAAGAGACATATTAATTGTAGTACATACAAACAATTAATATGTCAAACTCTAGTCATAGACATAGCTTTTACTCGAGTTCACTTTATGTCATAGACATTTATTATGTAAGAGACTAAAAAGCATCTAGCCTCGTTTATAGCTTTTACTTTTTCTATGAAAGGTCACTATCTTGTCTAGGACCTTTCAAACTCCTCAATTGTATCTACATATACTCCACATTATCAATGAATAAAAGATAAGTTGAAGTTTACTCTTGTGTTAACACATTCTCAAACTCTCTTCATATTTTTTTTTTAAAATGGGTCGTGACAGAAAATTTGTGGGATTTTTTGATGAAAATATTGCCTAAAAGTGGAAGTAATTGTCGTTGTGTTAATTGAATCCACAAAGATTGCCTAAATGTGGTAATAATGATGAAAATATAGTCCTAAGAGCACTTGCAGTAGATACTGTAAATCCTTTAAAAACTCTATTATAGAGATTTCAACAGGAAAAATAACACTGCAGCAGATACTCTACTTTGTTTTGGGTTGGATTTTTTTTTTGGAGTTTTTTTTGGGGTTTTTTTTTTTAGATAAAGTGATTGAAGTAATGATTAGAAAATTAAGATGTTTTTTTTGAAATTTGTGTAGATTATGATTTGATTGGTGAAATAAAGTTGTATAATAAATAAAATAATGGTAAAAAAAGTTATAAAGTTGATAAAGTGAAATGATGAGAGATAATTTAATATTTTTTTATTTGTAGTTGAAGAAATGATTGGTAAGAGAATTGAAAGATATTATGGGCGATGTGATGTAAAAAAAACCCTCAAAAAAAACTTCACCCAAAACAAACAAAGGCTAAATTTTTCTTTACATTTACCGTATTCATCCAGATTCTGTAAATTTTCTTTTATATCGATCACATTATGTAAACTAAAAAGTCTAATGCATTTCATCTTGAATAAAAATTCTACATGCGCGTGCTAGACTTTTGATTTTCCAATTCGCCAACTTTTTTCTCATTTTGTCAACAATAGAGCTATAAGTATGCTTCGTGGTTCTAGAGTGCAAAAGTGGCATTCCCAGGTACTGTCCCAAATTATTAGTACTTTTCATATCCAATTCTTGACTGATAAAAGTCTTCATGTAAGGGAGTATTTTTTGATACATAAAATCTGGATTTACTGCTACTAACTTTCTGGCCTGAGTAGGAACAGAATTTATCCAGCACATGCTTAACAATATTTGCCTGTTCCACGAAGCAGTACCAAAAAGGACCAAATAATCAGCGAAGAAAATGTGGGAAAGTGGGGGAGCATGTCTACTGACCTTGACCGGTTTCTAAAGCCCATCACTGACCGCCCTATCAATCTGCTGGCTCAGACATTCCATACAAAGAACAAATAAATAGGGAGCTAGGGGGTCTCCCTGTCTGAGTCCTCTTTGGGGTTTGATAGGACTCAAGAGATTGCCATTCCACAAAAGCCTCAGTTCAGACGTTTGGAGTGAAAAAACAATCAGATCAACAATTTTCTGAGAAAAACCCACCTTGGCCAAAACCGACTCCAAGAATTTCCAATCCACCCGGTCATAGGCTTTCTCCAGATCTATTTTTAGCAGCATATCTCCATTTCTTCCATTTTTTGTTTGAAATAGTGTAAAGCTTCCTGCGCAAGGATTATGCTACCAGTACTACCCCTCCCTGGTATAAAGGCTGCTTGGGTTTGACTCACAAGTTTACCAATAACAGTCTGAAGTCTGTTTGCAATAATCTTGGAGATCAACTTCACACAAACATTAGTCATAGCAATAGGTCTAAACTGAGTAATGTTTTAAGGAGGGTTAACCTTTGGAATTAAGGAAACGATAGTTTGGTTCAGTCTTGCATCAAAGCTACCTTCCTCAAAAGCATTAATAATAAAAGGTATAAGAGTCTTACAAGTGATAGGCCAGCATTTTTTGTAGAAGTCAACAGGAATTCCATCTGGGCCCGGTGCCTTGTAGTCCCCCATCTCAAGCAGAGCATCTTCAATTTCTTTCTCACAAACTTTTCTGTTTAGAAAACCAGTGTCCGACTCTGAAAGCCTCGGCAAATGGAGGTCAAAATTCAGACTCTGCATATTCGAATCCATTGTGTAAAGGTCGGCATAGAAAGTCCTTACCATATCGTTAAGAGTAGGAACATCATAGCACCATTCTCCATCCTCATTTTTAAGACAACTAATGTTATTTTTTTGCTTTTTTCTGATTGTTGATAAGTGATAAAAATGAGTGTTCCTTTCCCCCTCAGTCAACCATTTGAGTTGAGACCTTTGATGCCAATAGACTTCCTCTTGAACAAGAATGTCATCTAATTCATCATTGAGGGTGGAGTGAAGATTGGTCAGGTACATGGAAGGTGCCATTTCCAACCCTTTCTCTACCCCTTGCAGCCTGGCAATACAATTCTTTTTTTTGGTGAAGATATTTCCAAACACAGAACGATTCTAAGCATTTGCAGCAGTGGCAAATTTTTTTGCCATATCGAATAAGCCTAGATTTTCGTCCCAGACTTCAGTGGCAAAATCCTCAAAAGAATTGTGTTCTAACCAAGCTCTCTGGAAGAAAAAGGCTGCATTATTTTTCTGTTTCTCAATTCGAAAGTCAGTATCTAACAGAATTAGGTTGTGGTCTGAGTGTTCCCTGGGTAGGTGCTTAATCAGAGCATGTTCAAATTTTTCCACCCAGGCAGAATTACACCATCCTTGATCAAGCCTCTGCTGAATTTTCCGGCGACCATACATGCCCCCCATCCAGGTGTATCTGGGGCCCTGAAACGGAATCTCTAATAACTCACAAAACTGGATCATGGACCACATTGTTTCTCTGTTAAGTCCCCCCACAGGCCTACCACCCTGTTTGTCTCTCTGATAAATCACCTAATTGAAGTCACCCACAAGGCACCAAGGCTTTCTGAGAACACCGTGAAGTCTAGCTAGATACTCCCAAAGCTCACTTCTAGCAGAAGCAATGGGAGAGGCATAAACCATAGTAACAATCCAATCTATATCACCCTCCTTCAAAACTGCCATAGAGAGTGATTGATTAGTATAGGATATATGTTTCAAAGGCACATCATCATTGGTCCAAAAACACCAGATACCCCCTGCATACCCTCTAGCTTCCACCACAAACAAATCTGTGAAATAAGTTTTATTTAATATTTCTTCAGCTCTTTGGCTAGTGCCTCTGGTTTCCATAAGACATAAGATGTCAGGTTTACAAGTTGCCAAAATAGATTTAAGATGTCTAAAAAACTCATTCGAGCAGGCACCCCTGCAATTCCAAACTAGAATCTTCATTGAGAAGGGATGGTATGGAGGGAGGGTGAAGTAAGGTCAGTCCCTACTTCCACTTCATAAAGAGGATTTACATCAAATTCTAGGCCCTCTCCTTCAAGAGGAGTCTCATTTGTCTCAGGTGGATGCAAAGGAGTTTGACCACCCCCAAGTTGAGGTTGAGTTGTGGTGGCTCGATTTAGGATTTTTATTTGGCCCCCTTGCAAAGTCGGATTTGGCTGTTTACGAGCTTCATTAGAAACATCCGAAAGAGCTGACCTCGTTAACCCCTTCTGCTTGGAAGAAGAAGACCTTTTCATTTGCTGGCCTTGCATTCTCAATTCAGAACTCTGCCCCTTACCTTTATTCGCCTCCAAATTATTTTTGGAAGCTCTGTTGCCTCCCTTGCCAGATTTCGACCCCTGCTTGCTAGAATTAACCTCTGCTACAGCATTTTTCTGAACATCAATTCGCTGAACAGAGGTCTTATGCACTTCTTTAACATTAGTTTGTCCTCCATGAGAAGCTATCTGTGAAACCTCGTTTCGTAATTGCCTGACCACATCAGGTATATCCCCCATTTCTTCCTCCTGCTGGGCAAGAGCTTCAAATCTGGAACCACTTGTTCCTGTTTCAACACGTACCTGAGTTGCTTGTTCAGTTTCGACCATATGGTCCAGTTGGGCCATAGCTAGATTAGAGTCATCTTTGAGGGTCTCAACTGTCTGTTCAGTCAAATTCTTTGGATTTTTCTTCCAATTTTGTCTCTTGGCAGCTATCATCCAAGGACCATAAGGGTTATCAATAGTAGGGCCCTTAGGTTCTTGAGTCTTCTGCTTCTGTTTATCCACAGCTAAGCTCTCAACATTTAAGTTATCCTCTACTAGAAGGGACGGGCAAGCTTCCTTATTATGCCCAAACTTCCCACAGCAGTAGCAAATCTGCTGCAATCCTTCGTATTCAATTTTATATCGTCTTCCATTGATAACAACCAAAGATTTAAGTCTCTTATCTAAGTCAATTTCAACACAAACTCTTGCAAAACGTCCTCTTTCATTGAACACTGTCTTGGGGTCAAATTTAACAGCTTTTCCAACCAAATTGCCCAACCTCATGAGAATTGCTTCTCTGAACATTTCAAGTGAGAGACCGAAAATCTTACCCAAGCCAGTGTTGTGGTGATACTCTCCGTCTCCGGCTGGAAGAAAGGCTTCCATTTTCGAACTGCCAAGTAATGCCCCATGATTACCCACGGTCCTTGTTCCAGTGCAACTTCATAATCCTCTTTTCTGGTGAATCGGACTACATAAAAGCCATTTTCAAGATCCGTAATCTCCAATCTCCCCTGATGTTTCCACAAATCTGATAATCGTTTGCAGAGAAAGTTGTATGTGATTGATTTACCTAGGAGTTTAATGATGAGAGCCTTCCTCCATGGTCTCCATAGATCATAGCACTCTTCTAGAGGGATAATTATCTCATCTTCATCTGTTTCAGGGCCAACAAAATGTTCAGTGACATCTTTAAATTCTGTCATTTCGGCATCCTCTTCGTCTTCTCCAGTGTAGATACTAGTGTCAGCATATCTGCCTGTCACTACAGCGACTCCGCTAGCAGCTTGCCAAACTGATTTGTTCTTCTGAAATTGATCATCATTGTGACGATCCATGCTACGTCGAAGGAGGTCTGCTTCCTCCTGGCTGCGATCAACAGTCATCTGAGTGGTCATCATTTGGAATTTTTGGATATGGCGGGGCGGCGGCTAGAGATTTCGGCCGGAACCCTTATAGTACTACGTTTTAACTTATAAACCTTAACGTCGACGGATACCCACTAAACTGATAAACCTTTGATTGATAGGAGTTATGGATTGGTGGCAATTAATGAAATTGATGGTCTAAATTTCCAGACGTTGAAATCCTCCCCTCTTCTTCTTCTTTTTTATATATATATATTTTTTAAATTGTTGTGACAGAAAATTTGTGGGATTTTTTGATGAAAATATTGCCTAAAAGTGGAAGTAATTGTCGTTGTGTTAATTGAATCCACAAAGATTGCCTAAAAGTGGTAATAATGATGAAAATATAGTCCTAAGAGCACTTGCAGTAGATACTGTAAATCCTTTAAAAACTCTATTATAGAGATTTCAGCAGGAAAAATAACACTGCAGCAGATACTCTACTTTGTTTTGGGTTGGATTTTTTTTTTTGGAGTTTTTTTTGGGGTTTTTTTTTTAGATAAAGTGATTGAAGTAATGATTAGAAAATTAAGATGTTTTTTTTGAAATTTGTGTAGATTATGATTTGATTGGTGAAATAAAGTTGTATAATAAATAAAATAATGGTAAAAAAAGTTATAAAGTTGATAAAGTGAAATGATGAGAGATAATTTAATATTTTTTTATTTGTAGTTGAAGAAATGATTAGTAAGAGAATTGAAAGATATTATGGGCGATGTGATGTAAAAAAAACCCTCAAAAAAAACTTCACCCAAAACAAACAAAGGCTAAATTTTTCTTTGCATCTACCGTATTCATCCAGATTCTGTAAATTTTCTTTTATATCGATCACATTATGTAAACTAAAAAGCCTAATGCATTTAATCTTGAATAAAAATTCTATAAACTAGAAAAACATGTATTTAATACTGTATAATAGAGTATTCGTTAAACATATCTGATGTGGGTGCTCTAATAACATATAAGAATATAACGTTTCAAGTACATCGTAAAAACTTGACAATTGCTTGAAACTAATCTTTCGAGATACTGTCGGGCACCAAAGGTGGGGACCTCTCCCAACAAGGGCTCGAGCCCAAGACATCTTGTTTAAGCGACCGAAATCTCTTCCACACCGACCAACCTTTATTGATACAACACTAGAGTTTTTATATGCAAAACATACAAAAAATTCTGGAGTTTTATACAATATGTCTACATGTAGATATATCTGTGAGCTACAGACTCCGTAAATTTTACACTGCTTATATAGTATGCAAGGTTCTCGCTTGGCCTAGGCCAACCTGTTAAACTAGCATCTCTCCCAAAATCTTAAGCTAATTAAAAGGCAGATAATTAACATTTTATATATCACAATACAACATAGGGCCCCTATAAAATGTATATTTTAAAGGCCTGGTTTTATTAAGCTAGCAGTATATGTTTGGTCCTCATGAGTCTAGTAGTATATTTGTAGTCTAGTTTCATTATATTAACAGTACATTTTAAGCCAGTGTTTATTTTTAGCTAGTTCTAAATTCTAATTATACTACTCATTCCTTATTGTTGGCTTTAATAGACATTTGGCTGATCTCATCATGTTTACCCTCTCGAGTACGTCATTAGAAATTCTCTGAAACGACCATGCTCTTGCTGGCTTCCAACCTAAGCGTGGGTTAAATCAAGGTGACCCATTGGCTCCATATTTGTTTGTCCTTGTTATGCAGGTCCTGAGCCAAATGATTGATGCTTCCATTGTTGCGGGTAAGTGGAAGCCAATATCTATATCTCGTGGCGGTAAGAAGATTTCGCACCTGTTTTTTGCGGACAATCTCCTCCTTTTTTTCAGAAGCTTCCTCAGACCAACCTCGCGTTTTGGAACAAGTTCTCACAAATTTTTGTGCTATTACAGGGCAGAAAATTAGTATCTCTAAGTCTAAATTTTCGGTCTCAGCAAATGTCAACATCCACAGTATCAGGTCCATTGTTGGCACCCTTGGTATGTCCCATACTTTGAATTTAGAGAAGTACTTGAGAGTTCCCCTCCACCACGGCCGAGTGAAAAAAGAGGACTTTACTTTCCTTATTCATTGGATGCGCACCAAATTACAAAAATGGAAAGCGTCCAGCCTTTCCAAAGCATGACGTGCTCTTCTACCCCAAACGGCTTTAACAACGGTCCCCTATTATCATATGCAAACTGTGAAGCTTCCAATGTCCACCATTGACGATTTAAATAAAATTGCGCGTTCTTTTTTTGTAACGATTCGGAAGACAATAAGGGCATTCATCTCAAGGTCTGGCATGATATTTGCAAGCCCAAACTCCTTGGGGGTGTGGGAATCAGAAATCCTCAGGATATGAATATTGCTTTTCTTTCGAAATTATTTTGGCAGCTTCACACGGAGAATAACAAGCTGTGGGTTCAAGTTTTACGTAAATGATACGGGTCTCCCTTTGATAAGCCGAAATCGGGCTGTTCTTTTATTTGGCGTCATGTATGCTTTACGGCGGAGTCCCTTCGGGCTGCGTTCGAGTTTGACAATAAGGGGAGGCTCAACTGAGTTATTCATCCGTCCGGAAAATTTACGATCAACTCGGCCTATCATGCCTTGCAATCCAACTCGGTTGTCCCTAATCCGGATATATAAACGTGGCTGGAAGCTTATTAGAGGCATCAAGGGCCCAACCCGAGGTAACCTTCTTTTGTGGCAAATCCATAGGGAATCCCTCCCCATTGCCAAAGTTCTATTTTCACGTCACATCATTGCGGATGCAACCTGCTGCATCTGTGGTATCCACGCTGAGACTGTGATGCATGCTATGAGTGATTGCACGACGACTAAAAAAGTTTGGAGAAAGGTAATTCATAATTCTTATTGTCATGAGTTCCATTCGATTGTTGACATTCCGAGTTGGCTTGATTTTTGTCTTGGAGTGAACATACTTCTGTGACTCTTAAATCATACCAGAAAACAATATGAGTGAAAAGGAAAACAGAGTATATAAAGTAAGATTTCTATGGCTAAAAATCTGCGTAGATAGGTAGGTGATGATGAGATCTACAGGGAGCAGGGGCGGATCCACAGCCCCCAGGGGGGGTGCTGTGACCCCACTCGATTTATAAAATAAAAAAAAAAAATTAGTATTAAAACTATGTAGTTTTGTTGTTAAAAAGTGTCATTTTATCGATAAAAATTGATGTTTTAGGCCCCGGTGACCCCACTGGAATTTTTTTTTAGATAAAATATGTAGTTATAGACTCCGGTGACCCCACTAGAATTTATTCCTGGATCCGCCACTGACAGGGAGGAGAGACGCTTACCAACTGAGATCGGCGAATCCATTGAACATATGTAGATTTGAGGCTGTAAGAATACCAACCCGACCAACTTGCATGTGGAAAATCCTTCGTTTGATGTTCCTCTGACACAGAAGAAGGAAAATTTGTCACTACAGTCTTCTCAATAATCATCACACAACCTACAACGCCGGTAACCTCTGTACGGCGAGGAGCGGCTGGAGAAGAGGTGACCGACTGGTTTTGGCAAATGACTTTTGACAAAAAAAAATTTATTATTCATATTGGTGATCTGATCTGCTGATAAGATGATAAGGCCGACCCAACCAACTCTAAGGAAGTATGGGCTGAACAATATAGGCCCAAATATTCATTCATTTATTTTGCCATCATCTGAAAACATGACTTTGGAAAATCAATTGCCTGGACACGTGGAAGAAGAAAACTTGACTCTGAAAAATAAATTGCCTAGACACGTAAAAAGTTTGGAGAAAGGTAATTCATAATTCTTATTGTCATGAGTTCCATTCGATTGTTGACATTCCGAGTTTGCTTGATTTTTGTCTTGGAGTGAACATACTTCTGTGACTCTTAAATCATACCAGAAAACAATATGAGTGAAAAGAAAAACAGAGTATATAAAGTAAGATTTCTATGGCTAAAAATCTGCGTAGATAGGTAGGTGATGATGAGATCTACAGGGAGGAGAGACGCTTACCAACTGAGATCGGCGAATCCATTGAACATATGTAGATTTGAGGCTGTAAGAATACCAACCCGACCAACTCGCATGTGGAAAATCCTTCGTTTGTTGTTCCTCTGACACAGAAGAAGGAAAATTTGTCACTACAGTCTTCTCAATAATCATCACACAACCTACAACGCCGGTAACCTCTGTACGGCGAGGAGCGGCTGGAGAAGAAGAGGTGACCGACTGGTTTTGGCAAATGACTTTTGACAAAAAAAAAATTATTATTCATATTGGTGATCTGATCTGCTGATAAGATGATAAGGCCGACCCAACCAACTCTAAGGAAGTATGGGCTGAACAATATAGGCCCAAATATTCATTCATTTATTTTGCCATCATCTGAAAACATGACTTTGGAAAATCAATTGCCTGGACACGTGGAAGAAGAAAACTTGACTCTGAAAAATAAATTGCCTAGACACGTAAAAAGTTTGGAGAAAGGTAATTCATAATTCTTATTGTCATGAGTTCCATTCGATTGTTGACATTCCGAGTTGGCTTGATTTTTGTCTTGGAGTGAACATACTTCTGTGACTCTTAAATCATACCAGAAAACAATATGAGTGAAAAGAAAAAGCAGTATATAAAGTAAAATTTCTATGGCTAAAAATCTGCGTAGATAGGTAGGTGATGATGAGATCTCTACAGGAGGAGAGACGCTACCAACCGAGATCGGCGAATCCATTGAACATATGTAGATTTGAGGCTGTAAGAATACCAACCCGACCAACTCGCATGTGGAAAATCCTTCGTTTGCTGTTCCTCTGACACAGAAGAAGGAAAATTTGTCACTACAGTCTTCTCAATAATCATCACACAACCTACAACGCCGATAACCTCTGTACGGCGAGGAGCGGCTGGAGAAGAAGAGGTGACCGACTGGTTTTGGCAAATGACTTTTGACAAAAAAAAAATTATTATTCATATTGGTGATCTGATCTGCTGATAAGATGATAAGGCCGACCCAACCAACTCTAAGGAAGTATGGGCGGAACAATATAGGCCCAAATATTCATTCATTTATTTTGCCATCATCTGAAAACATGACTTTGGAAAATCAATTGTCTGGACACGTGGAAGAAGAAAACTTGACTCTGAAAAATAAATTGCCTAGACACGTGGAAGGAGGGGTTTAAAACCCTTCCTTTCTATAAGATAGATAGATAAAGGGCAACAAAAAAAAATAAAAAATCTGGTGGCCGTTGTTGATATTCTTGTAAATTCCAAGCCCATAAGTTACTAAGTGATCCTTCAGCCGCATATATGATTATAAAATTAATTATAAAACCAACTAATTAATCAAATAAAAAATGGGTAATTAATTAAGGAAAAATTAGGTATAAGTCCCTTTTTTCCCCCTTAATTAAGTCTTAATCCTGGTTCAAATTATTAGTTGCAATAAGGACAATAATTTTCCGTACGGACTCATTTGCCCTTCATTTATGTTTTCATATTTAATAGGCGTTAATTCTGTTTCATCATTAAATGCTTGGCTCATTCTTTGCGTCTTCAATTTCATTGTTTCGACTGTTTTTTTGGCGTATCTTCATTGATTTTCTGTTCAATTTCATCTTCCTATATTTCCTTTTCAATTTACGGCGTGAATTGTGTTTCTGTTTTGATCTTTAGCTTGAATGTAAGTTTTCATCTCAAATTTTCATTGATTTTTATTTAAGTGATCGACTATTTTCATTTCAATTTGTTTTGTTTGTTTGTAATCTGTTGTTCTTCTTTTATTTTCCATTCAAGTCAAATCGCATTGTATTTTTAGTTTGATACCTCATTTTGATTATGTTTTCGCTTTTATTTTGAGATCGATTTCCATTGGAGAGACATTTTTTTCTCTTATTGCTTTTAGAATCTGATTCTCATTTGTGTAACCTATGTATGTACAATTTGCTCTGTGAATAATCGCATTTCAATTACATTGTTGAAGCGTGATGTTATGAGAGAAAGAGCATGATTTCTTTCGTTCATTGTACATGTTATCGATCTTGTGTTAGAAAGCGATGATCGATGAATGATGATCGATAACGCATTTTTATTGTTAATGACTTATTTCTTTAGTGTTAGTTTTTAAGTTTTCCTTGTATTTCCTTGCAGATTGTGTGAGGATGGTGGTTTTGCTTTGCAGCTATGCATTGGAGACTTATGTCTTGCCTGTTTCTGAAACTGATTGCTTTGAGTTTATTATTGATAAGATTTGTAGGAAATGGTCTTCTTTGAATCCATCGTGTGTTAAGTTGTACTACAAGTTACCTGATTGTTCTAAGTGTATTTTATCTAATGATGAAGATTTGGTTTCGTTGTTTATTGTTTCTCGTTCCTTTAATGGGCATGGTCTTCATCTGGATGTTGTACAAGACAGCAATATTTCTTCATCAACTTCTAGTACATGTCTACCTGATGGTGGTGATGTTGTTTCCTCAAGCTCGAATAGTTGTTTTCCTGTTTTTGTCTTTGATAGTGATGAAGATTTTATGTCGATTAGTTCCTCGATTAAGAAGGCTAGGCTTGAGCTAGGTTGGGATAAGATATCTTTTAAATGGGGACGTTGTTTTATGGTGGTGCCTCGAATTTAGATTATCTTTGCAAAAGGTGTCCATATACACTGGTTTTCAATATGTTTTAAAAAAGAATGGCAGCATTAGGATAACAGCTTATTGTCCTTTCAAGGAAATATATAATTGTGCATGGAAGGTTCATGGTTTAAAATTGAATACGAATGGCTATTTTTATGTTAGAGACTCATGCACTGTTCATATTCGTGGTTCTACTGGTCGTTCTTTTGATGGTTCACGAATGAGTTCTGAGCTTGTTGCAGATGTTATTGAAACTATGGTGCGCGATACACCTACTTTGAGTCCTAGTGTCGTTAAACGTGATTTGTTCTCCCTATTATCGTTTAGGGTTACATATTTCAAAGCAAGAGTTGGTGTGTCGAAAGCCAAATCAGCTTTGTTTGGAAATGTGCGTGAATCCTTTAACAGATTGCCTGCATATGTTGCATGTCTCTTGGATTCAAATCCTGGCTCTCGTGTTGTTTATGAAGTGGATCATGGATCATGTCGTTTTAAACGATTGTTTGTTGCTTTTGCTGGTTGCATACGTGGTTTCAATGCTTGCCGTCCTCTCCTTTTTCCGGATGGAGCACATTTGAAGGGTCAATTTAGGGGTCATTTATTGGGTGCTACTGGGAAAGATGGTAATCAAGGTATATGAGTTTTTACTTGCTATATAATATGTTTGATTAGTAATGAGAGTAACACAAGACGTCGATGTCGATGTCGATGATCATAAACTCTGACATTCATATTATTTTCTTTTATGTTAGGTATCTATCCCCTTTGTTTTGCTATTGTTGATTCTCGAGGACATTGAAAATTGAACCGGTTTCTCATCAATCAAGGCTATTTTGGATCTGTCGGCGACTTACATTTATGAGTGATAGGAATCTGGTTTGATTGATGGTGTTCGTGCTATTTTTCCCGGACGCTTACCATTCATATTGTTTGTATCATTTGAAGCTTAATTTACGTGAGAAGTGTGCTGAATTTTCAAAAACAAAGTTTTTAGGCATCGAATGGTTGAGTTGCTTCAAAGCCGGTGTGTGCCTATGCTTCTACCAAATCTGAATTTGATTCTAATTATAACTTAATGCTATTTGAGGGTGGTGATGCTGCGAAAGCATTTCTTAAAAATCTGAAGCATGAGAATTGGGCTAATTCTCACTTCAGGGGTTGTCGGTATGGATACATATCATCTAGCACGGCGAATCCTTTAATCGTGGGTTGTGAAAGAGCGTCAGTGTCATCTTTAGTTTGTTAACTTGGTTGATGCTTGAGATCCGTTGAGTATGTAGATGTGGCGGCAAGCATGCAATGCCGGTTTCTTTCAAAGAAGGTCCAAGACATATTTCCTTTTGGAGACCGAGATTCCTTTGATGTTTCTAGCTACTTCCATGCCAAGAAAATACTTAAGTAAACCCAAGTCTTTAACTGAAATACCTTTGCCAAATTCTTTCAAGTGTTGGATCTCAAGCAGGTCATCTCCAGTAAGGATGATATCATCCACATAGACAATAAGAATAGACCTCTTCTCACGGTTGGTTGTCTTGATGAACATAGTGTGATCAGAACTGCATTGGTGATATCCAAACAGCTTTGACCACAGCTTGTTAATTTTCCAAACCATGCCCTTGGTGATTGCTTCAGCCCATATAGAGATTTCCTCGGTTTACACACCTTGCCTTGAGTATGAGGATTGATAAAACCGGGAGGTATAGTCATATAAACCTCCTCAAGTATCCCCATTTAGAAAAGCATTTTTGATGTCCAATTGATGAAGAGGCCGGTCAAGTTGGACAATAGAAATTAGTACCAAGAGCTTTGCCCTTTGGTGCAAAAGTTTCTTTATAGTCAACGCCATAAGTTTGAGTGAATCCCCGCTACCAATCTGGCTTTGTACTTGTCAATAGTACCATCAAGCGGTGTATTTGATAGTGAATAACCATTTGCAAATGTCTTCTTGCCTTTTGGAAGAGTTGTGAGATCCCAAGTATGATTATCCAGAGCGCGTCATCTCTGTTTTAAGTTATCATTTTGAAGGGCCTCCCGAATATTTCTAGGATAGAGTGAGAGTCAGATGTGTAAACATGGCAAAGACAGGAGACAACCGATCATAAGATAAATAAGAATGAATAGAATGATCGGTGCATGATCTTTTCCCTCCCTTAGAGCAATAGGTCATTCCACTTCAAATCTTTGAGAGTCAATAAGCCGAGGTCCAAGACTGGTTCAAGTCTTGAGGTTCCCAGTTCAAAGAGCTCCGGTCGATGAGACTCTTGTTCAGAGGTTCTTTGAGAAGTATTAGGGTTTGTGAGAGTCAAGGGTAACAAAGGATCCTTGAGGAATAAGAGTTTGGTGAATCTTAGGTCAATTTCTATCAGGTTTCCATCTGACTCGCCTGGAAGGGACTTGTTTGTAGTAGTAGGAGTCCTTTCAAAAATTTTACATCCATAGAATTGTAAAATCTTTTTTGAAGTTGTAACCTTTCTCGCCCTTTGCATATCACAGGAATATGCACTTGTGAGCTTTGGGATCAAGTTTGCTTCATGTTGGGCATGGATATGACAAACACAAGACAACCAAAGATTTTGGGAAATCGGAAATAAGATGGGGCGAGGAGTGTGTGTCCAGTAGGGTTTTGATAGGAGTTTTGAAGCCTAACCTGGGGAAGTCTGTTGATTAAGTATGTGGAAGTCAATATGGCTTCACCCCACATATATTTTGGAACATTTGTGGTAAACATAATAGACCTAGCCATTTCAAGCGGATGCACTGTTAGCCCCATTTTGTTTGAGGGTTTCAACACAACTCACCGATATGGACAATCCATATCCATCAAGAAATTAATGAGATGAGACTCATAATATTCAAGAGCATTGTCGGTCTTCAAGATTTTGATCTTATAGTGTCAAACTGAGTGGAGACCATGTTGTAAAATTCTTGAAAGATGGGTCCAACTTCGACTTATCCTTCATTAAAAATAACCAAGTGGTTCTCGTGTGGTCATCTATGAAGGTAACAAACCACCTCTTTCTGTTATGCTTTTTACTCTTGAGGTCCCCACAACCTTTAATTAAGGTGAATGGTGTGGATGGTAAGTAAGGTAATTTTGCATACACAGATTTGGTGAGTTTAGCAAACTATCACATTGAAGATCATTCAAATTACAACCTTTAAACAATTCAGATCTATAGACTTTAAATAACTAAAACTGGGATGTCCTAGTCTATAATGCCATAACATGATATTGTCTAGGTTTTGAGTGCAGTCTTGGCGGATTCACCTTCTTCGGCCTTCAAGCAGGTTGACCACAAATAGACTTGAGCAAGGTTTAGCAGTCCCAATCACCGCTTTTGAGGAATGATCCTGAATGTGCACCGATTCTCATTAAAAACAACAAGTCGATTCAAATCTTTAGTAAGTTTCTTGACAGATATATGAGATTGCAATCTAATTTTGGAACAAATAGGACATTCTGCAGCATATCTTATTAGTAAGTCGCACCCGACCAAAACCTTTTGCACTAGAGATAGATCCATCGCCAGCCTTAATATTGTGAATTTGGGGACATGGCTTAAGTTGAGTAATGAGATTTTTATTACCAAATATATGGGAAGAGGCCCCTGAGAGTCAACAATCCAGGTTTCATTACTAATAGATGAGTAGAATTTACCTCAGACCGGCATGAGAGGCTATGTCAAGAGAGTGACTACCTCCTTTTGTTGAGTTAGAAAGGCTTTGAATGCGACAGTGTCGAGCATTCAACCTTTGTTGTCATCTTCTTCCTCACTTATGTGTCCCGCCTCGACTTTCCTTGGCGGTGTCCTGAGGACTTGGAGGAGTTAGGCTTGCCATGTAGCTTCCAAAGAAGTGTCCTTGGTGTGATTAGTGCGTTTGCAATGGTCACGAACAGCCTTCCCCGTTTTATATCAAGAGGCTTCCTCGTAGCCCTCGATAGCCTCAAAGGGGTTCCCGACGATCGCCAGGTGGCACTTTCAAGAGAGTTGTCGGCAGGGGTTCAAAGCGACATCACTTTCCTCCTGCTTTCCTCATGTTTGACCTCAAAGAAACATGGATTTGAGATTTGGAAGAGGTTTAGTAGCAAGAATTCTACCTCGACATCATCAAGAGTAGGATTCACCCGATAAGGAATTTGAATACTCTCTTCTTCGATGATGTCTTTAAAGAGTGCAACATCTTTAACATCATTCCAGGGTGAGTTTCCAACATATCTAGGTGTTGCCATGCCTTAGATAGTTGATTAAAGTATTGAGTTACTGCACATATCCCCTTGTCTCGCAATTTTGAATCTGAGCTTGAGTTCATGGA
Organism: Gentiana macrophylla; assembly: GCA_026214975.1. Classification (NCBI taxonomy): domain Eukaryota; kingdom Viridiplantae; phylum Streptophyta; class Magnoliopsida; order Gentianales; family Gentianaceae; genus Gentiana; species Gentiana macrophylla. Next base: position 100,452,055 of record CM047816.1, read on the forward strand.
CTTGAGATGTATTGTCCTTTTTGAGTAAAGGTCTCGGCATTGTCCTGCATTTCCTTAGCGATGGTCATACATCATGAAGTTCTCACTCGATCTCTTTGTCATAGACCTCGTGAGGATGGTCATGACTTGGTTATTTTCTGTGTCCCATGCTTCAAACTTGGGGTCGGGCCAGCAGGGCGTTTGGAACCGCATGATATCCCATCTTGCCCTGGCCGGAGATATACATTTTCATAGACCTTGACCATAGCAAGTAATTGTTACCATCAAGTTTATGATTTGTAAAGAAGAGTGTTCATTATCCCGGTCTGCTTGAGGCGTTTGTGAGTCTATCAAGAAGATGAAACATCGATAATGTTGACATTTTTCGATAAAGAACCGAGTTTTGCAAATGATTTTAGAACTCATTAAGTCTCTCGATACCATGAAGAGAGTTTGAGAATGTGATAAACACAAGAGTAAACTTCAACTTAGTTTATTCATTGATATGAAAGGTGTATAAATAGATACAATTGAGAGAGCCTAGCACTAGCTTGGCGGCCACTTGAGTATGTATGTAGATGTGGGCGGCAAGCATGCAAAAGTAAAAGTAAAAGCTATGTCTATGACATATTAATTGTGTCATGACATAAAGTAAACTAGAGTTTGACATATTAATTGTTTATATGTATCACAATTAATATGTCTTTTATAATTAAATAAAGTGTACAAAATATCCTCAGTGCAATTTCGAGGTCAGCTGAGCACCTCCTTGAACTTCAGCCAGACTCATCAATCTCACCGAAGTAATCTTTGTAATATTTCCACGCTTTTTATGTTGTTTGTTGTAGATAAGAGAACTTTAGTTTGCATCATGGTTCATCGCTATTTGTCCCACAATTGATGCCATTCTATTGCGTATCATGGATCAATGTAAGCAGTGGCATGTTGTTAGCTCGACGGCTTTTGTTTACGAGGTTCATTCTTCACCGAGTGCTTCAGTGAATTTGAGGGATCGGACATGCTCTTGCTCTATTTGGCAAAGATTTGGTTATCCATGTGGTCATGGAGTTGCTGCTGTCATGAGTACAAGACTGTTTTTGCATGATTATGTCGATGTTTGTTACAGGACAAGGTCGTTTGTGGATTGTTATCAATATGCAATTTATCCTGTTCCAGATACTTATTTATCATCTCAAATATCAGCTTCATCTGTTGTGTTGCCTCCATTCTCTAGGAGGCAGCCTGGAAGACCTCGGACTAAACGCATTCTTTCACGTGGAGAGTCATCAAAACGTTCAAAGCATGCATATAAATGTAGTCGTTGTGGTTCTTCTAGTCACAATAAGAAAAGATGTACTTCTGCTGTTCAATTGGGCTGATTTTATACTGTTGATGATTGTAGAAAATGGTTGTGGTGTTTTGTTTTGTACTGATTTTGTTTACTGCTATGAATTTTATATATCGATTATCGATTTACGTCGATATCGACGTCGACATCGATAATCGATATCGATCACGATATCGATATCATTCATATTCTTGTTATTTGACAGTTGCATTGAATAATAATGATTATATTTGCTTGAGTAATAGTTTTGTAATGTGTGCCATTTCTTTACTGATTGTTCAATATTTTTTGTACTTGTTTAATGAGCATGATTCGCATTAAGAGCTTCTTATTTTGATAAAGATTGGAATAATTAGATTTGCAATTAAAACCGACATAATAATAGTCATTTATAGTTTGTCTAATATAATATTTGAGAAATAAAAGACCATTCATTGACAAAAGTAGTCTGCATCATTCGTAGTAACATTCAATATGTACTTGACAACCAAAGTACTTCAATTGTTGACCATTCATTGACAAAAGTAGTTAGAATAACCAAGAGTAACAATTTAACATTAGTTTACATTTTAAGAATAATACTAAGGTACCAAAGAACATTTCATTCATTGTTATCTCATTTATGATCATTCCTTTCATTTGTTGGACTTCTTCATCTTTCAAATCCTTTTGATTGCATTTCTTATTACGATTCTCGCTGATGTAGTATATCATATAAACAAAGACAATCGCTCTCTGCATCGATTTTAGTTCAATTGATTAAGAGTCATGTTAGTAATCATATACAATGTATGTAATACTTTCTTACGCTTTTGTTTTTCTCAGTAGTGGTAGTCGCGAACTTTGTTTATCTTCTGAGGCTTCTTTCGAGACTTCTCCGGCTTTGTTGCTTCATCTGGGTACATGGTGTCCCAAATAAATGATTGTTGTGAATGAATATGTATAACAATAGATGTTAGACTAACAAAGTATCAATAAACAGTATAAGTATCGATCATCAATGATGATCGATGATCGCAGATGACGATTATCATCGATGCTCGTGATCATCATCGATATAAGTGTTGCTTACCACAGTTTCACAATCCTTCAAGTAAGGGTCCTTTGTTCTTCCTGTTTTCAATGAATGGTACATATTCCAAGTACCTTCATGGTTGTTGTGTGTGAGAAGCACCCAATGGTTCCCATCTTCTTCTTTACCTTTGCCCCACAATGGAATAAGCACTGTTTTTCCTGTTCTTATGTGTTTGACAATTTCTTCAATGGGTTCTTTGTCAGCATTACCCACTGTGTTGTAGAACTTTAAGAAATCCGCCTGCAAACAAGAATGTTAATGTTCATAGTAACAGCTGTATTATCAGTATTTATAGGAGTATAATAGTCAGATTTTTCATCATACCAATGGTGCTGCCTCAATTATCTGGTAATTTTCATGTATTACCCCTGCCTTTCCCATGATTGTGCACATTGCATTTATAATCTGCGGATGAAGTTATTTTGTCAGTAGCTAAATTATATTGCATATGGAAGTAGATATTTCAGTGATATTATGAACTTACCGATTCGTCAATGAATAAGTTATTCATTACAGCCACTAGTGAGTTGACTGTGACAAATGGGCAATCTCCCATTGATCTTGCCCATACTTCTTTGCTGTGTATGATTATAGGAGTCACATTATTGTTGAATATGTAATCCTTATACAAGTATTACATGAATTTATTATGAAAAGATACTTACTTTTGCCCACCCTCTTGATTATGATCCCATATACGTTCGTATGCCTGTGTCATAACATGTGCTCCACAGTTGTATTCTTCTTTTGAGTCTTTCATGAGTACTTTTCCATTGATCACCTCATTGTCTGTTGGAGCAATGTACTTTGCTTCTTGTTGTTGTTTTTTGTTCTTTCCTTTCTTGGTGTTGTAGTCGAACGCTTCATCCTGAACTGCCTTCTTTTCTCTTGGATTTTGATGAAGCCTTCTGATCAATGATGACTCACCAGTTGTTGGCTTACTTTGTTGAGTTACTTGATGAACTTGAAGCTCTATATTTTGTGTCCTCAACGTTTCTGCTTCAGTTTTCAATTTTTCAATCTCCTTCTCCTGTGCATCTAAGCGCCTTTCAACGCTACCGCTACAAGTTTTCTAAGCGTTTCTTCTGATAATGCATTATTTTCAGCCACTCTTTTCAACTCATCCATGTTTGCATCTTTTTCAGACAACTGTTTTTCAAGTTGTGCAATCCTGTTTTTGAATTCTGTGTTTTCTTTTGAATGTGCATTCTTCATTTCACTTAGATGCATCTTCATGTCTTGTCTGATTCCTAAGCTCTCCTAAACTTTTCCTTTCAATTGGCTGATTGTATTCTCTTTCTCAAAGCTCTCCTTCTCAAGTTCAGCAACTTTCTGTGCAAGTGTCTCAATCCTTGTTCTATCTTCCTCTTCCTTCTGCTTGATTCTTTCTTTTTCTTGATCATCTTTGTTTGGATTCATTTCGGCCATGAGATTTTCAATGTATCTTGCCTTTTTGTCAAGTTTTGTGTGAAGGACCTCATTTTGGGATCTTTCCTTTCCATATAAATCCTTCAATTTCTTTACTTGGATGTCAATTCAAAGAATTTTAGCAACTTGTTCCTCCATTTTTGTTTTCATGTTTTCATATTCAACATCCACTGCTTCTTTCTGCCCAATTATATATGTTTCCTTGGTCTTGTAATTTCGAACACATTCTTCAAGCTCTGATATTTCTTTTTGTTTTTGGTGCACTTTCTCTTGAAGCTTCTTTATATCTTCTTCTTTGCCCTCAATCATTGTTTGTAGCATGGATATTTCTTGTTTATGGTCCTGCAAAAATAAGTTTATACTGTGTTACTGACGATCGATCATCGATCATCGATGATACTGATCATCGATCATCGATCATTCATATAATGCAGGTTTTAATGTTTTTACCTCCCTTGAAGCTTGTCCATCTTCCTTTTCTTCCAGCCATGCATTTTCCATTCCATCTGCACTTTCTTCCTCTCTCTGTTCTTGCTCTTCTTCTCCTTCCTCCTCTTCTTGCTCTTCTTCCATTATTTCCACTTCTTGATCTTGATCCTCTCCTTCCTCTCCCTGTTCTTCCTCTCCCTGTTTTTCTGGTGCTTCATCATTTCCTTCCTCTTCTTCCTCTCCTTCCTCTCCTTCCTCCCCTTCCTCTTGTTCTTCTTCATTGTCATCTTCATCTTCGATGTTGAATTCATCATCCAATCCTTTGATCAGCCATTTCTCATCTATTGTAGGAGTCAGTTCTTTTTTGTTGAACTACAATGCATGAAAAGGATTTTGTGTAAGGTTGTTAGTGTAAATTGTATAAGAGTTAGTGACAATGTATGATATCTTACCAATTTCTTATTCTTCTTGGTTAGAATTCCTTGTTCTCCCTTCTTTCTTGGTACAACCAGGTTCTCAAGTTCTCTTGTGTTCCATTTTGTAATTCTTGGTATTCCATTTGATGAAAGTCCCTTCTTCCCTTTCTGGTTTGGTTCTTTTTGTCCACCATTTGTATCCCTTGGTCTAATTGCTTCTGAGTGCTCACAGAACCAATACTTCATTTAATATAGTTTATGTTAGTAATTTTAACATGATTATTGCATAATATAAGTAAGATTTAAAGGGAAACAAACTTACAGGTAACAGCATTGTGCATCCATTCACTTGTTTTGGATTATTCCAATTTTGGTTTAAGCCATCAGTGAGTTGGTCTAACACATGTTGTGTCCAGTTGAAAGTAGTTAATCTATCTATGTCATCAACATAGTATAATAAGCCCCATGCTATATTTCCTCCTGTATTTGGAATCAAGACTGTGTGTGGAGTAGTAGAGACACATTAGCTTGACAGAGTCATCAATAGATTCTTTGTCCTGCTTTTTCGACAAGCTCCATCACTTTAACTTTTACCATGCGTGCACTTAGTCTTGTTGCAGTCTTAAAATATTTTTTTTCTAATTTTGTTTCCCGCCTTCCGTGAGCTTTGATGTTTCCAACTTCTTTTCCCCATCCTCATCCCGAAAATCAGCTTGATATCCAATTTAGTTGGCATGCATGATTGACCAAAGAATGTTGAATGTTTCCTTCTTTTTGTCATAGTTGTTTATGAATGCATCCATCATCTCATTCTTCCTCTTCTTTACAATGATCCGAGATTTATAAAGTGCTTTCAAAGATGTGTCCGAATGGGGTTCTGCTGATTGCATCTTTGTGTTGCTTTTAAGATCACTTTTTACGCTTTCATTAAGTCATGTATAGCATTTAAGTTTGATCTATACCGCAATGAGTACTGCATGTATAAATATTTTACAACTAGATGTTAATGTTTAGACACTAAAAAATTCATATCATATCATATCATATCATATCATATCGATGATCGATGACGATGATCGATGATCGTATAACCACATCCCAAGATCGTGATCATTATAACCACATCCCAAAGACGTCGATTATCGATATCATTATAACCACATCCCAAAGATCGCGTAACATATGAAGTCCGATTATTTAAGAAGCATCATTAATGTTTAGACACTAAATAACATACATATTCGGTGAGCTTTTGAGATCATTATGACATCAATTGTCGGTGTTGACATATCTATGCTCATTATCAGTATCAGTAGCAAAAGAATAAGCCAATCTTTATATATAGGGCATGCACATACATAAAATATTTTGTAACTTTTGATCAACCGTCTTGCATTTTCACATTTTAGTATTATCAATTTTATATTAGCAGTAGAATGTAGTTTGAATCTGGAAGCCTCAACATAAAATGATATAAATCCAAATCTGTAATATATTGGTTCATAGTTCTTACCGTAACTGTTCTTCTTCTTCTTCTTCACCACTGTTGTTTCCATTTCCCCTTTTTCTTTTGGACATATTGCAAAAATCGAAAAAAATTCTTCGATACTACTCGCTTTTTGTTCTAAACTCTGACTCTCTTACTGATTTCTTGTTGAATCGCCCCTAATTCTTCAGTTTTGATGGAATTTCCGGTGGAATGCGAGTGGTTTAATCGTGGAGTAATGAAAATGAACGTGGGTCGGTGCCCTATTCAATTCTATTTCCGTTTCAGTTTTTATCATAAGGAAGGGCATTTTTGTCATGCGGGAAATGTTTGTCCTTTTTCAACATTTTAGAATTTCATTGTCCTGTTTATTTAATTTGTGCCAAAAAGAGGACTTTTGGCTCTTTATCTCATTAATTAATTAAATAATTAAGAATTCCTGCAAAAATATAAATCATACAATTTTGCCATATAATGTAAGTCTTTAACTTCATGGCCATTAGTTGAAAAAAAAATATTATAACACATAAATTGATACTATTTTGAGAATTAATCAAATACATATAAATAGCAACCGGGGCATTTTACACAATACATCACACCTAAAATTATCTATTATAATTTCAATCACACCTAAAAAAGCGTGATCATTCTTTTTTTTTCGAAAAAGAAATATACGCAAACACATTTATTTGTTCTCAATGAGACTCAAACCCAGATACTTTGGATTAAGGAACCACACTAATTACCGCTTGTTCAATGCCTACTTTCTTATCGTTTTTTACCACACTTAATTGAAATCTCATTATAAAATATCTTATTATTTTAATCACAGTTAAAAACCGTGATTGGTTGATGTTCTTGTCTCAGTTTTCCTAAAAACCGTGATAATAAAAACTGTTATCTATTTTACTTGTTATCACACTTAAAAACCGAGTTCTATTATAATTCAACACATTTAAAAAGTGTGATTTATTTTAGTTGTTATCACACTTAAAAATCGTGATCTATTATAGTTGGTATCACACTTAAAAACCGAGATCTATTATAATTGCAACACATTTAAAAACTATGATCTATTTTAGTAGTTGTTATCACACTTAAAAACCGAGTTCTATTATAACTTCAATCACAACTAAAAAAGTGTGATCATTCTTTTTTTCACACCGAATAATTGTGAAAAAAATTATGTGTGATATATACATTTTCCTTGTCTCGGTTCTTTTTAAAGTGTGACATTTATCTTTCTATAAGCGTGATCTATGTCTCTTTTGTATTAGTAGATATAATTTGTCTCACTTATTCTATAATTGTGACAAAAATATCAGTCACTGTTTAAAAATGAGATTAATTGATATAATTTATTTTGCTTTTTCAATAACCGTGACAAAAATATCATACCAATTCGGTCACAGTTTAATTTATATCGCTTTTTCAATAACCGTAACATAAATATCATATCAATTCAGTCACTGTTTCAGATGTGAGAGTGATTGATATAATTTATCTTGCTCTTTTAATAACTGTGACAGAATTATCATATGAATTCAGTCACGGTTTAAAAATGAAATTGATTGATATAATTTATCTCGATTTTTCAATAACTGTGACAGACAAAACATATCAATTAAGTCACACTTTAAAAATTAGATTGATTAATATAACTTATCCCAGTTTTTCAATAAGTGTGATAGAAAGTTGTAAGCGTGATATATATATTTTCTTTGTCTCGGTTTTATTGAAACTGTGATTGTTATCATATCTTAAGTGTGACATATCTCATATTTTATAGTAGTGCAACTAAAAAAAATGATAATCCTAGAATATGACCTGGTTGCCACATCAGTGGTGGATCCAGGAATAAATTCCAGTGGGGTCACCGGAGTCTAAAACTACATCTTCTATCCAAAAAAAATTCCAGTGGGGTCACCGGGGTCTAAAACATCAATTTTTATCGATAAAATGACATTTTTTAACAATAAAACTACATAGTTTTAATACTAAATTTATTTTTTTTTCAGTGGGGTCACGTGCCCCCCGGGGCACGTGAGTCCTCCCCTGTGCCACATGCATTCGATGCTGGAAATAGAGATACTACTCTTTAGGGGTGTACAACGAAATTAGAAAACTGGACTGACCGACTGAACCGGATTAAACCGGACCGGAAAATGATGAACCGTGGTTTTCCAATCGGTTTTTTCATTGAAGAAAAACCGAACCGAAATCCAATTCGCTTTTTTTTATCCATAAAAACCGTATGACCCGAACCGAACCGGTTATACTCATTTTTAATCATACATATATATATATATATATATATATATATATATATATATATATATATATATATATATATATATATATATATATACTTATACTTCACCGTTTCTACCTAAACCTAAACCTAAAATGCTTCTTCGACCCTTGATAACCGCCGTTTGAGCTCACCGGTGGATTTATCTTTGGTTTCGTCTAATGATAATATCGGGTCATTTTTCTATGTGATAATGATAAGAACCCTAAAATCTTCAAAGAAGAGGTGTGTGTTTGTTGTATATTTTGGGTGAGCTTGAGAGTCTCTCTCAAGTTGCCTACGTATCCTGTTTGATTATTCAGAATCAAGCCCCTTCGTAGTTCATCTTAACTAGTATTTATAGGGGCTATTTGTGCCCTAACCCCAATTATGGGTCGGCCGAGGTTATTGTCACATTTGCCTCATCGGGCCTTGCTTTTCTCCAAGTTAAACTAGTCATGCGAGATAATGGGCTTTTACACCGCTGCTTTTTTATAGCCGTGTTGCCGATATTCGACTCGAGAAGTCGAGCTTGTATGCTTCTACGGACATTACTCATGTCGATGTGGATCGTCGATGTCAGTATGGGATTGCTGCCTAGGCTTCTTGACCATGTCGATGTCGTAAGTTATCGAGTCGATCCTTTAGCCACCACTCGCTCTAATCTAAGAGTCTCATCTCGTGATGCCACGTGGAGGTGTTCGATACGGTATCGTCATAAGCCCCCCAGATCAATCTGAGCTCTTGAGGTCGGGTCTGATCTGCCAAACGTGTACCTCGGCTATTGTCAACCCTTGGCCTTATAATGTGTGGTTAAGTTGATGCCGACTTCGATGTCGTATCGTTTTTGTCCCTTTAAGACTTATAATCGTTAACTGTCGACATTGAAAGCGGTCGACACGCAGATCCTCAAATAAGGAGTCGATACGAGTTTTAGATTGAGCTCGTGGAGCTCGAATATTGAGGTTCGATGTCGAACCTTTGATGATTAGCGAACTGCGCCAGTTTTATCAGCTTCCCGCATTTTATTTTTGCCGAGCTGCGCCGACCGTATCGACTTCCCGGACTTTGTTGAGCGAGCTGCGCCGACCGTATCGACTTCCCGCATATATTTTTTGCCGAGCTGCGCCGATCGTATCGACTTCCCGGACTTTGTTGAGCGAGCTGCGCCGACCGTATCGACTTCCCGCATATATTTTTTGCCGAGCTGCGCCGATCGTATCGACTTCCCGGACTTTGTTGGCGAAATGCGCCGACCATATCGACTTCCCGCATATATTTTTTGAGAGCTGCGCCGATCGTGATCGACTTCCCGGACTTTGTTGAGCGAGCTGCGCCGACCGTATCGACTTCCCGCATATATTTTTGCGAAATGCACCGATCGTATCGACTTCCCGGACTTTGTTGAGCGAGCTCGCCGACCGGATCGACTTCCTGCATATATTTTTTGCCGAGCTGCGCCGATCGTATCGACTTCCCTTCCATCACAGCTGTATCTATGTCTCGTATCAGATCTCGGCAATATTCCGATTCGTGCCCAATATCTTGGTGGTACTTGCAGTACTTGTTGGGGTTTCTACTCTCCCTGGGTCCCCTCATTGGTGGGGGATTTCTGGCCAATCCCTTCCTTTGCATGATTGTTAATACCTGTTCACGAGGCCTGTTTAATGGGATGAAGTCCTTCTCCTGTGGGGGTCTCTTCTCCCCGAATCGATCCGAGACGGATCCCGTAACCCGATCCCAACTCGACTTTTTTTTTCTTATCTGAACCGTCTTCAGGCTTGTTCCTCTTGTTCTCGCCATTTTCCATCTCTCTCTTGATCCTATTGGCTTCTTCCCCCTGGCAGTGCTTGTAGGCGACATCTAAACACTCCTCCATCGTATGAGGAGCTTACTGTTAAGTTTGGCATGTAGCCGCCCTTCTCGCAGACCTGACACGAAGGATGCAACCAAAGAATCGATCGCATTATGCGGTCGTGATTTGTACGGACTCTTCATTGAAGCGTCTTATAAATTGTAGCACCGTCTCATCCGCTTCTTCGCTTCAAAGTCAAAAGATGAGTCTGGTTTCTTTGAAATGGTCGAGCGAATGATAAAAGCATGAACGAACTTCCTAGTCAAGGTCCTAAAATCGGAGATCGACTGGGAGGGATTTTCTTGAACCACTCCCTAGCTCTTCCTGTTAGAAGTGCGGGGAAAGCCTTGCACTTCATTTCGTCCGAAGCATTGTACAAGTTCATATGCGAGATGTATTGGTGCATATGATCGTAAGGATCCTTGGACCCGTCATAGGCACTAACCTTAGGAATCTTAAATCCCGCGGGTCGAGGGTAGTTGTCGATATGCGCAGTGAAGGGTGATGCGCAGATCGACTCGTCTGACTGCTTTCCGAGAATGATATCGAGTTCAGCTTTGGCCGTGTCCTGGTGCGGTACATGTTCTGTATGGACACTTGATTCTACCAATTCCGCCTGTTTTGGAGCTTCTGGTTGGATATTTGTATCTGGGATTTCTGGGGGGTTTCTCCCCTTGAGAGTTTCATCCAAGATCGCTTTAATCGTGGCGTTATCCAGATTTTTCAAGGATTCCACCAGTGCTTGATTGGTTGGATCTTGAAGGACAAGATTAGGTTCTTCCTCCGCTGCGGCTGCGTTTCTTTGAACATCCCTTTGGATGGTTGACGTTGCTGCAGCTTGCTGGGACGCATCCTTGGGATCTGCGGCCCTTTTCCCAGTATTCTTGGGTGGTGCCATAATTCTTTTTAGGGTGTTCTTGACGGATTCAATCGATTATCAGTAGAAGGCCCTCCTTCTAGCGCCAAATGACGATGCTGGGTTTCGTCTAATGATAATATCGGGCTGTTCTTCTATGTGATAATGATAAGAACCCTAAAATCTTCAAAGAAGAGGTGTGTGTTTGTTGTATATTTTGGACTGAGCTTGAGAGTCTCTCTCAAGTTGCCTACGTATCCTGTTGATTATTCAGGAATCAAGCCCCCTTCGTAGTTCATCTTAACTAGTATTTATAGGGGCTATTTGTGCCCTAACCCACAATTATGGGTCGGCCGAGGTTATTGTCACATTTGCCTTATCGGGCCTTGCTTCTTCTCCAAGTTAAACTAGTTGCGAGATAATGGGCTTTTACACCTTACACCGCTTTATAGCCGTGTTGCCGATATTCGACTCGAGAAGTCGAGCTTGTATGCTTCTGCGGACATTACTCATGTCGATGTGGATCGTCGATGTCAGTATGGGATTGCTGCCTAGGCTTCCTGACCATGTCGATGTCGTAAGTTATCGAGTCGATCCTTTAGCCACCACTCGCTCTAATCTAAGAGTCTCATCTCGTGATGCCACGTGGAGGTGTTCGATACGGTATCGTCACCGGCCGTTCTTGCTTCTTCTAATATTCTTCATCCTTTGATTGTGAAAGGCTGAAAGCAACCTTTGAAATTGTAGTTACAACGACCACCCGCTGGCTTATGGTGCCAATAATGGTGTTTGTCTCATTTTTAGAAGAAAAAAATCAAAATTTTATGGTAAATAAAATACAGTCTGAAAACCGAATCAGAATCGAACCGGATCAGTATTGGTTCACCCAATTCGAAAAAATGACCAATTTAGTTCGATTCGAAAAATATCAAAACCGTAATTCTGATTCACTTCAAAATCGTAAAAAAGCGACCGGACTGGACTATATACACCCCTACTACTCTTCCATACAACATGCCACCGACTTCTAAATATAACTGACAAAGTACTTTTACACCATAACATGCTGCAAGATTAAGATAAGTTAATTAAGCTACTCCCTCTGTCCCATTTTATTTGTCTTGTTTGACTTTTTAAAGAGATTTTAACTAGCGAATTTAATGTTTTGAATCTCATTAAATGATCTAATATTTTTACATTTATATCATTTAAGTAATACTTTATCATAGGTAAAAATATTGGATTATTTAATGAGATTCAAAGTATTAAATACGCTAATCAAAATCTCTTTGAAAAATCAAACAGGACAAATCAGATCTAGAAATATTATTCAACGGGGTCCGTAATTTTTTTTCAAAATAAATCTTATTTTTCACGGGGTCTGAAATATTTTTCTACACATAAAATCTAAAGTTTTCTTATATTTAACGGGGTCTGCAGATCCCTTTGTTAACAAAGTGTAGATCCGCCCTAGGAGGGAGGGAGTAATACTCTTACATAGTACGAGCAGCGTTGACGGTGTACTATATACATATATTATTGTCCATACGATCTAGCCATTTCCCTTTCTCCAAGGTCAACTAGTGGCTTAATTAGTGTTGTTAACAGCATTAATATTTGTAATCCCTATATATATATCACACATTGATGAATAAGCCTTCACATAACATTCATTGTAACAGTACAAGAAGAAAGAAAGAAAGAAAAAAAAAATAGAGTCATGGATTTTGTTACACTTGCAGTCTGGTTACTCCTCATCTTGACTTTATTCCAGGTGTTGATGATCAATACTATTACAAAAATTAGAGGCAAAAGACTACCTCCAGGCCCGACCCGGTTGCCGATCATAGGCAACCTCCATTTGCTTTGTGATAAACCACACCAGTCACTAGCTAAGCTTGCCAAAAAACATGGTCCCATTATGAGTCTAAAACTTGGACAAGTTACATCAATTGTTGTCTCATCTCCAGAGATGGCTAAACAAGTCCTCAAAAAGCAAGATATTGCATTCTCTAGTCGATCAATACCGAACGCTCTCCATGCACATGATCTGTATAAATACTCCGTGGTCTTGTTACCGGTGGCTCCACGGTGGAGAAGCCTTCGTAAGGTCATTAAAACCAACATCTTCTCTGTCAAGAGGCTTGATGACAACCAACATTTGGTCAACAAAAAGGTGCAAGAGCTTGTTGACTATTGCCGGAAAAACAGTGAGACGGGTGAGGCGGTGAATGTTGGTAGAGCTGCATTCATGACCGTCTTGAATACGCTGTCAAACATCATTTTCTCCAAAGATTTGACCGACACCGACCATTTTTCTGATTCGGCGGAAGAATTCAGGGAATCGGTGTGGAACACTATGGTGGAGGGTGGTAAGCCCAACTTGGTTGATTACTTCCCTATTCTGGCAAAAATCGATCCACAAGGTATAAGACGGCGTATGACCATCCACTTAGGAAGGCTTTTGCACATGTTTAGAGGGCTTATCGATGAAAGACTGCGGTCAAGCACATCCCAAGGAGCCGTCAACGACGTCATAGATGTTCTTCTTACCATCAGCCACGAAACACCAGAACAGATTGATAGAAAACACATCGAGCATTTGTGCATGGTTAGTTTTTATCTTTTCTATCAATGATGTCGTAGATGTTCTTCTTCACAATGTTAGACATTGCAATCATGGCTCTTACATCAATGAAAATTGTCACAGGACCTATTTATGGCAGGAACAGATACGATATCAAGCACCTTAGAATGGGCAATGACAGAGATGATTAAAAATCCAGATAAAATGAAGAAAACACAAGATGAGATAGCTCAAGTCGTCGGCGAAGGCATTGTTATAAAGGATTCAGATGTTGCTCGGTTACCATACTTGCGGTGTGCTGTCAAAGAAACTCTACGAAAACACCCTCCTACCCCGTTCTTGATTCCTCGGCGAGTCGAGCAAGAACTTGAGGTTTGTGGCTACAGTGTTCCAAAGGGCTCACATGTGCTTGTCAACGTATGGGCAATTGGGAGAGACGAAAGTATTTGGAAAGATGCTTCTACATTTAAGCCTGAGAGGTTCTTGGAATCAAAAGTAGATATACATGGACAAGATTTTGAGCTGACCCCGTTCGGTGCTGGCCGGAGAATGTGTCCTGGGTCGCCGTTGGCAATCAGAATGGTACACGTAATGCTTGGTTCACTGTTGAATTGCTTCAAGTGGGAGCTTGAAGGCGGGAATGCACCAAAAGGCTTGGATATGGAGGAGAAATTTGGAATCACACTGCAAAAATCCCGGCCATTGCTTGCCGTTCCCGTCCCCCTATAAACGAGGAGTACAACACCATCAGCCAAACCGGAACAAATCATGCTACGTGTTTATTGTTCTTTTACGCCTTCGGTTTTTTTTAATGAATAATTGTCTCGGATTTTATCTAATGAAAAATAAACAAGTAATAAAAATAAATCCGGTTTACCCCAAGTGCAGGGATTGTAGTATAATGATTAAAACCGGAGTCGAACTCACAGGGAATCGAGGTTGGTCTAGTTCTTAATTTCTCTAAAGTTGTCACGAAAAATAAAACAAAACAGAACAAAACAAAAACGAAAACAATAAACTGGACAGAGGATCTAGAATCCAAAGCTAGGAAAGATAGTTACGAGCCAAACTAATGAAAATAATTCTATTCTAAAAAGATAATAAAATTACTAAGATGATAACAAATAAATTGAAAACCAACAAGCAATGATCCACCGATCTCACAACCCTCAACTTCCTCTCTAGATTGTTTAGTGAAGATTTAATGAAGATTGTGGTTCACCTATCAAAAATATGAATTTCTAATCTCTTAGATAATTCGCCTATTAATCTCTCATCTCTCGATCTTAAAGATTAACGCTTTCATAACAAAGGTGTAAGATTTCTCAATCTAGCAACCTAGAAATTAACCTAACAACTCTCGTTATTTTTAGGTTAAAAATCTAATCTTTACTATGGTGATCTAAGTCTAACAACGATTTTCATCAAACGTTAAACATCAAATCGCAACCATCCATCGATTTAAATTGCATAACAATATGAACATAATAAAGAAACAAACTTTGAATTAAAACTCACAAACAATCCCAAAGAAGAAATCAAGTTGCTCGATCGGCTTCACAAGCTTGTTCAACCATGCTCTAGCCTTTATTCATTGTTGATATGCAGAAAATAAAAAAGTAGATAAAACTATGTTTATGGCAGCAAAAGGAAACAGCAAAGTCGCCCCCAAAGGGCCTGGGGCGGCCAGGGGTGGAATTATATCCTTTAGGGTTCAGAAAACGCGACTATAAATAGTTTTTTAAGTCGGTTTAGCTGAGGCGGCGGACCGGACGCCCGTTTAGAATGGTGAACGCCCGTCCAGGGTGTATAAAATCTTCGAGTCGGGCCGAGTCATATCAGACGCCCGTCCTATGCAAATTTGGACGCTCGTTCAGCCAAAAAATCTGTCTTCCTGAATCAAATTTCTTTCGTGGGCGCCGTCCTCTTCCTCGATCGCCCCGATGGGCGGAGTGTAGGGTAAAATGAACGTCGATGTCGATTCGATTGGACTCGATTCGAGTTCGATTCAACCTTCAACGTCGAGCGAGCGTTAGGTATTTGATATTCGTCTATCGAGCCGAACCGTATCGAACACGTTAACTATTGTATATTTAAAAAAACTATATATAAGGTTCTTTAACGGCTCGAACCAACATGTCGAACATGTTCTTCAGCTTGCTAAACTAAGGTTCCTTTCCATCGAAACCCTTAAACTCCGGAGTGGCAAATCTAAATTACTTGATATCTTTATTCCAAGTTCCACTTGCATCTTCCTCCTTTCCATTTAAACTCCAGTTGGAAATCTTTTTAGCTTCCTCCATAACATGCAAGCGTACCTACAAGATGATAGAAATGTGCAAAATGTAATACCGTATAGATAACTAGAAAATCACTAATAAAACCACGTAATAAGCTCGAGTTTGCGCTTAAATCATTTCTATACGCATTCTTTCAATATTTCACTTAAACACTTACTTTTCTATAAAAAGTAATAAAACACAAAGGAAATTGCTACGGAATAAAGTTATATAAATCGTAAAAATCATCGTTAACAACAATATGTGTTGATTTTTATTGAGTTTTAATCGTACTCGTTTCTTTGTCGTCGTTTTAATTTCAACGTGCGTATCATGTATAAGGAATTTTATAAAGCTTCATACTTTATATTAACTGAAGAATTATTTCGTTGTGGTCTTTCACGGCTTTTGTACTCGTGCTTCATATTAATTTTCATTTTTTTTTCCTATTTGGGGGTTACACTTTTGATTTTTGCTTTTTTTTTTCACCTTCCCTATATCTTGTACCATATGGTTATACTAGTAGGAAAACTCTTGCGATGCACGGGGATATTGTAAATTTTATAAATGTTTCTTATAAATCAAAATGTTGTTTGTACCTTCACAAACATCTAATAAAATTGGAACAAAATCAAAATGTTGTTTCATGATGTTTTCATTTATGAAATATAGTTTTAACCTCTAGAACCATCAACAAAAATGTTGAGTTGTCATGTCAAGAAAATATATATATAGTAGCACTTCCAATCATCTTGATGATAGATCATTGACTTCACATAGAGAGCTTAAATGTAGATCAGCATAAAGCAGCATATTATTGAAATTTCACATTTACAGATACGGCCAACAATTTTTTTTTTTTTGAGTAGAAAATCCATGGTAAAGTAATACACGGGAGCTTGTTTAACAATTAATATTTTGAACTATCATGCGCATAATGCACGGAACATTATAAACATGTATCAATCCATAAACTCGTCTGCAACTTCTCCATCTTCATATGTATATCCTAAGTCTCTTTCCTTAACCTGTTGAAGGCTTAAAGGGAAAAAGAGAAAATTGTTCAATATATTGGACCTCTTACTTGATAATAACAATTAGATGATATCCAGCTAACGAATATAAAGTAAAGAGAAGATAATAACAAAAAAGTAAGGAAAGGAGAATGATAGATTGTGAAATCTACTTTGTCTGTTTGGATTGAACTAGACAGAAATGAAAGGAGATGGATAGATCGTCAAGTCTATTTTTCTAAAAAATAATAGTTTCCTTCCGTTTCCTACCTATTTTGGAAGGAAAACATATTGCTAAAATTGTATTGGGTCATTTCCTTTGGTTTCCCCTCTTCTCCCTCCATTTCCTTCGTGATAAAGTTTACCAAACACACAAAATTAAATCTCTCCAAATCATCTCTTTTCTTTTCCGGGCTTTTCTGCTAATCCAAACAGGGCCTAAGACCTACTTCTCGAGCTATGAGAAGACTTTAATTTGCTGGTACTGAAGAATTGCAACCTGCATTCTTACCTGTGGCTAACAATTTTCATGAATGCATTCATGTCAGCCAGTAGAAAAGGAAACGAAAAGATCGATGTACACAAACATGCTTCAGTTTTGCAAATGTAATGACATCGAAGCAGAAATTATAGTATATGTTTACATTCGACCACTACTCAAATCTATCAAATATTCAAAATCTGATTAATCTCAAAATAACAAGACCCCCCCCAACAACGGCATACCATAAATCAAACTGGAAATTAATATAACCAAGTACTTCTTCATAAGCATCCAAATTAAACTCGACTTCTTCGAAATAAAGAGAAATTCAACCCAAAAAAAAGAAGTTGAAACTCTTACCGGAAAATAACCCAGCAGATGTCTAATCCGTTAATTGGCTTCATAAAACCAACCTTGGCGAAAACACACTCATGTACACATATATATATGTGCCACCGACAGCTTAACCATATTTAGCTTTCTTTGCCGGTTTCAACTCAACTATATATCTCTTTGCCACCATTTAGTTTATATCAGAGAGTAAAAAATATAAAAATAACATTATAATATATTTACGAAGGTTTAACTGCGAATTGATCGGATTTTGACTGTGTTAACTTTGAGGAGGAGGAGGATAAGACACATGTTTTATCACCTGTATGAAATATCACCAAGACATTCATGGTTCCGATGAAAAAGATGTCTTCTTGATCGGATGAATAGTAATGTCTGTAGCAGAAATAGAAATGCGAATTTAGAAAAATAAACAGAATACACATGCTTTATCCCATAAGGAAGAGGGATGAAGTCGACCCGAACCTCACATATAATACTTAAAACCCCATAAAAGAACAACAAATTAGCCCACCTACAAAAGTGTACAACTAAAATCTTTAATCATTAACTATATTAAAAGAGTCAAATGTGTTTCCCCTCAAAAGTGTTTTCCCCTCGGGTGTTTCTCCTTTTTATCCACAATTTAATAATACTTTTTATCATTATATAATTGTAAAAATAAAATAACAATAATAAACATTATCTTATTATCATTAAACGAGAAAGAAAATACATCATCAAATGTATCTTTGATCCATATACTTATCTTCTTTTTTTTTCCTTAGGTAAGCACAAACAAAAGTCAATACGTTGGAAAACAATTATAGTTCATGGATCGAATAACCTATCATTAAGAAAATAAGAATTATTAAAACATATCATAATCTATCTAATGGCTACTGTTAGATTTCTTTCGATATCTAAAATTAATATTCCCGTAGAAATACTAAAATTAATATAACATAAAATCTTGTTCAAATTATAACCTATTTAATTATCGGACCATCTGAGACGTTATTTAATATAATAAAAATTACATGTTCAATTTTATTTTATGTGAAAACATAAAAAGAAAGAAATCATTCTCCTTTGGGTAATCAAGAGCATGCGTTTCAATTTAGTGCAATATATGCAATAGTTGAAAACAACAAGATTCTACAACAACAAGAAAACCATATTGAATCGTCTTTTTCCATTCAGGAAATCTAAAGTAAATACATTTTCACATTACTTTCAAAATCCACAATTGACTTGTATTTCAACAGTGCATTTTGATGATACTATATAAATAACATCAAAATGTGGTACATACGGATCGTAAAAAATGAGATCGAAAAAAGATGAAATCTATATTGAAAGAATCATGATTTTTAAAGATACAAACGTAGAGATATAGGCGAATGTTATTAACGGCATAAGGGGAGGATAATGAGAAGGATATAGAAGAAGGAATCAATTGGAGAATAATGAGTTAATAATGTATAAAGGTGATTTAATATACATCAACCTGTATACTTCTTCCGTTTTTAAAACTATGGAGAGAGAATCATCACGAGATTAATAATGTGATTAATGTGACAAAAATAGAGTGTAGAATAACACAATTACCCTTCATTCATAGTGCATGCAAAAATGTACCAAAATTTGGGTTATTTAAATGAAGGGTAAAGGTGGAAAAAATGCTGCATTAGAAATTTAAAATGACAGATAAATAAAAACAAAGCAAATTGTGAAAAGTGACAGATAAAAAAAACGAAAGGAGTACAATTTATAATTAGTCCATAACTACTAGAACTACCTTAAAACTATTATACAATAATTATTCCCATTGCGTATTTGGTGTCGACATGTTTTTAATGGGAAGTTTTTGCGTAGTGTGTACCTTATACGTAGGTACACACTGCGTGGCACAGTTCTGTCCACACGATTTCATTCTGCATTTAACTGTGTGGTTCAGATCGTGCAACGTCGTGTGTACCTACGTAGGTACAAACTATACAAAAACTTCACGTTTTTAATTCCTGCCTATCCAACCACATTTATTGCTATTTACACTATAGAGACAAGACCATTAATCTAACTTATGAGATGGAGTCTAAAAGCACATTGAAATCCACTATAGAATTATTTAAAAAGAAAACACACACTTCCGTTAATACTATTATTCATAATTAATCAAAGTTGATATATGTATTTGTGTGTGCATAAAAATATATATATATACATACATAAATACAAGAAGATAAAAGAATATTTTTATCATTCTTTTTACGAATGTTTTGGACGTATAAGTAAATCCTGCAGCTTAACTGAAAGTTTTTTTTTTTTCTTAATTTTTTTTTTAAAAAAAAAACTTGACTGAAAGTTAAATTGTGACTATGTTTTCCTATGATGTATTTTACCATATTTATTATTAAAGTCTTGTATCTATTAAGTAAATTTTTTGTTTACAAATACATATCGATCATAATTAATCTTCATCTCGGGCACTTGAAGTAGATGGTGTAAATCTTTTAAAGACACTATTTTAGATATTTCAACATGAAAAATAACACTGCAGCTGATAATATATTTATTTATTTTCAAAATACAGATTCTGTAAAATTTCTTACACTTCTACATCATTCGTTCAGATTATGTAAATTTATATTTATATCTATTTCATTATGTGAAATAGAGACTTTGATCCATTTCATTTTGGATATGGATTCTGTAAACTAAAAAATGTATTTAAAACTGTAAAATAGAGAATTCATTAAGAGGATCTGATGCGAGTGCTTTAAAGATACTAAAACTATACATGAAAAAAGGACATTATTAATGGCACAATATTCAATCTACCGTTGTGGCACCAAAACGAAATTTGACCTTCCCAAAGTCGAATTTAAGTACTACCTCCGGTCCAGAATATAAGTCATCCTAAGTTTGTGCACACAGATTAAGAAACTCAATAAATGATCCAAATTTGATAGTTTAGGACTAAAATGCCCTTAGGCTTGTTTATTAAAAGTAAGAAGAAGAAAAATAAAACATCACAGCAATGTCATTTATTGCTCATTAAAATGACAACTTTCAGCTCCCGTATTTTTCAATAAGTTAAACAAAACAAGTTCTTTCATCTTCTTTCATTGTCTTCAAGCTCTTTTCGAAGCTGCAGAGAAAAATTCTCATTGACCTCTTCATCATCCCAATCATCTTCCCACTGTTGGGTCACTTCTTTCTCATTGTTTGGGTCTCCAAACTCTTCATCCATCATAAAAACCTCGAACCCATCGACGTCCTCAAAGAGAGCTCTCTTATCGACCTCCAAAGAAGATTTTGGCTGTTGGGTTCTTATTGATTGATGTCCTGCCATTTTCTAAAAAGAATTAAACACAGATGATTTTAAGAAAAGGTTATATGGAGTGAAAGGTTTAATGATGAAACCTTATAGGAATTTTTAAGTACAGTACGTAGGTTCAGCAATTTCAAGCATTTTTGGGTAACCAAAGGTCATATTTATTGGGATGTGAATTGACAAGAACTGGAAGCATTAATGCCGCTTTTTAGCATAAGGGTAAAACAGGAAAAATAGCATTAATTATTGTATTGATATGTGAGAATGACTTATATTATGGGATATGTGAAAAATGATAGGATGACTTATATTCTGGACCGGAGGTAGTACAAAATTTGACTCTGAAGGGGACGAATAACCTGTAAAGTCAAAATTTGCACGAAGTGTGATGTCCGAATAAATCAATTGTTGTGCCATTAACAATGCCAAAAAAAATAAAACACTAAAATCTACCATATTTGACATGAATAATATATACTTGTTTACTATTTCACTGCTTAAAAGGAATCTATCGACTTTTTAAATTGTATATTCATAATTTATTTTTTATAATACACATCGATTACTATCCAACTTGATATAAAATATTGACCTACGAATGTAAATAGAATTTTGAGTTTTAGATCGTGGAATATACCCCATATAGGTAAATTTAAATTATGGTATTCAACCTTCAAAGTCAACGTTGAGAGTAAACAATAAGATGTTGAGACATAAACACATTATAGTCCAAGGTTTGACAATATACACCGAGTTGGCGGATCAATGACAATTTTAAAAAAATTCAAGTATCTCAAAAGAGTTGTGTGTATATTTTGCGAATACATGTATTCAAAGTCAATACATATTAATATTTTTCAATTGAAGAAATAAATCATATCATACTTCTGACAAGTGTTTTGATGAAAATATATTCTAATCTTGATCTAAATTTGAAAAGTATTTAATGGACGGGGTATTTCATGATGCAATGGTTGTAGAAAGGTTGTATCAAATGATATATATTGGAGCCTTTCATTTTTACTCTCTTTCCTATCATACACTTTCATCAGAAAAAAAAAAAACACAGTCAAGACGGCGTCGTTTCGGATCGAGACGGCGTCGTTTCGGATCAAAACGACACCGTATTGATGCACTGGCGGGGGAGCTGTGCAAGCTGCACAGTGAGATCGAGATCCCAATGTAAATTAAACACCACAATCTTTACGAAAAACGAGGTTAAAGAAGCTAGTAAAACTGAAATGGAACATGTAGGTCTAGAAAGGCACCAACAATCACATGATGAGTATGAATTAATAGAAATAAAAAAAAAAAAAAAAAAACGTGAATACTATCAATACCTAACACCGTTGCTGCCACTAACTAGGGCATCATCGACAATGCAGTCTCTTGCCTTGGCCTTGGAAACTTTTACCTATCCAAACAAACATAGAAATTGATCACAACAATGGAAGATGACTTCTAAATGAGAGAGTCAGGGGCGCCCCTGTGGGGGGGCCATGGCCCGGAGCCCCCCCCCTCCGAAAATCAATGAATTTAAGGGCCTCGAGCCTAAATTTGGACAGGGACGCTCCCGGAGAGAGTACATCATCTTTTACTGAATGAATAATAAAAATTAGCTTGGCAATGATGTGGAGGAATAAATATACACCCTTCTTTCTTCGATCATCACAATAGCATTTAATAATACAAAAAATGAGCAGATTAATATTTCTTAGCTTCACATGATAGAGGCACATAAAAAATTCAACACAAACATTTGTCAACATCGAAATCAACACAAACATTTTCACTACATAAAAGATGCATCATCATCTTAGAAATGGAAGTATTACCTAATTCCCCCATTTGTGCTTTCCCAAAACAATTCTCACCTCAACTAACGAAAACTCAAAGTACTGCAGCTTTATGTGCAATTGTGGATTACCTGACCATACCTCAGGAAGATGTCGCGGCGTCTTTCTTAATTCAACAACATCTACTGCCAGTCCGTTCCCATTCTAGATCGGTAAAAGCTTTCATCGATTGCAGATCTAAGAAAGTCTCACATCATCTGGATGTGGCAAGAAGAATTTCTAGCAGAAGCTAACAAGGGATTTAGAGCTTATAATGAAGGATTTAGTATATAGTGGAGAGTGGAGAGTGGAGAGTGGAGAGTGGAAGTTAAGGATCATGGGGCGTGGCAGAAGAGAGTGGGGAGTTTTTTTTCTAGTGATAGAGGCACAATAAAAATTATCTGACGGATCTTCAACAATCTTCCACCTGATTTTGATGGCCCACATCACAATCAATTAACACTCACGGGGTGGTTTTTTCTTTATCAATTGGAAAGAATAATGATATGTGTGCAATGAACTTTGTGGAGTCTCTGTGAAACCACTACTGTGATGGTAGCCAATGGATTAAAGTGATGAATTATTTTTATTTTATGATGGAATTAAAACTAATATGTGAAAATGACAACAACACCCAAGTTGTATACAATTTAGTAGAAGTATCTTTTATATCATAAACAATTTAGTAATAGTAGAAGTATATATACAATTCACACAATTGTATACAATTTAGTAGAAGTATCTTTTATATCATTAAATAATTTAAGTACGTGTGGATCATTTTTTAATCATTTTCAGATGTTTAATTAACAATAATGCTAAGGTCCAAAAAGTTATTTGTAAGAAAAGTAATTTCTTAATAAGTGTCTGATGCACATGTTCTACACAACCAAATGCTGGAAAGAGTACAATAATGGGATAATAATGGATGAAAAAGTAAATAAAAATATGAGTTTTTAAGATGAAAATTATTGATTTTATTACTCCTTCCGTTTATTTAATCTATCACGGTTGTCAAAACACTCCTTAAGGAGAGTAGTTAATGTTTGACTTAACATCAAAATGACAACAACACCCAATGTGTTATAAAACTATGAAAATAATGGAGGAAGAACAAGAGGAAATACAAATATAGAAGAAGGGAAAATAACTTGTGTATTATTCTAACGATATAATGGGGTATTTATAGTAGAGACCACAATAATCTGTATTTATAGTTAATGTTTGACTTAACATCAAAATGACAACAACACCCAATGTGTTATAAAACTATGAAAATAATGGAGGAAGAACAAGAGGAAATACAAATATAGAAGAAGGGAAAATTACTTGTGTATTATTCTAACGATATAAGGGGTATTTATAGTAGAGATCACAATAATCTGAATTAATCACAAATCTACTTAAATCAATCAGAATAATAGATAATCCATTAATGATATTATTTCATAACACTCCCCCTTGGATATCTATTATTTAAACATACAACAGATATGATATTAATTCAACCACATCTACTGCCAGTCCGTTCCCATTCTAGATCGGTAAAAGCTTTCATCGATTGCAGATCTAAGAAAGTCTCACATCATCTGGATGTGGCAAGAAGAACTTCTAGCAGAAGCTAGCAAGGGATTTAGAGCTTATAATGAAGGATTTAGTATACAATGGAGAGTGGAGAGTGAAGAGTGGAAGTTAAGGATCATGGGGCGTGGCAGAAGAGAGTGGGGAGTTTTTTTTTCCTAGAGTAGTGATAGAGGCACAATAAAAATTATACAACGGATGCTACAACAATCTTCCACCCTTGATTTTGATGGGTCCACATCACAATCAATTAACACTCACGGGTGGTTTTTTCTTTATCAATTGGAAAAGAATAATGATATGTGCGCAACACTCTTGTGGAGTGCACAAACCACTACACAAGTGGTAGTCATGGATTAAAGTGATAAATTATTTTTTATGATGGGTCCCAACGGAATATGTGGTGTTGATTGTGTTATGTAAGATGTTGTGGTTGAAAATATAGTGTATGTATCACTACTAATTGGAAAATTATCACGATGGTTTTTTTTTTTGTTTTTTTAATCTGAAAATAAGTTTTTTTTTTTTTTTTTTTTTTTTTTGTGTGTGTGTAGAAAAACCCGGGTTTGGGCCGGATAAATTGGAAAAAACGGGTAATTTGACTGTTTTTTACTCGAAAATATAATATAAGATTAACTGAAAAATTATTTCGTTGTCGTCTTTCACGGCTTTTTTTTTTTTTCTTTCTCAATTTTGGTCTCATATGTTTTCAATTATCGATTTTGCTCCTGTAACCTTAAGAAACACATCAATTTCAGGACACTTAAATTATCCGGCGAGATCTCTTCGATTTTTTTTTTAAAAATATTCCAACCCATAGTTACCCGGTTGGCTTGTCTAGAATACTCAACGAAAAATCAAACGGTGTCCAAAATCTCAAAATCAAGAATTTGGCCATAAGTTGTCTTCTACAAAGTTGATGCTCTATTTCAAGTACATATATCTTCAAGTCTCGATCTTTCTGAAATCGAAAATCCAATTTTTTTTCTTTATTGATTATGTTTTTGATGATCGATGTTTTAGTTTATTGTTGAAACGAATGTAATTAAGATTGATTGCAAAGTATCCATGACAAGGTTCTTTTTATTTTGGGTTGGAATATTTAAAAAAACCGAAGGTCTTGTCGGAAAATATAAGTGTCATGAAATTGATATTTTTTTAAAGTTACGGATTTAAAATCTATAATTGCAAACGTATGAAATTGATGTGTTATTTTAAGTTACGGAGCTAAAATCGATAATTGCAAACATACGAGACCGAAATTGATAGTACCTTTAATCGTTAAGGGACAAATTTTGCAATTTCCCTTCCAATTGCATACATCACAGCCCCCCCCCCCCCACCCCACCCCACCCTAACTTGCATACATCAGAGATTCAAAGCTCCACCCACTTTTCACTTCTACCCACACGTTTCACACTCTTCGATAGTCGATACGTACGTTCAATTCCTTAGGCTCACCCCAATGGTTTTCCTTTAAACCACACTCCAAACACATCGGTTTTCGTTCCAG
Source organism: Gentiana macrophylla (assembly GCA_026214975.1). Classification (NCBI taxonomy): domain Eukaryota; kingdom Viridiplantae; phylum Streptophyta; class Magnoliopsida; order Gentianales; family Gentianaceae; genus Gentiana; species Gentiana macrophylla. The sequence goes on from CM047816.1 coordinate 100,478,185, forward strand.
TTACACTTTTCAAACACTTTATAAATCAATTCACTCCAACAACTACCCTTTATACCAACCTCTTAAAACATTTTTTCCTTTCATATTAATTATAAAAACAATACATATTACTTTTTTCCACATGTATATATATCCACCAAACCCTTTTGGTCAATTGCAACGTCTCCGGCACAGAACACTTCGTCTCCGGCGACAAGCCTCTACACCACTCTTTAAACGGAATAAATTTCCTGCACAATTCCCTCCACCTACCTTAAATTATTCCACCATAATTCAAATAAAATATTTTATATTTTGTATTGCAAAATATTTTATATTTGCAACGTGAAGAAATCATTTTGCCTTTTTGTTGTTGTTTTTTTTTTTTTTTTTTTTTTCATCACCATAAATAAATTTTCATAAAAAAATAGTACTCAAATGAAAGAAATTGATACATAAAAAAAATAGTTGAGATAAAAATAGGAGTAGAGATGAGAGAGAATGAATGATTTGTGGTATTTTTTTTACTCCAAAGACAACTCCAATTCACAAGTGAGGCTTCAAGGAATTTGGAGGAAGAGTATGCTTTCAAGTGACTATTGTGATAATAAAGTGGGTAAAGTTTACTTTAAAAAGGCTTTGGAGTGTTGAATCCAGTGCCCATCTGGTTGACTTCAAGAATATTTAATTCTTAGTGTTTTATTTTTGGCACATGTATAAGATTTATTTTACAAAACTAGACTTTAAAATATTTTTTGAACGTTAATTTGAAATTGCAGAACTATTTTGACACCATGTGTGACGCCCATGTCCCAGATACCGAGTCCCTATCCGGAAAAGAACGTCTGGTATATATGCATATAATTAAAGTTTAATCTAATTATACACGTAAGCCTTACGTAAGCATACATCAGAGGACAAGCGGAAGGCAAAACGACTGACTCGGGTAAATGAAACGACAAATAAACGATCGAAAGTAACACATGCTGCAACTATTACATCACCAAGACTATCTTTAACCATTAAATACAGTATGTCTATCGCAACTTGATAAACATAAACCCAAATCATCAGTTTCTATCAATACAAGGATAAAAGAATCTATACCAGATTACAATGGAAAATAAAGAACAAAAGACTTCATCTGCATCATCTCCGGGTCACTCCTTAGTGGCCTCAAAAACAACCTACAAATGCATCACCTTCTCGGGGTGGGGACAAGAGAGAAGAGGGGGTAAGTACATACGTACTTAGTAAGGGTTAGAAGAAACGGTTATACACAATATGTAACATATCATACATAACAAGTAAATTCTACAATCTCTACAACATAGGTTGCATTGAGATCACTCTCACCTTCTACTAGATCACATAGTACATCCTCACGCACATAAGTTTGTTACACCAATATCAGAGGACACTGTGAATTGTGAGAATGCACCGAGACATATTAAGCACCTCTCAAGGGGCATGGACTTAAGTCTCCATGTGGGAAGTTGCACGTTGTCCCTTGACACATAACTCAAAAGGGTTGCAAGGTTCCCATGCTTCGATTTAGAAACGTGTCTTACCAGTGATATTGACGTTTTAGCTTTTAGACAACCACATATGTATTTACGAGTTAAGTACTAACCACCTGGTTCATTCACGTATAAGGCTTCCTAAAGACTTCTAGTCCTAGACATTCTAATTACACTATCTAGCACATTGTAAAAGGATCAATGACTACTAAGTCAATGTCCCACAAGGCCTAAACAACGCCTTCCGGTGCTCCCACCTTCTCCCCGCAGAGGGTCTCAGTTGTGGTGCAAAACCAAGGCTACCAGAAGTCGAACTTAGACATTGCAAATTAACATATAATGTTCCATAAGAACATACAAACCACGTTGTATCATTTAATACTCATAAAAACAATCGACTTTTTCCACATAAAACAATCAACCTTTTTAACCACCATTGATTTCTTTTTGTTGTTGTTTGTACATGCTTCATGGAATTTTAAGAAACGTGGGCGGGCGGTTCATATATATTTGCATGTGTGTAATGAAAAGATTCGTAGGTGATATAATTCTCTTGATCTCTGCTACGACAACAGCAGCTACTAACATCATGAACACAAGGGAAAAGAAAATAATTCCGGTTATAGAAGAACATGTCTCCATCTTCATAGCTGGTAAGCAAAGACTTCAAAAACCGTGGTTTTGTTTTTCAGCTTATTGTTTGAACCCTTTAATTTCACCGTGATTGAGTGTCTTTGTGACTCATTTGCTACTTCTTCTAATTGACATGAAATAGTACCTTTAATGGTTTTGTTTTATGTTCTTGGTTTCACAAAAAAAACATCCATGTTAGTCAATTTGTGTTGGATATTGTTGTGATTCACAAAATTTTCATGCCAATAGAAGCTTGATCATGGCTTTAAATATATACACTTTTTTGGATTATTTATATTGACATAAAAGATTATGCCAATAGGATAAACCAAGAGAAGTGTGAGTAAGTTTTTACAAAAGTTATTGTGGTCTATCCTTCTGCATGTGCATTTCTTATGCCAAAAAACTAATGGCTTTGTTTAATTGGATATCAAATAGATTATTATTTTTCCTTTGATAGCATATTTTCATGTGCAATGGTATCTTGCATCATTTTTGCTTCTATACTTTGACTCATTTTACTAAACATTTTATCTTATATTTTACTTGGATTTGCTCATTTTGGCTTGAACACTAATCCGTTCTTGGCGAAGAATTTGATGTTTAAGTATTGATTGGTTCATGTCTGTTACATGCTCTGTGTTTAGTTTAAATAGTGCTTACCTTGGTAATATACGCAGTGAATTTTTATTGTACTCTAAAAAATAATTATAGAATTGTACAAACAGTTAATTTGGCATTCTTTTTCTTTGGAAATAGTAAAATTGTTTAAGAGACTTCTTTCATTCTTTGACCGATGTAGGGATGATTGAAGATGGTAAATACGGCGCCGGGCACAAAAACCCATATTTGCTGCACATTTATGGGAAGTTATTGTGTGGTGCGGGAATTTAAGGTGAAGTGACGGGTGAAACGATCAGAACCACACAGTTTAAATACAGAATGAAAGTGTGTGGTGTGTGGTGTGCCACACGGTGTCTCCACACCGTGTGGAGACACCACACAGTAACCTCCCCACATTTATGTACAAAAGGAGAGGTGGTTTTTTCTTGAATTATGAGGATAGTTTTCTTGGTTGTCATGTTCAGGTCTTGTTGTCCCCTTGCGCGTGTTCAGTTACATGTGGTGATCACTAGAGTTTAGGGCTTATTTATATTGTATGCTTTAAGTTTTATACTACACAACAATAATATTCAAATACATTGTCTTATCGGAGATATTTTGTATTCAGGAGAGATTCTTGAGAATAAAAGGGTGTCATTTTGCTAGCTAGACAGTACTAGTTAAATGTTTGCTATATATGATGCTCTTGCTAGGAGTAGTAGCACCGATCGAGACACTCGATCTTAGCACATCGGAAGCTTATGCGATTTACGATATGAAACATAACTAATTAATCCTATGAGAAGGTTAGTAGATTTACCCATACCGGAGAGAGATGATAAAATCGACCAAGGGAGAAGCCGCAGTCTTCCGGATTGTATCTCCTAGCGACGACTGGTGGACGTCGATCCTCGCCGTAGAACCTCCTCGAATATGCACAAGAAAAACCCTAGTTTTTCTTCTCTTAATGACTAGAACGAGAAACTAATTTTTTTCTTCTTTTAATGTATAAGTGGCGCCAAATCAAGTGTGTATTGTGTTGGGATGAACTCTCTTTATATAGGAAAATAACTAGTCAAGAGAGTTATCATTTTCACACCACAAAAACCTATTCCCATAAGGAAAAGATATTTTTGCTACAAAATAAGAGATAATTCCCAAAAAATCAATCTCTTATTTTTCCATCAATTATCCAACAAATAGATAATTAATTAATTACACAAATGACATAATCTAGGAAAATTTCTTCTCCTAATTATCTCAAAATAGGCGCCACTTTTTTAATCATTTTTAATAGAAAATGTCTTTTCTATTTTACATATTATTTACCAAATAAATAATGTTGCATATTCATTAAATAGACCAACTATTTAATTTATTCTCGAGGTTTCATAAAACGAGAAAACTCTCGCGTGTTAGGAGCCAACCCGGGGACCATGGACCTATAACAAGTAGCTACAATGAATTGAATAAAATATTCATCGAACAGAATATTTCTACTCAACTCATTAATTCCGGAATTACGCCACCATAAATCTGAAACTGAACTCTATTGATTATAGATATAACTTATTCTCAAAACGTCGAGTCGAGTCGATAAGTGTCCATTGATATAATCATTTCAAATAAACTAACCCTCCATAGACTATCCGTACCGAAGTAGGATTATTTCCGTAAACCTTCTTCACTACATCTTATCATTATTTACCATTAACCCACTAGTGATCAATTAGTTCATAACCAATATGAACTCCCGGGATCGATCAGTTTCTAGGATCAACAAATAAGGGGATTGTCTTTCTACTTCCCGCAGGAAGGAATGAATTCCATATCTGTGAGACCCACACTTCTCGCTCATTCCAGAATAGTGCCAACGTGAAAGTGATTCGGACCGCGACCTTTTCGTGTTGTTTTCGTGTTGTAAAGCGTGTTGTTTTCCATTTTGTAGTTGTTTTCGCTCATTCAGTATTCTCGGGACTTTGATCCATTCCTCTTCTTCTCTTTCGGCTACAACATGTTTATTACGGCTTAAGAAATCATCAATGATTTCTTCTTCTTCTTTACTGAATTCTGGTTCGTCCTCGTGTTCCAAATCCTTTTCGAATTTATCATCCAAATCATCTTCTACTTCATTGTTTCCGGAGTTTTCTACTCCGTTACTTCCACATATCCTTCCACTTCAGGTAATAACAGCATTCACCTCTCTCGGGTTTCTTTCGGTATTACTAGGTAATCCTCCCAGAGGTCTACTGTTCTTTCTTTCTCCTTCCCTACTCAAGTGATCTTCCATATTTCGTACATATACTTATATAGTTCTCATCCTCGTGTCAAGTCCACTCATGGATGTTTTTAAAGTACTCATGTCCTTAGTGACTGTACCTATAGAAGTCATCATAGTTTCCATATTCTGAGCTTGGGTAGACATCACACCCATCATATTTTCCATTAATTTTTCCCATTTATCAACTCCTACTACGGGCTGAGTTGAGCTTTGAGTAACTGGTATACTTTGAGTGGTGTGTTGTGGGTATGATCTGGGTGGTGATTGATGGTTTTGGTTTGAAGAATTTCCCTGGTAACTTTGGTTTTGAACATTAGTATTGTACGAGCTTTTGTACTGAGTTGGATAGGGTGGTTGTCCTTGCTTACTTGGGTTTTCGGACCAACGAAGGTAGGATGGTCTCTTCTAATGGCATTGAATGAGTTTGAATAGGCGTTATTTAAATTCCTATGCTATTGCAGAAAACTCACTTCTTCCCTCGAGTATCCTTCGGATTCTTCCATTCCATTGTCATCATTTCTCATACCATCATTCGGATATTCATTCGACATTTTACCTTCCAAGCTTAGGTTCTTACTTCCTTGCAAGCCATCAAACTTTCTACTAAGATTTTCCAAGTGTGCTAAAACTTCTGAGTTTGATGTAGATTCACCTACAAATTCTACTTTCCTCGTGCTAGAACCGGTTTCCCACATTCGGTTATTCTTAGAAATTTTCTCAATAGCATCGTAAACAACTTGTGCTTCACTCATCATTAAAGAACCCCCACATGCATGATCAACATCAGCACGTGAGTCCTTTCTTAATTTACGACAGAAAAGTTGAATTTGCATGTCAAGAGAGTAACCATGATCGGGACAGGCTCTTAACAGTTTTTTAAATCTTTCCCACGCATTTCCAAGTGTTTCCTCGGATCCTTGTCTAAAATTAGCAATTTCGACCTTCAACTCCAAATTCCTACCCGGAGTGAAATATTGTTTTAGAAACTCAGTTTGAATGTCCTGCCAGCTTGTCAACGAATGATGTGGGAGTGACATAAACCAGTCTCTTGCCCTTCCTTTTAGGGAAAAAGGAAACATTGACATTCTTGTCAATTCACGATGAGCACCTTGGCTTTTGGCCGTGTTACACAGTTTTTCAAAAAGATATAGGTGATGATGCGGATCTTCGTCATCCTCACCTAGGAATTGGGCTCTCGTGTCAATTAAGCCAAAAAGATGGGATTTTATTTCAAAATTATTTGCTCCATTGTTGGGTAAACGAATTGGATTGTTAGTTTCATTCCTTCTCAAGGTCTGATCACAAATAAGTCTTGGGTTTGGTGGGTTATTATTACGATGATTATTATGGTTTCGGTTCTGATTATTGGGAATTGGTGGTGGAGGAAGATTTTGTAATGGTGGATTAGGATTATTGAGGTTTTGTCCATGTCCTTGGGCATGAGCAAGCCCTTGTTCAGGTGGTGTTTCTTCACTGGCCTCGGCCATTTCCGTACCTCGAGTTGATGATTCCTGGTGAGATCTGTCTCCAAGATGTCCTTGGCTGGTTTGACCACGTTTATTCTCTCCTCTTAACTGCCTTTCGTAAGTATTTATATCAGGCTTATAAGGAGTAAGTAGGGCCTTACCGCTTCGGGTCATCAACTACAAAATGGAAAACAACACGAAAACAATAAAAATAACATGTGGCTACTTACCAATGAGGTAAGTACCAAGAAAAAACAAAAATAGAAATGTGATTTAGAAAAGTGTTGACTTATTCTCAAGAATTTTGAACTAATGCAAGTAGTAACCATAGACAAAATGAATTAACGTCGTTTCCCCGGCAACGGTGCCAAAAACTTGGTCTTCGTTTAACTGGTGTCCAATCTTACCGGCAGTGTACCGGGTCAAATTGTAGTCTAGTCTAGTGAACAAGGTCGTCTCCTCAGGGAAATGAAAATATAATTCAAAATGTGGTCAAACACCAATTAGCTGTTATTATCTCAATCTAAGTCGCAATCCTTACCATGTAGAGTGAATGAAATGACACTATAAATAATTAGACATATAGATACCAATGTAATAAATACTAAAATAGATAGTTATATATAAGAAGAACTAACCAAGACAATATTATTGAACCATGATCTCTTTTAGTTTAATGGATGTGATCGAACTTCCTGTTTTAAGGTGTAATTGATTATGTGAAACGGTATACTCCTCAGCTAACAATTTCCCCTCATACGAGTGCACGAATTTGTTCTATGCCTCCTCCTTGGTAAAACCTCGATTAAACCTAATGATTTGACATGATAATCTCTCGAGTATAAATATTCTGTCCCTGGATAAGAAAGAGGGTTCCGTTTGTCAGACGGCCAATTTTACCTTCCAGTCTTTCTACTATTTTCTCATATCCTAACGTCTCTGGTCGGTTCATGATTAGGTTATGTTTACATCCCATCTTGGTTAATTACGTCAATACGGGTCATCAATTAGTCCAAGTAGAAAAAGATTCATCATATTCAATTTTTAATCAAATTTTAACATAGTCATCATCCATTTCCCTAAAAGATCAAAATAGCTCAACTCATGTCTTGGCTAGTTGTATAATTAGCCTATAGTCATTATTAATACTACTATATAGATACTTATATAAATAACAAACATAATAACATTAGAACATTACGAATACAATTGTTGAGTTTGGGCTTTTATCCTCTGAATGTAACAACAGCTTATGAAATCAACAATCTTTGATAATTACTCTAAATATTACAATGATAATAATACTACTTTTTATGGCAGAATGCTTACTAAAATAATATTTACAGAGAGTATTTAAGATAATATATATATAGATAGAGATATATATATTGGTACGGTTTTTTTCTTCATAAATGAGGGCTATTTATAGGCTGAGTTTTCTGATCCGGCGTGCGCCGAGACTGATCCGCGTCTGCGCCGAGATCGATCCGCGTCTTGCGAGATCGATCGGCGTGCGCGGATTAATCTGGTTTGAGTACTTCTTGTGAGACGCATGTGGAGTAACATGATTTAATCATCACATAATCCGGCGTGAACCGGCTTATTCCGGCCTACGCTGGTTTTTGATAAATATCAACCACATGATCAGATTTTTATATTTTTGATTCCGATTCTTCTACTTTGTATCACATAATACCTGCATAAATCAAAAACAACAAAACCACAGGTAAATCTGATAACAAAAGGTATATATTATATTACGATATTTATTTGTAAATATTAGATTTTTATAAGTTATATTAATACTTTTTAAGATATTTAGATAAAATTATTAATAATATGTTATAAAATATTATAAACTTTAGTTATAAAGTTGACATATATCAACGGTCACACCATAAAGTGTTCTGGACGCATTAATGGTGGTTTAATCAATAGACCCCATACTTTGATTAACTTCACCACGGACTAATATTTCAAGTGTATCACCATAAACTTAATCCTCATGTGTGACACACACTAAGTTTTTTGGCTACATATGATACGATTTGGGGTTTTCAGTAGTGTATTACTTACAAGCACGAATCAAGTAATAAGATGAGAATAAATCTGTCATTTATTAATTCTAAAAATAATTACATAAATTATCTTTCGGGCGCTACTTCCAACAGCTCTATGGCCTTTCCACAACATGTGATCTTTTGTTTAATCTTTCTTTGTATATAACACCAGCCCATTAGTGTCTTGGTATTGCACAGTATCAACTACCGTGTATTGAAGGATTGGTTGTTTTCAGTTTCAAATATTTACATTTCTCAAGGTCCCCTATGTACTTTGAAAATATCTTATTTATCATGTTATACTTGCACCGCATCACAAGCCAGTATTAAGGTGTCCCCGTTAGATGCTCTTTCTGTTAAAAACTTAGAGGAGAGTACAAGCAATTTGCATACATGCAGAATAAACTGAGAAAATATAATTTCAGGTCACTGTAACACGCTTTATTTCATTTCAGGTCGTGTCAGACCTGACATTTATTTTTGAGTTCCCCGTGGAATTTTTCCCCCTCGCCCCGTGGAAATTTCCCCCAGCCCGTGGAAATTCTCCCCTGATCCGGTTGAATTTTCCTCCAGCATGTGGAAATTTCCACGGGCTGGGGGAAAATTCCACGGGGCGAGGGGGAAAATTTCCACAGGGAACTAAAAAAAAAATGTCAGGTCTGATCCGACCTGACATGAAATAAAGGGTGTTAAAATGACCTGAAATTATATTTTCTCGAATAAACTAGGCATACGCACAACCACACTCATGTATTATACCTCATGGCTGCAGTGGGCATAAACCGTGCATTGCACGGTGTGAAAACACTAGTATATTTGAATGTGAGAAGATGCATGCCCCTTTTTTTAATGTTATTTTTTATGCCTATGGACATGTGTCAACCTATGAAGAGAACATATGTGGGATGGAATAGACATGACAAGTGTCTTTGCTTGTGAATCAACATGGAGCTTAAATGGTGTCATTTCTGGTGAAGGTGAACCTACAACATCTGCAGGGTAGTACGGCATCGTTTCAACATTGAGGTTTGGGAAGGAAAAAAAAAAAGAAAAAGGAAGTGACGACGAAGAGTGGACGACCAAGGTTGTTCGCTCTTTATATATAGTCTATACTAATCTAATAAGATCGTATTCCGATATACATGGTGGTGGAGAACGGCTTGTTCGCAAATGATTTGTTTGAGGCAAATGAGTTGAGCACACATGGTGAGCCAATCTTCAAAAGTAAATTTCAGCACGTTTATTAAACGAACGTGTTTGAGCTTGTCATTGTATTAAACGAGCTCAAATGTAAATTTGAGATGCTTGGCTTTGTTCAATTCGTGTAAAAACCAGTTCCGCAAAGAATAAAGAATAAAAGATCAATCAAACTAAAGTTAAATAAGATGCTTAGATCACAACTTTTAGTTACATTCTGGGGACCATTTTCATAATTACCTCACAAATAAGACTGTAAACGCTGCTCACAAGCCGCTCGATGCTCAACTCATGAAATGTTCTCTCGTATATGGTTTAACTGAACTCGAGCCAAACTTGAGCATATCATCATGGTCAATGAGTCAAACTTGAACATATTAAACCTTGACTCGAAATATTCACAAGTTTTATCGAGCACTATTATTATATATAATAAATACGTATTAGTTTGCATTTTTAACAAGCTGAACTCAAGCAAATTCAATCTTAACATTTTTGCTGAGCATAATCGACCTCAAAAGTGCACTAAATTTTTTCGAGCATAATCGAGCCGAACTCGAACATAATTGAAACTTAATCGAACCAATCTCAAACAATTTTAACCTAGTCGAACGAAACCGACCCAAGTTTGAACATCACCATTTAAGGGTTGTTCGACTCGATAAACGAATGTTTGATTCAGATCGGAGTCTTCAACTGGGCTTGTCACTGCACTTTGGGCTGATCTGCGTCTTCGATTTTAACAACTTACGATACCAATGACGCTTTCTTCAAACAAAAAAAAAAAAAAAAAAAAAAAACCAATGAGGCCCGTGATCCACATCGATTATTTCGATACTTTCAAACCAAAGGTTCGTAAAAACCGAACCTCAGGCTCGATATCACGCTTTTTCGCCCTCGAAATGCACCCCCTGAAACAGCACAAAAGACTGATAAAACCGTAGAGAACTAGTACAAGCAAACAATTCAGTCGTACTGTCGTAGTAGTGAAAAAAAAGTTGCATACATCTCCGATCACCGGAAGCATTTTCAGGCATTGTTTCCGATGGCAGATCAAGCCGGCGTGCACGAACCAGTTGCTGAATCGTATGTGGAAAAGATAACTGAGAAGTTCCATGGCCACGATTCTTCATCTTCTTCATCGTCAGATTCCGATGACGAGAAAAAAGACAAGAAATCGTCTGCGTCTGCTGTCAAATCTAAGATCTATCGCCTCTTCGGCCGTGAAAGGCCTGTGCACAAAGTCCTCGGCGGTGGAAAACGTACGTATTTACTGCATCTCTCTCCTTTTCTTTCTTAAATTATGTTCAGACTGTTTGTATGCTTAGCATTACGTCAGCTATTGCTTTTGAAGCTTTCAAATCGCTTCTTATTTTTCATGATGCACTTTACCATCTGTTTGTTTGTATTCCGTAGCTTGGCGGCTGAGCTTTCTGTATGTTAGATCTATGTTATCAGTTTGATTCATGTTCGTTTTCTATCCAGAGCTTAACCTTAGCACATTTATGTCAAACTTGCTTGTTATGATAATATATTTTGTTCTAGTATTGCATTTTGTGATTAGGTAGCTTCTTTACACTCATCCAGCTGTAATTATGCACCCATTATTTTCTGCAACTTGACCTGTTTATCTGTAATGTTTCCATGAGCTTAGAGATATATGCGAAGTGAGCAATAATTTGTATGGAGGCTTAACTTTTGTAGGGGTGTAGATGCATATGCAAACCATTAGATTAGCTTGTTTGTAAGTATAATTTTCACATTTTGAAGGACGAGCCCAGAACATGGGTTTGGAAGCTAATTATGTGAACTGAACTTTCCTCTTGACGATTCAGTAGATTACTTCATCAGCTTCTCCCTTTTGCTGTATGATGTGTACGTTCTATGTTATGCATTAACGTCTATATGTACGTTCTATGTTATACATTTACGTCTATTGTTAGTTTTTTTTTTCGGTTTGTAATTATTGGCAATTGAGTTCCTTCAGCTGTTAGATTTATATCCTGACTTTGAAGTGTTCTTGTTGTACATATAGCTGCCGACGTTTTCCTGTGGAGGGACAAGAAAATTTCTGGTGCTGTGCTTGGAGTTGCCACTGCAGTTTACGTGCTCTTTGAATTGCTTGAATACCACTTGCTGACGTTGATATGCCATATACTAATTGTAGCTCTGGCGGTGCTTTTTCTCTGGTCAAATGCATCCACTTTCATTAACAAGTAAGCTCTTAGGCATTTGAAAACATCTTCCACCGGGAAATTCTGCTGTGGAGACTCCTTAATATGGACTTCAACTTTCATCCAATCAAATTATGACACATGTCGCAGATTTAGTGTGTTTGATGTCACATATTGTATTTTGAATGGATACAATTGAAACTCTTTATTAGGGAGTCTCCGCGATAGAATTTTGCCCATTTAACTGCATTATGTGGTGACTAATCTTGCGGTTTTCTTGTGCTAGGTCCGCTCCTCAAATTCCCAAAGTGTCTCTCTCTGAAGATATATTCTTGGAAGTGGCTCATGCAATTAGAAATGAAATTAATCAAGCCCTTGCTGTTCTACGAAATATCGCGTCCGGGAGAGATGTGAAGCAATTCCTTGCTGTATGCATATATCTTGATTCTTCTAGTTTTCTTTTTGCTTTTACAGTCCATGTCTTTATTATATATCTGGTCCTTGATATGTTAGACATTGTTTTGTTGTTGAAGATAGAATGTTTCTCTGTATCAGGTGATTGCGGGCTTGTGGGTTCTTTCAGTTCTGGGGAGCTGCTGCAATTTCTTGACCTTGTTTTACATATGTAAGTAACTTGCGCCTACGGTTCAGAAATTTTGTAGCAGAGAGTCTTTAAATATTAATGCACATCCCATCCGTATCCATATCATATTCTTTTTGTTTTGTTTTGAAAACTGCATTCATATATCTGTATCTACGTATATGTGTCCGTGGAACCCTCCTCCTTATGATATAATCTCAGTCTTTCCATACAGTTGAGTATATAACGTGTTCTTCTAAATCTCTTCAGTCTGCCAATAATTTTTTGCTGTTTTTCTCGGGCCTAGCTTTCATCTTTCTGCATACGGTGCCTGTTATCTACGAGAAATACGAGGACCAAGTAGATTCATTTGCTGAAAAAGCAGAGGCAGAGATCAAAAAGCAGTATGCTGTATTTAATGAGAAAGTGTTGAGCAAAATCAAAATCCCAAGAGGTCCTCTGAAAGAGAAAAAGCTGTCCTAGCTCCTAGAGAGAGACATCAATGGCTTTTCCCTGTATGTTCTTGTGACTTGAATCTCTAGGTCTTGAGTTTTTGTTTATTTATAATTATGTTTCAGTTTATTTTTTTTTCTTTTAGTTGGCTTAAAAATTCAGACTGACCATTATGAAATCCACATTTTTAATTTAGTGAATGGCCTACTTGTAGAAGTTGTTTATTATGATTAGAATGTATGGATTTGAAGCTATTTAGTGTTTATTAAGTTGTTGAATTCGCGTTGGTATTTCATTTAATTTTGTTTCATTTCTCAATTTGATTTATCTTTTAAAGTAGTTTCTAGCGGCGCCACTTAAAATTATACCGAGACTACTCTTTTGTGACATTACACATGTTCGACCTTTTACAAGTGGAATAACTTGGTTTAGAATTGATTTTTAAAACGGTTAGAGGGTCTTACAATCGACTTTTTGAAAGTTGATTATGTAATTTAGAATAGAATTTGAAACTTAGTTGCAGAATGGGTGTGTTAGTATATGTAAGATCACTACTCCAACTGTAGAGAGAATGTACAGTTAAATATAAACGTCCATTTTTCATGATATCAGAGAGCACGAGGTCACGCGTTCAAATGTCTCTGTGTGCTTTGTTAACCCGTTTATATTTTTATAAGTGTTGGGTCTTTTTTATGACCTTATAGTGAGTGCCCTTAATATGTCATTATGGGCCACGTTGACCCAACATTGTTGTAGGCTCAAACTTGAAGGAGCGTGTTGAATTGTTTAAAACATTAATTATCTACCTCTTCATGAATTTAAACTTTCATTTCATATTTATAAATTACACAATACATTTATGGCAAAAATGGAGATGGAAAATTACAGAATACAGAGATATAGTACAATTTTACACATTCAATTATCAAAGGGTTCTTTTCTTTTAAAGAAATAAAAATTATCAAGGGGTTCTTCAAGGAACCAAATCTAGATGATTGCCAGTAACTTTGGAACTAGGATGATGATCACATCACATGGAAACATCAAGCTCCCTCCCATAGCCTATACTTCTTTCAAAAGATCCCCACAATATAAAGTGAGATGTGATGACTAGTATACACCTTTGTCGACTCAATCGAGGGTCTTTAAACGCATCACATCCAACGTTTTGTAGCACCACAAAATCGTCGTAGCATTCCACTGAAATTCGACTTTTGAAAAGTCAAATGTATATACTGAACTTTATTTTTCAATGTGGTGCCGAGTAGGTGGTGTCGTATACATAGAGCCACAACATGTGTCATTATACAGTTTATCACCATTGATCAATGTGTAGGATTATAGATTGATGCGAGTCTCGTGATGATCAATGGTGATCGGAAGGTATGTAATGGAAGAGGTAGTGGATATCTGTAATAGATGTATCGTTGTTGGTGAGGATCTTAAAGGAAGTAAGACAACTGTTCCTTCTTTCTCGAACCCCCTTCTCCGTAGAGTTCGTTCCATTGCTTCAACTCGTTCATTATAGCACCCTCTGAAGCAAAACTAGCTGCAACCTGCATCAACATTATAGCCAAAACAAAGTATTAAAAGAAGTGGGAGGGCATAATCAAATAGTGTAATCGAGTCGAGGAGTCGAGTCTATACTTATCAGGAGGCATCTTTAGTGGCACCACACCATGTTTACTATGGCACCACACTGTAGGTGAGGTTCGACTTTTTAGAGGTTGAACCTCATTGTGGGGCCCCCAAAGTAGGTTCGGTGTGGGTGCCACTAAAGACTTCCTTATTAGGGTTTGAGCTCGATTTGACTAAAAAAGATCTAGTTCGAAACTGGACTCTTACTCAAACGAGTTATAAAAGGTAACACTGAAATCAACTGGTTTGACTTTCGAGAGATTGATTATCACATTCGATCTCTGGAAAGTCGAACCTCTGATGTGAGGTTCACAGAGGTTCGACTTTCCAGTGATCGAACCTCATTGTGGTGCCCCTAAAATATGTTTAGTGTGGGTGCCAGCAAAGACTCACTTATTAGGGTTCGAACTTGACTTGACTAAAGAAGCTCAAGTTCGAAACTCAACTCAAACTCAATCGAATTGTAAAATGTAACTTCAATCGACTCGAACTTGAGCAACACAACTAAATTATTGTACCTGATTTTTAGCCTGTCTCATGTCTTCCATGTTTAAGGGTCTCAGAGTAATCACTCTTTCTTCTTTATTTGCTTCTTCTGAATCCAATGCATCAACAGAGCTTTTTCCTTCTGGATGCTTCTTTTTTCTCTCCTAATAATTGGAAGAAAATTCGGATTATTAGATGAGGCATTTCATCAAACAGTTTAGGATCACTATAAAATAAAAATAAAAAAGCAATATCTTTGGATCAAAATCTTACCATTTCTTTTAGCCTCTCCTGTTGCATAAGTTCTCTGACTGGCCTATAAGCTGCAGTTACACAGATATTCTGCTTTCAAGAGATTAATACCAAACAGTCAATATCAAAAATAAAAGACAACAAATTTAACATTCAATCGCTTCGAGTCTTTTAAAATATATATAATCTGCTAAAAGAAACTGGTGCAAGTGTTATAAAGACTTTAAAATTGCAATTTAAATGGTTGGAAGCAGACACAAACCTTAAGATCACTTCCACTGTATCCTTCAGTCATGACTGCAAGCTCTTTAAAGTTTAGGTCTTCTGCTTTCTCTTTTGACAAAAGAGTTTTCAATATCATTCCTCGGCTTTCTGCCGAAGGAAGATCAACCATGATCCTGTTTACAGAAAAAAAATTTGTATCGTATTACTCGCTTCTTCAATAGTTATAGTTATTTTCGAGAGATCAGAGTATCAGAAAGTCGATTCTTGACTCAAGAATCGACTTTCCGAAGGTTGATCGTGAGAATTGACCATTTCAAAGTCGATTCTTGCCTCAACAAATCGACTTTCTTGAAGGTCATTCTGGTGTGGTGCACATAGGTAGTGTGGTGCATATGTAGGTTGACTGTAGTTCATATACACTTACAAATTCAATGCAAGAGGCCGCGTTATATGTACATACCTGCGCTCGAACCGCCTAATTATAGCTTCATCAAGATCAAACGGTCTATTAGTTGCAGCAAGAACAAGAATCCTTTCACCGGGTTTTGTCAAAAGCCCGTCCCAATGCGTCATGAACTCGTTTTTAATTTTCCGCATAGCTTCGTGTTCTCCAGCTCTCATTCTTTGTCCAAGCATACTATCAACTTCATCCACAAAAATAATCGTGGGTGAAACCTTTGCAGCGAGCGTAAAAAGCGCTCTAACGTTTTTCTCGTCTTCTCCAAACCATTTCGATGTTATCGTAGACATGGAGACATTTATAAAGCTTGCTCCAGCTTCATTTGCTATGGCTTTTGCTAGCATTGTTTTCCCGGTGCCCGGAGGGCCGAATAGTAGTATTCCTCTGCAAGGCTTTAGGAGACCACCTTGGAAGAGGTCTGGACGACGAAGTGGAAGCATTACAAGTTCCTGGAGTGATTCTTTGGTCTCGTCGAGTGCGCCGATGTCTGTGAAGGTTACGCCGATCTCGTTTGGTGGGATGACTTCGGGTCTTATGCGTTTTTCGAATTCATTATCCGGCAGAGTTTCCTGTGCTTATGAAAGAGCAATTTAGATAATCGTGGAGGATTGATACTACGAGTACAACAAAGACACCGTAAATGTCATAATCTGATAATGTTATACGGTGGATGTCAGTGGATACGGATACACATGTGATACAAATGATCATAATCCTAGGTTGTAAGTTCAAATCCCACTACCAACATTTTTTTTTAGCTTTACGGATATGCCAAAATTTTTCCGGTTCTGGGATATGCCATTGGTGTTTGACATTTTTACCCCTATAATTATGCATCGATCACACTGTCACATCAGGTTGTCAGATAGATTTATCAACTTACAGCTTTAGAAGCATGTGGATTATCTCCGTCTTTCTTCGCATTCACTACGGATTTTTCGATCTCACTTTTATCTTCTGATGTTATGGCTTCAGCCTTTGAGGCAACTGTTTCTTCCCCTTCATTATCCTAATACAAAAATGGAAGCACAATTAGTTCGATACGCAATAATTGTCATTGTTAAAGACATGACATCAAATCTACCGTTGTGACACTGCAGTAACAATTGTATTTTTTTCATAGTCGATTCTTAGGCTCTAGAATCGACTTTCCATCAGTCGATTGTCACCATCAACCAGGTGAAACTCAAACCTACTGAGTTGAAAATTGACTTTCACAAGAATTTCGTTGAACTCCACAAATAGATATAGCCATAGGCGGACCGACGTTCACCCCACTGGGGTTTGTTGCCTTTAGTGGGGTGAACATCGGTCCGCCTGATTTGTAAGCTATGTAGTGCAATTTGTGCCCTCATTGAAACATTTTTGAATCTGTCACCGGTAATTTATAGGCTATATAGTGTAATTTGCATCCCGATAAAAACATTTTTTTTGAATCCGCCACCGGATATATAAATAGAAACTGCTAGC
This sequence comes from Gentiana macrophylla, assembly GCA_026214975.1. Lineage (NCBI taxonomy): Eukaryota > Viridiplantae > Streptophyta > Magnoliopsida > Gentianales > Gentianaceae > Gentiana > Gentiana macrophylla. The sequence continues at coordinate 100,495,662 of CM047816.1, forward strand.
TAACCTTAGTTGATTCCAAATTTGTCTCAAGCTTGATTGTATCTTTACCGCTAACTTTTCCCTCCCGGAAAATATTCAATCCATGGGACAAACTACCAAAAAAAATAAAATTGATCATACTATTACTTTCTTGAGTTTCTTCTGGCAGAAAGAGTAATTTTCCCAAAGGAAAAAGAAATAAAGGGAAGGTGATGGTTGAATATACCTATCAGATGATATAACGAGCTTTCCGTTACGATATTCAGGATCTTTATTATGCATCAAATGAAATGATATAGCCGACACGACGATCTCTTCAGTATAATTACTTAGCACCAATGTGTCTGCTTGGCATATTGATGCTAAGTCGTCACACTCGAGATCGTTTGCTGCAAGAACTTCAGCAATGTGAATCTTGTTGTCTTGAAGTTGGATTTTCTTTGAATCTTCTTCGAGTTGAGATTTCCAGCTAACGAGACGAACCTCGTCTTCTGGTGGTCTGATTTCGATGTTGTATGGAAATAGAAGTCTTGTTCTCGAGTTTACTCCGTAATCTTCGTTGTCAAGGTCTACCATTCGTGAACCGAGAACTAAGATTGGTCCGGTTAGTTTCTTAAGCATTTTGTCGAACAGTTTGTGTAGTGTAGTGGATTGGTGAAGATGCTTTTCGATGTCTCTTATGTAAAGAATGATGCTATTGGTTTTAGAGGCAGAAACTAAAACCTGCATAAAATTTGGCCACAGAGCATGTAAATTAGACCATTCAGAACCTACTTTTCGAAACCTTTGGAAAGTTGAACCTCAGACGGAGGTTCGACTTTTCAGAGGTTGATTGTCCATATCCGGCCTCTGAAAATTCGAACCTCACGCCTGGTGCGGTGCCATTGAAGGCGCCCTCTATAAATTGCCATCAAAAGCTACAAATTTATACCTTGTAGAGGGATTGCAAGAAAACTCTTTCGTCGAAAATCCAAGCACTATCGCGTTTGTGAGAAGCTAGAAGATTTAAAAAAAAAAAAAAAAAAAAGTATGATTAAATTTCAAGAAGTGTTTCTAATTGAGTTTCATAATTAGCATCATGAAATCGGTTCTACCTGGATTCGATGAAGAAGAGAGAGAACTGATGCTACTCATATCCGATGAAACAGACGAATTTCTACTAATCTTCTTAGATTGGCCTTCCCCTTCTGTACTCCTGCAAATATGTATATGTTCATGTTAGACATATACCATTTCTATTTGTGATACGAAAGGTTCACACACACTTGCCCCAAACGAGGTTCGAACCCTGGTCTCTTACCAGGATATGACCTAGTAAAACCACTAGGCCGATGCCTCATTGGCATATACCATTTCTATTTTCTTTCACATAGTACGGACATATATGCATGAAAAAACAAAGTAGAAATGGATGAATACGTTTCTACGCTCAAAGCTTGAGCCTCAACCCAAAGACCCCCCCCCCCATCTGCCCAAGATCTTCGTGGAGGATGTAAATCAAAAGTTATGCCTCATTGGTCTAGTATGAAAGAGATTGCATGCATTTACACCTTTTTTTTGGCTTAGAAAAGTCGATCTAGGAAATTGAACTCCCACACCCCAACTCAAAGACAAGACTGCCTCCGGAGGCAATACGTTTCTACTCTCAATCACATAATAGAGACATGTATAAACGAGTAGAAACCGATGCATCCACTTGCTGTAACCTTCCTTATACCATAAAAACTTCTTCAATGGAAACAGTAAAGGATATTCAAACTTTACCTCAATTTATCATCAATCCTGCTGTGGCTCTGTCTAAATGTTGATCCTGGAAAAAATTATAGATTTATATCTACTTAATTAGTTATTTTCTTAAGAATAAAAAACCTCTGCATCAAAGATTTATAATCCACAAATATCGTTTTACATACCTCCATACTCCTCGATCGACTGAAGGAATGAGAAGGAACCGAGCAAATTGGACATTCGTTCTAACGTTGTCTCTGAAATAGATTTTTTGGATGCCTGCAGAATAGGAAGGAAAAAAAAAATCAAATTTAAGGTGGTCTAATAAACAACTTCAACAAGGTTTAGCATTACTTAGGATGCTAGGTTTTGTACAATGAAACACTAGAGACAAATAACTTACTGGCTCTCTTTTGATAATGCCATATTTGCTCTGCATCTGCCATGATTGACCCCCAAAAAAACATTAACACCAAACAACTTAAACCAAAAGTCCATTATTTAGTCTAGAATCGACTTTCAAAAGGTCGGGTCGTAAGAATTGATCTCTTAAAAATTGATTTCTTGGTTTAAAACCGACTTTATATGATTGAATGCATATAGTGTCCCGACCAAGGGCGGCTCCAGGATTTTACCTATGGGGTCAAAGTGCCTCTAACAAAGGCAAAAGATAAAATGAATATTTACATATAATCTCACCTTATTTGAAAAGTCGGTTATATCCAACAGAAGCAACTTTGCCTCATAGTGATTTGCCAAGGCTTTTGTGAGTGTCTGTTGATATAATTCTGAAAGAAGAAAAAAAAAAAAAGTTCAACAAGAGCCCTCAAAAGGCTGCAATTATAATAATTTTAGACTTTCGAAAAAAGAAAAAAAGAAATTTTTTTTTTTACCAGCAGGCCCAGAAAGAAGTATAGTTCTACTAGCAGGAGAAAGGTTTCTGGTGTGTCTATGTACATCCAAGTGCTTTAGATGAACAAATGCTGCATTTTTTAGTAACTCCTTTGTCCTTTCACTGCAATCACAAAAAAAAGATGCATTATATTATCATATTCTATTTGAAAAAGAAAAAAAAAAAGGTTGAACCCCAACCCAAAGGGTCCCCCGTCATCATGTTCTTAGGATTAATGATCCATTTTAATCCAACTTAATATTTTATTCACCCACTATCTTATTTACTATTATTTTAATATTTCTCTCACCATATGGGATTCAACATCAACATCACAAAATAATATTAATCAATTCATTTTGGTTCAAGATTGATAGAAAGGTGTGTGTATATATGTATATCAGTATAATATTTCTGATATAATCAGTTTCACCATACACACTTTCTTCACTATACACAAACAAATAGGTAAAAGAGACTCTTATAATCATTATTTACATTATTTTATTTTACCATTTGGTATAATCTTTCGTATGACTTTTGCATCCTAATTTCTCTCTCCAAAAGACCAATATACCACGAATAAAGGCATACGTGCATGTGTACAGCGATACCAAGGCATGTGGCGAAAGTTTTAAGAGTAGTATTACTATCACAATAAGATGTACGTAATAAACGTAATAAAGTGTCACCATTGATAACAGTGTAAAATTTATTGAATGTTATAGGTCTCATCATAATTACTGATGTTAAATCGTGTTACGTATTGTGTTGTTTGGCACTAGCATTTGCTGCATTTCCCATGTTTAAGTGTAACTTGTTCAAATTACCCCACCCCACTTGCTAGGAAAAAAAAAAAGGAAAAGAAAAGGTACCAAAATGAGAAAGACAAATTCTTGATAAAAATACAGAGAGCAAAAGAGTGAAAGGTCAAACCTGAGATAATAAGGGAAATCTTCAAAAGAAACAGGGCAGGCTTTGCCATCAACAATAAGCTTCAAAAATTCTTGCTCTAATTGGATCCCATCAGCACAGCTATTGTTGTTATTACCATTGTTAAGAATGTTCCCATTTAAACATCTGCTCACTGTTTGCCCAGTCACTAACCCCACCCCTACCCCTATCCCTATTGCTGATAACAACAAACTTTTTTGTTCCATCATTTTCTTTCTACTCAAGTTTCTTTGTCTAATTCTCTCTTTTTATGTACTCACACAAACCTGCATGCAACACATACTAGTTTGCAGTTTTCTTTCTGTAAAGTAACTTGAGACTGCTTCAAGAACTTCACCTAAAAAGCATAAAATGAAAGGGTGAAGATTGATATTTTTGTGTTTGTGGGCTTTTAAAGGGGACTTGGTTACAGAGAGAGAGAAGTACAAGAACTGGTATAAAAAGGGGTAGGAGAATGAGGAGGAGAAAAAGAAACAGTTTTTTTTTTTCTTCAGTGGTGGGGTGGGGGGGGTGGGGTGGGGTTTGATTATTGTTATATTACAAATTGATTGGCAAGTAAACAAGTTGCCTTGCTTGAAAATTGCTGCTGCCCCTTTGTTTTATTGATGCACCACGTTACTACATGTGCACCACACCAGAACGATCTTTAGAAAAGTCGATTTTTGAGTTGAGAATCAACTTTGAAAATGTTGATTCTCGTTCTCACAATCGGATTTCAGAAAGTCGATTTTTCTTTGTGAATCAACTTTATAAAAGTCCTTTTAACGTGGTGCAAATGTAGTGTGGTGTATCAGTAGAATCAAATGACCCTTTTTTTTTTACTCATTTGTGTGTGTGGTGTCAAATTCATTCCATTCATTTGGACATAATATTTTTATATGATAATCGTATGTTATTGTGATTGCTCTTATATATTTTTATATGATAATCGTGTGTTATGTGCCCTTAATTAATGGAGTCTTTACATGCATCATATTGATTTTTCATACTCTGCAATACAATACTTGAGCAATATATCGGAATTGACTTTTTGAAAGTCAATCATTGAGTCAAAACTCCACTTTCTGAAGATTGAAACCGAAGATTAATTGGCCTTTGAAAAGTCGATACTCGATTCAAAAATCGATAATTAAAAAACCAATTCATTGTGGCGTAAATTAAGACATACGTTTTTAGATGTATCACACGTGTGGAGTATATAAGTAATATGTTTCTCCATTGAGTAATGATAGAGCCACAACACATTGCCACAACAGATTTACACAACAATTATCCAGACTATTCATTGTTGTGGGACCTAGATCAATCAATATAAATCCCACAACAATAAAGGATGTAGATAATTGTTGTGTCAATCCGTTTTGACAATCCGTTGTGTCTCTATCCTTTCCCTTCTCCATTTGGATAGGAAGGAAAGTTCACTTGCCTGACTATTTGAGTAGTTGTCCATTTTTTATTTATAAAGAAGAAGAAGAAAATAATAATAATAATTAATAATAACATAGTCCACTTGGCAAAAATAACGGCTCTGATTCATGCATTACAACCTCCAAGTTGTCAATTTTATACAAATTCAATGAATCAACCTTTTATATTATATAATAATAACTAGACAAACATGTATTTAGCCGCCTGTGCCAAAGCCCTTTGACGTGCGTTAAAACCATGTTGGGAGTATAGAAATATTTTTGTTGAATGTTAGCACGTGTCAAACCCATTTGGCATGCGCTAAAACTTACAGGGAATTCTGGTTCTAACGCTAAACCCTTTTGGCGTGAGCCAAAACTGTAGCATCATTTTGTCTGGACTCTATTTAACTTTGACACCTGCTTACAGTGGCGGACCCAGAATATTTTTTCAGCGGGATCCGTAAATATTTAACACACTAAATAATTTTTTTTACGGGGTCCGAAATATTTTCTATAGTAAAATGTAGAGTATTTTTATTTTTAGCGGGGTCCGTAGACCCCCCTATCATACACGTAGATCCACCCCTGCCTGCTTAAACCTTTTGGCGTGCGAAAAAAATACCTAAACACATTATGCATGGTTTTTGTTCACCTTTGGCACGTGCTAAAACCATGGAACTGCCAAAAAACCTGCATATTTTTCTACGACACTTGGACCAAGCCAAAACCAAAGCATACACTTCTAATTGAACACAAAATATGCACACAACTAAACCATAACACTCGTCAAACATTATAAAACAAGAGTAGTTGAACGGGAAGACCCTCTTACTTATTCCAAGCAAAAAATGTTCCAAACTTGAAGCAAAACTGCCCTAAACTAGAAACCTTCCAACAAAACCTATAAGAACAATTCAAACTTGAATTAACTATGATCAAAACTTTCCAAACGTTCAGAATTACGAATCGATCAACTTAAAATGTTAGAACATGATCAAAACTACATGCATGATTCTAGATTTAGGGCAAAACTGATACATTTACAAAACTCTGAAATCTTGGTATCAAAACGATGTCTCCGGCACATTGATTCTGGTTGTCTGCTTGAATCTGAAATTTAAGTACCTGATTAGAAGATCCTGTAGAGAATCTTCTTTTCTCACTATATATATATCGTTCAAATTTAATTATTTAATTTAATGTCTTAAAGTGGACTTTAAATTTCGTAGTATATGCTACGAAAAGAGCAATACAATTTAAACAAACAGTTATAATAAATATATAAGCTTTTGATTCTGCACGAAAATGAAGATTAATTCATTAATATCAATCCAGAGCATATAAACAGACAGCTATATATACTAGTAGAGATTAAATAAACATTTTAACTGTTCACACGATAAAAACACAAATTTAAAAGGAAAATTAATTATTGCTTCCCTACTTCGATCCTACGTACGTACGTACTAAAGTTTAAGTGACAAATCAAGCTTATTGGATTCTTCTTCATCGGTTGATTCTTCAACCTTAACTGCAGCACTTGTTGATGCCCTAAAATTAACCAAATCCACCATTTGATAATTTTCCGGTGTCAGCCGCGTGATCCCCGGTGGTTGCTGCTGCTGCTGCCGCCACCACCCACCATCACCACCACGATTACCGTAATAAAACGGCGATATTAATGATCCAACGCCGCCACCGGATTGACGTCCATAGTATCCTACGGAGGAGGAGGAGGAGGGCTTGTGAATCATAATAGAATGAGGTTGAACCCCTAGATGACGGTTGATTGAACCATGCAAAGGCATTAATGAAGAGATATTAGTAAAAGGATTAATAATATTATGACCAAAAGGTGTAGTAGTAGCTGTTATATGTGCAGCACCACCACCAACACCAAAGCCGCCTCCGCTTTGGCCCCTTTTCGCCATAGATCGCTGCTGTTTATGCGCGTTTTGGTGGCCGCCAAGAGCTTGTGAACTGTAGAATTTTCTTTCACAATAATTGCACGAAAAAACTCGAGGCCGCGTCTCCGCTTCGTTATTGGCGGCACGGGGAGTAGTTTGCCAATCAGACCTTTTGCTTTGGCTGTGGCTCGAGAGGCTAAGATTCAACGTCAGATCAGGGTTTTTATTTTCATCTTGATTGTTCCTCATGCTTTTTTTTTTTTTTTTTTTAAGCCAAAAAAGGTTGAAGTATTGATATATATATATAGTAAAATTAAACGCAAAATTGGCGCTATGTGAAAGGGAATATACATGCAGTTACACAGAAGAGAGATTGAGCAGAAAACTCCATTAATGGCCATTATTGAAACTCCATATTTACCTCCATATACTTCAATTCATTCCATATTTACCGCCATGCACATGCTTCAATCCAATATTCCATTTTTAATGTTTTTTTTTTCCTCCTGATTTTCATACCCTCATTAGTGGCTAAATATTTTACAAACATGTTTTTAATGTGTGGTAAATATTCTCCTTACATTAAAGCAAATCGATCACTTCGACTGTGAAGATTTTCCATACATAAAAGCAATTCGATCGCTTCGATTTTTTTCGAGTAATGATAGAGAGACATGACTTTGTGACATATTATTTATCGCGTGCGTCGCATCTATACCGATTAACTACCGTAGACTTATTAATCATTATTATATCTATCTTGATCAACATTGTAGATGCACGTTATGGTATTCGTTGTGTCACAACGAACGGCTGTGTCTCTATCATTATTCGATTTTTTTTTTTTTTTTTTACGGATACAAAATATATCGTTTCTTGATGATTTATTATCAATTAAATTATCAAAGTGTTTTTTTAAAGGCTTAACGTGTGTGTGTTTTTTTTTTAAATTATTATTTAGGATTGACGTGTTAATTTCTAAGATCTTTTTAAGGATTTACTTGATTTCTAACGAGTTTCTTAAAAGCAAGCGTGTTTTTTTTTTTTTTTTTTTTTTTTTTTTTTTTTTTTTTGAATTTCCATTTTTATTTTCTAATATAATTGAATCATAATTATTATTATTAATTGGGTGGGGGAGTAAACAAGATAATACTCGTTATTCAATAATTTTTTCTAATGAATTACTCTTGCATTTGATAGATGACGTCATATTCGTATTGTTCTTGTTTTCTTTCTATGATCACTTTGATTGAATTAAGACATTCGAGTAAATATTCTTTTACATTCAAAAGTGGAAAGTAATTATGCGTATGAATTATGTTTAGCATTCAAAATTGGGCTGAAATAAATATTGTTTGTTCAAACATTTTTTGGGGCAGTGAAAAAAAAATAAAAAATAATAATAATAATTTCGGGGACAATTGAAAATTGATGTTTATCTATCTGAGAGATTTTATGGTGTAACGGTTGTAGGAAATTTGTACTAAATGACATATATTAGAGTCTTACATTTTTAGTCTCTTTCACATAATACACATTTATCGTGTGTGAGATGTTAGAAATGAAATATTGTAATACATGACATTTACAACCTTGTTGTATCGTAAAATTTGTCTATCTTTATATTCTTTTCTTTTCTTTTCTTTTTTACTTTTCGACCTTTATTCTTTAATTTAATTGGTAATTTTTTAAAGCATCCCCAAGAATTGTAAGACTTTTACTTAAGAATCCTTAATTAGGCAGGGTCTGTATTTTTAATGCAACATAATTTTTACATTAATGCATTAAATCAATTAGAGAGATTCTGTAGAATATTAATTAATTGATGCAACAAACTAATTATGAGATTTTAAAAATTAAATGTAATTTTAGTATTTAATTAATTAATGAGAGACACTTTTTATATTAAGCAAATACTATATATTTTTCTGGCCGGGCCTTCTTTCACGAATAAAAGTCGAGACTTTGCAAGACGCGGCCAGGTCAAACTCCTGATTAGTGGATGAGTGAGTTTGGATCTGGAGGTTTTAAGAAGAAAAAAAAAAAACTATATATTTTACTCTTTTGCCGGAATACTATATGTTTTTCATAATCAATAAACAAATATATATAATGATTCATGGATTTCGCCCCCATTTTATAGATAAAAAGTGATTTTTTTTTTAATTATTTTTTTAATCACTAATCACTTTTAGAATAGCAGAGATGTATTTTTAATTGATTTTCAATCAAGGATCTTGATTTTTTTTTAAATATTTTATTTCGTTTTTGTATTTGATTTCAGGATCTTGATTGATACTACTACCTCAGTCCCACAAAAAGTGTCCATAACGAAAAAATGAATTGTCCCATAAAAAATGTCCATTTAAATTTCCAATACATCATTAATTACATTTTTTCCAATCATACCCCTATTTTAACATTTAATTTTCCATAATCCTTTCATATTCCAAAACAAGCATTTATGATTAATTAAGGGTATATTTGTCTATTCATTCTTAAAATACAACACATTAATTACTTTCTTATTCTCCGTGTCCAACAAAAAGTGGACACTTTTTGTGGGATGGAGGTAGTATTTTTTTTTATAATTTTTATTTCGTTTTTCATTTTTAATTGATTTTTTTTTTTCGGTTTTATGGTTTTATTTTAAGTATGATTAATTAATTAAAATTATCAATGATCTTAATTGATTTTTTCGTTTTATAATTTTTATCAAGGATCTTGTTTGATTTTTTTTTTATAATTTTTATTTCCTTTTTTATTCTTAATTGATTGTTTTTCGTTTTTATGTTTTTACTTTAGTTATGATTAATTAATTAAATTTATCAAGGATCTTGATTGATATATATATTTTATAATTTTTATTTAGTTTAATTATTAATTGATTGTTTTTCGGTTTTGCGGTTTTCTGGTTTTATTTTTAATTGTTATAATTAATTAATTAAACACACTCACGCTTTTAGAATAGAAAGAATATATAAAGTTCATTTCTTTTTCTATTTTATTTATGCCCGGTGCAACTAGTTCTTTCAAAAGAACGGGGAATTACGTAGAAATATGTACATGAAGGAGAAAAGTTATGTAACAAATGGTTGTAACATAGATATATCAAGTGACATGTTTTATAATCATATATTTATGTTTTTTTCTTCATATAGTAGTGGTGTGTGTAGTGAAAGATAGTATAAATATGTCATTATATAACATGCAACTTGGTAAAATCATGGTAAAACCCTAGCACCAAAAACACTACACACACAAAGCTCTAAAGACGTGACACTAAAGTTGGAGCTCATTTTTTTTTTAAATTTAAAAAAAAGCAAAAAACAAAGGTTGAGACCAACCGTAAAGAGACAGGCCAAACTGCTCTGGGATGTGAATAAAAAATTATATAACAGTGGTTACTTTTATTAACCTCAAATTATGCTCAAGAGAGGAAAGATGGTCCGGATATTATGTGAAATACATGTTAAATGCGTAGTGCGTGTTCCTGGGTTAACATTTCTGCATTTACGTAATTACCCTGAGGATTTGGTAATGTTTTGCTTTGTATTTACGTAATTACCTTGATCATTTGGTACTGTTCTGTTTTGTTTTATATGCTTTTCAGGAGTACCAAGATCCGGAGCAATGGAGAATGGATCTGGACCGAAAGGAAGTCATCGGGCCAAGTTGAAAGAGTCCATGAAGAGATCTATCGAAGAAAAGAGCCGAAGTTGGGCTCGATAACTCGAGGCCCAGAAGTGCAACCTGTTGTGTAACCATTGCAAGAAAAGTGGTCACACTAAGGACTCTTGCTGGAATCTCCATGGAAAGCCTCCACACCTGCAAAAAATGAATGAGGCAACTGGACAGATCAAAAGCAAGCTTACAATGCTACAGACCAACCATGCCTCTTCTTGTAACATCCCGAATTTTCAGAAAGGGTAAAAACGTAAATGAAATTTGATTTATTTATTTTTATTTTATGTTTAACCTAATTAATTAATTAAAAGGGAATTATTAATTAAAAAGGACTAATTAAAAGAGATTTTAATTGATTAAGTATTTAAGGAAATAATCGGGCATTTCCGGCCCACCAAGCGAAACCGGTGGTTTCTTGGTCACGGCCGGCTAAAGCTAAAGTTCCATTAAAGAGCGTTTCCACGTGGTAGAACCTCCTCAGGGAATATAAGGTTTTCATGAGGCTGATCTTGAGCCGCCATCCAAGCGCGAATACCTTCGTTTAAGAGAATATTTTTGGTGTAGAAAGTCTCAAATTCCGGATCTTCCGCTGCGCGAATTTCCTGAGAAACGAAATATTCACGCAATTTCTCAAAAAGAGAGGCGACGGCAAAGTCTGATAAGAAGTCGTCGCAGGATGCCTGGAAGCGGAGGAAGAGAATCTTCAATTTTGTGGCTAATCCGTCAGGAATTTGGACAGACGGCAAAAGACGGATATCATCCTCTCATCGAGAGGAACGTTTCCACACTAACTGTTTGCAATTCGGTGAGTTTTCAGTTTAGCTCTAGATCTAGAATCTTGTTCGTTCTTGAGTTTTTCTAAGATTAGATTAGTACTGGGGATCGTCTTAATCTTATAATAGCGTTATTGAATCGTAGGTTGATCGTAGAAGTTGAAAACCGAAGGATTTACTTTCGTTTTCACTTTTGAAATTGCTAAAAGGTAATAGGGTGTTTTTTAATCGGTGTTTTTATCGTGTAATTGTTAATTGATAAAATATATATGCTCTTAATGCATCGATTCACATTTATACGTGTGCTGTGGGTATTTTCTTGGTATTTTGGAAATATATATGTTTCGGCCGACCCTCTTACAGCAGAAGCAAATATTTGACTTTTTTTAGCTAATATATAAATATTTATGTTTATGTCTAATGCTACAGTAAAGCTAAGTGAAGAAGTTAATCCTTAGCTAATATATAACTATATATATATATGTTTAATTAACGCAGCCGACCCAGGTTGAAGTCCTTTAGTAGCATGAAAAAAAAAGGTTATAATTAGATACAGTATAGTAGTGAAGGATATTTATCGGAAATGATAGTGCACGCCACACTCACGTGTCATCCGCATCGGGATGATCTGCACCGTTGATCGGTGTTAGATCTATATATAGATCTAACACCGATCAACGCCAAGATCATCCGACGCTACGGATGCGATCAATCAACGCGCAGATCATCCGATGCGGCGGATGTAGCGCAGCACAGTGGCTGTAGCAGTGCCCGATATTTATTCCTTTGGCATAAAAGAAAAGTGTTGTAAAATAGTGTACGGAAAATATATATTATTTTACTTGGTTGATATACTAAAGGAGATGATAAGTATCATGTAGTGACATTTTAAAACAGAGTACTATATATGTATAATAGTGTTAGTAAGAGTGTAATATATTTTACGGTAAAAGTGTATTATATTAACATTGAGCTATTATGTGTATTAAACGATATGAAGTGGTTTGTATGTTCTTATAAAACATTATATGTTAATTGACAATGTCTAACATCGACTTCTGGTAGCTTTGGTATCAAATCACACCACAATTGAGACCATCTGCGGGGAGAATGTGGGAGCACCGGAAGACTTTGTTTAGGCTTTGTGGGACATTGACTTAGTAGTCAATGATTCTTTTACAACGTGCTATGTAGTGTAACTAGATGTCTAGGACTAGAAGTCCCTAAGGAGCCTTATATGTGAATGAACCAGGTTGTTACAACTTAATTCGTAAATACATATGTGGTTGTCTAAAAGCTAAAACGTCAATATCATTGGTAAGACACGTTTCTAAATCGAAGTATGGGATTCTTACAGCCCCCTTTTGAGTTATGTGTCAAGGGCCAACGTGTAATTTCCCACATGGAGACCTAAGTCCATGCCCTCTTGAGAGGTGCTTAATATGTCTCGGTCATTCTCACCATGCAAAGTGTCCTTTGATATTGATGTAACAAACTTATGTACGTGAGGTTGTACTATGTGATCTAGTAGAGGGTGAGAGTGATCTCAATGCAACCTATATGCCTTTATTGTTATATATTGTAACCGTTTCTTCTACCCCTTATTAAGTACGTATGTACTTACCCCCTCTTCTTTATTGTCCCCACCCCGAGAATGTGGTGTATTTGTAGGTTGTTTTCGAGGCACTGAGGAGTGACCCGGAGATGATGCAGACGAAGTTTACTTGTTGCGGTTTTTACACAACAGTGATAAAAATTAACTAAAAACCGATGTCAGCCCCAAGTGCAAAGGCTCGCAGCTATAGTGGTGAAACCGGGTCGTATCCACAGGGACTTGTACGAAAATAGTTCTTGCCTTCGATTTCTTTCTAAGATTTATGATTACGATCTTGGATTAAAAACGAAATAAAGGTTTCAAAAGCGAAAAGAAAGAAAACTACTACTTGATAAATCTTTTTTTGTAACAATTTTAATTAAACAACTAGAACTCACCGTTGTTCCACCACCCCACCGAAATTAACGAGAAAATCACATATTCATTTGCAAGCCTTGGATTAATATCTACTAAATAGGCGTTTCCTCTCCCGATTTAACACCGCTAATTAGTCCACCTCTCGGTGTAACTAACGCATTCACGAAGCAAAGATACGGATAAAAATCCTAATCTAACAATATTCTCCCTCAACTCTCGTTTGTCAAGATAAATATTATCACTCTCATTCACGGTAATCTATGAATTTATCAACTGTCGTTTATTTAAATTCAATCAGCATGCAACACATGTATGGTTCATACACATTGCAAATAAACAATCAAAACATGAAGGAAGAACAAGAAAGCTTACTAGAACGAATAAATGCAAAATCCTTGTTTATTCCGGTGATGGTGGCTTCACATGGTGGTTCTAGCCTTGGGCCTTTAGCCACTCATCTTCTTCATAAAAAAAACCTTTATTGCTGAATATGAAATTGAAAGACAAATAAAAGAAAAACTATGAATCTAATTTATTGCTATTCTATTGCAAATGTTTTTTCTATTTTTTCTGTGTTTGTTTCTGCCCGAATGGTGCTGCTTATATAGGAGTTTTGCCGACATAAGGAAGGATCTAGAAAAAAAACGCGTCAATTTTTGCCTCGGTAGACCGAACGTCTTGGCTCGGTCGACCGAATAGCACGGCTCGGTCGACCGAGCGTACCACTTGTCTGCGTTCACACTGTGCTTCGTATACCGTGTTCCCCACTTCACTCTTTCGACCATATTTGATTTATCTTCTCTTCAATGCTCCGATTTTCTTCTTTATTTTGAAACCACTTGATTGAATGAGATAAATCTCTCAATAAATAACACCCCCCTGCATTTCTTTATTTTCTGCAAAAATTGTTGTTACACCAAGTCATCGAGCGATAATAATAATAAAATGTGTAACAAAATAACATTTAACCTCAATATTTCCTCATAATTAAATTATAACCTCTCAATAACCATTATAGGAATTTAACGGTTAAAAACACGCTTTTCTCATTTATTTCCCTTAAAAATAAGGTAAATTGTTTAGGGATTAAGCCCGAAAATATAGTAAAATATACCCTAAACAACTCCCCCACACTTAGCTTTTTGCTTGTCCCGAGCAAAACAAACAACGATAAACTATCAAAATCCACATAATTTGACACGAAATGTAGTCATGCTCGCGTCAAGCTAGTATCTAGCAAATCGAACTCACTTGGTGATTGTGCGTGCTGAACCTGCTAAATTTCCACCGATCCTCTCTTGATGTAAATCAAGCACTAACAGTCATCCGGTTAAATAAACGAAAGTTTCGTTCTGTCTACATCACTTACCCTACAAAACTACTTATCAAGAACAAAGTAATAAACTCACATTTAAACTCCTTTACTTGGTGCCAAGAAAATACCTTTCAGGTCTCTACTGGGTTTAGATCAACTTGACTTAGAGTTCCAAAAGGCCTATATTTTTTCTTCCATCGTCGCGTCTCAAAAGTATAACACTCTCCCCTACTTTAGAGGCAGTCACCCTGAGATCACTCAAACCTATACTGTCCAAGGTAAACCACACTCCCCAATTGGGGCAGTATCCAAGTGGACTCAAGGTGATAGTCGCAAACAACTTCCGCAATTTAATTTTTCAAAATTTTCAAAATTTTTCTTCTTTTTTTTCAAACTCTTTGGAAACTCCCAGTCAGGTATCATTTCTAACACATTCAAGACTTTTAAGGTTCTCAAGAACACTAAGGTACTTAGATTCTAACTGTGAGTAGAGTACGAGTTCCCAACTTTCATCAGTACTAAGTAAGTGGTTATCTGCAGCGAGAATTGATTATCCTTTAACTAACCGGAGACTATTTTATTCTTTGGTTCCTCATCTAACAGGTTCGTGTACTGAGGTTCGAGTGAGTATCTGATCTACCAAACCTATTCTTAGAACATGATACGACTACTAATAACAATTAAAGGTGCCAAATTATAAAACTATCATGTTCTTGAAGTTACTCGGGACTCACAAATTTTTCAAAAAAAATTCATCAAATTTTTCAAGGGATCAAAACTAGATAGCACAAAAACAAACCTCTAAACCCTCCCCCACACTTAAGTTACATGATGTCCTCAGCATGTGCAAAATAAGAAAAACTTAGCTGGTTGTAATTCGAAGGAGGCAAGTCTGGAAGTGGTCCGAAGCCAGATTCAGAATTGCTTGATGAAATCAGTAGATTGTGGACCATCCACCGGTAAACTGATTTATCTAAAAGCTCACAATCGCTATCGCAAATATCCTGCACACCATGGGAAAACAAGACGTACCTCGGGGATAGGGGCACAAAAGATGATAGACAAGGAAATATCATGGAACAAAGCAGAAGCAATGCAAAAATTGATAATAACCGAATCTATGTGAAATGTGGTGCACAAATGTAATATCGAGAGATACTGGGGTACATGAGGAAATAAAAAGAAACAAACAGGGGTCATGATGTGGGCAATCGTCCAAGTACAGATCCATAGTCAGAAACTGCTAGGTGGAAAACATTAGCAACAAACAAGAGAAACAAAGCAAAAATAAACTACAAACAAAAAGAAAAAGATATCTAGGTTACCGTCCTAGTAGGGCTTAATTATAGTCGGGAGCTCGACTAACCAATAAAAACTCAACCGGGGTCAGGCCAGTGAAGCCTCATCCCGGAATTATTCTCGACCTTCTCGGGGTCAACAGGCTGGAATCCACAGGAACAAAGTCTCGCCAACGTCTTGGCCATATCATCAAACTTCTGTATCCACTTCGTACCTATGATTCTTCTCTTCTTCTTTTAGGTTTCGTTTCACAAGCCGAGGTGCAACATCGTGGAGTGCAACATCATCAAAGAACTCACAGAGATGTAAATCATCGGGTGCCGAAGGATCGAGCTGGTTTGACTAGGGGCGTCGTTCGGATAAAAAACCACCGGTCGTTCTTTTTGTTGACCAATATAGTGTTTTAACCGATGACCATTTACTCAACAACCCGCCTCGCTTATCTTTCAAATCGATTTGCTCCCACTAGGGAATACCGAAGATTTCAAAGGGCCGGACCAACGGTCACGTAGCTTACCAGGAACAGATGTAACCTGGTATTATACAGTAAAACCCACTCGCCCGCTTTGAATTCCCTAATCTTGATTTTCTTGTCGTGAAGCAGTTTAGTCCTTTCCTTACTGATTCTTGAGCTCTCGTAGGCCTGGAGTCTGAACTCATCAAGCTCCTGCAACTGCAATAATCACTTTTCTCTGCATAACTAGCTATCGAAATTCAAGAATTTAATAGCACAGAACGCTCTGTGCTCAAGCTCGATTGGCAGGTGGCAGGCCTTGCCATAAACCATTTGAAACGGAGACGTGCCAATAGGAGTCTTGAAAGTCATCCTGTGCCCCCAGAGAGCACATCATCCAGTTTCGACTCCAATCCGTCCCTATTAGAATTCACCGTCTTCTCAAGAATGTTCTTCAGGCTTGATTACTTAACTTCAACTTGTCCACTGCCTGAGGTGATAGGGGTAGCGCTTTTGTGTTTTACCCCATATCGTTCTAAGATCTTTTCTAGTGGAGTATTGCAGAAGTGAGTTCCCTCGTCACTGATGAGGGCTCGTGGACAGCCAAACCGTGTGAACATATTTTTCTTCAGGAAGTTCTTGACCACCTTGTGGTCGTTCCGCGGTGTTGCTATCGCCTCTACCCACTTTGACACGTAGTCGACGCAGACTGAATGTACTTGTTCCCATACGAGGATGGAAACGGTCCCATGAAATCAATACCCCATACGCCGAAAACCTCGCATTCTTGGATGGGGTGGAGGGCATGTCCATTCGCCGAGAAAGTTTACCGGTGCGTTGGCACCGGTCACACCCTTTACAAAGTTCTCTGTATCCTTAAAATTGTTGGCTAGTAGAAACCGGATCGAAAAATCTTCGCAGCAGCTTCCCCGGCTCCATAATGACCTCCCCACAGTCCACCATGGCATTGCTCCATAATGTCCTCTCGCTCGAACTCGAGGACACACCTACGGAGCAATCCATCCTTGCAACGCTTTGAAGAGAATGGGATCGTCCCACACATAATAGTTCAAATCAAAAGAATTTCTTCTTTGGCGATATGTCAAGTCGGGGTCCGATATCGCGCTCAAGAAGTTTGCAAAAGTGCAAACCAAGGAGAACCTTTTCCAAAGACGGGCGGGAGCAACCTCGCACACATCAATGGTCATGAGTTGCTCAGTTGGAAAATCAATTCCAATCTCATCCGACTCTACCTGAGGATCGTCGGTCAGCCGAGACATGTGGTCAGCTACCACATTCTCGCTACCCTTCTTGTCCTGGATATGAACATCAAACTCTTGTAAAATCAAGATCCATCTCAACAAACGAGGCTTGGCATCAGCCTTGTTCAACAGATACTTCAATGCCGAATGGTCTATCCAGACCGTGACCTCCGACCCAAGCAAGTAGCTTCTAAATTTATCCATGGCAAAAACTACTGCCAACAACTCCTTCTCAGTTGTTGCATAATTTACTTGCGCTGGGTTTAAAGTGTGACTAGCGTAGTAGATGGGTCGGAACCTTCCGTCCACTCTCGACCAAAGACCGCGCGCCGATCGCATAATTAGAAGCATCACACATAAGCTCGAAGGAGCTTTCGGTGGTGCTATAAGAATTGGCGAGGTAACCAACTTGTCTTTTAATTCTTTAAATGCTCTTTCACACTCATGGGTGAAAATAAACTTCACATCTTCTCTTAAGAGAGATGACAAAGGCTTGGCTATTTTAGAAAAGTCTTTGATGAATCGCCTATAGAAGCCGACATGACCCAAGAATCCTCTTACTTCTCTTGCATTTTTGGGGTATGTCATTTTTTCAATAGCTTCTACCTTCGCTTTGTCGACCTCAATACATTCTTTGGACACCTTGTGTCCTGAACAATTCCTCTTCCACCATCAGTGGCACTTCTCCCAATTTAAGACTAAGTCCTTCTCTATGCACCGGGACAAAACTTTATCAAGATTGTGTAAACAAGTGGTCGCTGTCCCGAACACAGAGAAGTCATCCATAAAAATCTCCATCACCTTCTCCACTAAACCATCAAAGATAGCCAGCATACATCTTTGAAATGTAGCCGGTGCGTTGCAGAGACCAAATGGCATTCTTCGGTAAGCGAAGGTGCCTGAGGGACAGGTGAAGGTAGTCTTTTCTTGATCAGTGGGGTCGATAGCTATCTGAAAGTATCCTGAATAGCCATCCAGAAAACAATAAAATTGCTTGCCACTAAGCCTCTCAAGGAGCTGGTCAATGAATGGCAAGGGGAAGTGGTCTTTTAGAGTTACCTCATTTAGTCTTCTGTAGTCGATGCAAACTCTGTACCCAGTGACTTGCCGTAGGGCAATCTCTTCCCCCTTTTCATTCTTCTTGATAGTAATCCCTCCTTTCTTTGGCACCACCTGAGTGGGGCTCACCCATTCACTATCGGCTATTGGGTAGATGATACCCATGTCAAGCAATTTGATGATTTCCTTCTTAACGACCTCCTCCTGCGCATGTGGGTTTAGCCTTCTCTCGAGGTCATCGCACCTTCTTCGATCCTCAACAGTCCCGATCTTGTGCATACAGATATCGTGGCTTATCCCTTGATATCTCCCACTTGCCAACCAAAGGCGAGGATATTATCTTGCAGCGCTTTGATAAGCTTTTCTTCCTCCTTTGGCTCTAACTTAGATGAAATGATCAAAGGGAGCTTATCACCGTCCCTCAGAAAAATGTATTTCAAGTGTTGAGGCAAGGATTTCAACACTAAATATGACGGTGGCTCCTCCACACTTGGTCTTAATTTATCGCCCTTAAGCTCCAGATCTCCAAGCTTATCATAAGGGCTCTGAAGCATCATGGCCTCCCAGCAGACAGGGGTTTCATCCCCTTTTGCAAATCTGGCCATGTCACCATGCCTCTTCCTCATTTTCTTTCTTGCCGTCTCCTGGTAATCAGAACTTTCCTTTTCCTCCTTCTCAATCTCTTCTAAAAATTTCTTCCACTCCTCATAAGTCCAAGTTGCAGATTTTTTATTGAATTCTTCCTCATCCCAACTACCCATGAACACTTGTTCATCATACTCATCAGTGAAATCGTCCTCAATAGCTAAACAAGTGTCACTGGATGCGTACTTCACTGCATTGTCCACATTGAACTTTACACTCTCATCCTCCAAATGTAGGGTTATCTCGCCACTGTAGGAATCTAGTAAGGCACGGGCAGTTGCAAGAAAAGGTCTTCCAAGGATCAAGGGGGTTTTCTCATCATTGGTCATGTCCATGATTACCCAATCAGCAGGGTATATGAAGTTCTCAACCTTGACCAACACATCTTCTACAATTCCCTTGCATACTTCACACTTCTATCTCAAAGTTGAAGAGAAATAGGTCTAAGAGTAATAGATTGATCCAATCCAAGAGATTGGAAGATTGAAGTAGACATCAGATTGACCGATGCTCCCGAATCGCATAAAACATTGTGGAAATCCTGCTCCCGATAGTACACGAAATCATGAATTTACCAGGGTCAGGACACTTCACAGGAAGTTTAGTCTGGCCGATTGCGGAGCATTCTTCATTCAACACTATGTGCTCGAGCTCTTGAAGCTTCTTCTTCGAACTCACTGCGTCCTTTATAAACTTTGTATACTTTGGCATCCCTACCAAAAGATCAACTAATGGAATGTTTGCCTCAGTATTCTTGAGCAAATCGATAACCTTCTTATACTCCTTATCGACTGTTAATGACAGCTTGTTCTTGCTAGGTGGGTAAGGGAGATCAGCAAAGTCCTCCTTAGTGAAGTTCTTCTTTGCTGTCTTATGATTGATTGCTTTGTCTTCCCTATCTTTCCACCTCACATGCTTCCCAGAACTCAACTTAGAATCCGACTTCTTTTCAGCAGTATTCTCAACTCTCACATTTCTTTCAGAATTTCCTTTTTCACTTGGCTCAATAGACGTCCTAGCATCCTTCTGAGGAGAAAAAAGATCTTCCCCTCCTGCCTCTCTGCTCGCAGGAGGGGCTATTCGTTTCCCTGATTGGCCTGACCGCCAACCGCTTTCCCACTCCTCAGATTTACGACATTCAACTCATCTTGACCATAGTTCCATGGTGCAGCCAGATCGGTGCAAGTGTTACGGTCATTCGGATCACGTTAACCCCTCGGGGTTCTTCTCGATAAAACTCGGCGGTGACCTTGTGGTCGGTTTGCTTGCCGCCCAAATCATCCCCATTTGCACCTCTAAATTCCTCATTTATCTTGGTCAAAGTACTCAATGCATTTGCCAATCGAGTGTTGGCCGTGACTTGCTCACTCAACTTTTGTTCTAAGATCTCAAAATGATTGATTCTCGATTTTGATTTTGATTGACCGGTGGATTATTGTTCCATGCCACGAGAGTTGGATTGAAAATTGCTCAGATTAGGCCTAGGGGCCTGAAACTGATAGGGATTTGCTACCTGGAAGGGTCACTCCGATAATTAAACCCTTGAGTGTTCGATTCGACCCAAAGGTCGATAATTTTGAGAATCGAATGCATTCACCTCCTCTCGAATGCAAAGAATAGATGACATTGATGGAATGTGTGCCCAATAGTATCGCATTTTGGCAAACAACATTGTTTTGCACAACTTTGACCTGAGAGATCGGGTCAAGCCGGCATCGACATCGCGATGGCCTTGGCCATGGCAGTTGTCACATACAAGACTTTGAACATTCATTGCCGCCACTTGCTTCTGTAGTGAGGCTAACTGAGCCTTTAGAAGTGTGGTCTCATCTACCTCATACTTCCCTGGAGTCAAGCTCTTCTGACTGGATGCACCCTTATAGGTAGGGGCATAATTATACTTTGCAATATCTTCAAACAACGTCCATCCTCTTCGTGTGTCTTTCTCAAATGCACCTCCAGTGAGAACTATTCACCATTCCTTAGTCAATTTAGTCAAACCACTATAGAAAGTGTTGACCAATCTTTGTTTATCCAAATTTATGGTGGGGCACTTTCTCAAGAGAGACTTAAATCGTTTCCATGCATCGCAAAACGATTCCTCTCGCTTGCACAAAAGTGAATATCGATTCGAAAGATGAGCCGTCTTTGCGGTGTGGAAAGTAATTGGCTCGAAAAATCTTTCTCTCCAACTCCTCCCACGAAGTAATGGAGTCGATTGGTAAGGATTTATACCATTCTTTCGCTTCTCCCTTCAAAGAGAAGGAAAAAGTTTCATCCTCGGGCGTCCTCGGTGACCCTTTGATTAAAGTAGTCCCGCACGATTCTAGAAATGAGTGAATGTGATCGTGTGGGTCCTCGATGGAGAAGCCATGGAATGTGGAACCTCTCACCAAGTTGATTAAAGAAGTTTTGAGTTCGAAATTATCAGCCGTGATTTCAGGAATCACGACTGCATGATTTACTTTCACAGTAGACGGCATGGCATAATCTGCCAATGTCCTTTGATCTGCCATTTCCTCAACTTGGGCTTCTTCCTCAACGTATTCTTCATGATCGTTTGCCTCGTCCGTCGATCCGGCGAGTCGAGCCAAACGTCTATTCGGTCGAACGATGGTTCGCTCTAGCTCCGGGTTATATAAAAGTGGCCCCCCGTGAGTTCGAGTTTGCATAAACCACGTTCGAACCAAATGTTCGGGTCAAAATAATTATTTTTTTTTTATTTTTTTTTTATTTTTTTTAAATTAAGTATAATCCTTTAATTAGACTCAACAAATAAAAACTAAACTAAAACAGACTCGAAACAGGCTCGAAAAACGCAAATAAAACAGAACAGAATACTGTAAGACTATCACAGAATAGAAACAGAGAAAAGAAAAAAAAATAACTCTCGGTCGACCGAGAGGTCAGGTTCGGTCGACCGAACTGAATTTTTTTATTTATTTTTTTTTATTTTTTTATATTTTTTTTTTATGAAAGATTAGTACGCACCGGAATTAGCGACCGTCCAGAAATTACAGAGACTGAAAACGAAAACTTTCCGTGCCAAGTCCCCGGCAACGGCGCCAAAAACTTGTTGCGGTTTTTACACAACAGTGATAAAAATTAACTAAAAACCGATGTCAGCCCCAAGTGCAAAGGCTCGCAGCTATAGTGTTGAAACCGGGTCGTATCCACAGGGACTTGTACGAAAATAGTTCTTGCCTTCGATTTCTTTCTAAGATTTATGATTACGATCTTGGATTGAAAACGAAATAAAGGTTTCAAAAGCGAAAAGAAAGAAAACTACTACTTGATAAATCTTTTTTTGTAACAATTTTAATTAAACAACTAGAACTCACCGTTGTTCCACCACCCCACCGAAATTAACGAGAAAATCACATATTCATTTGCAAGCCTTGGATTAATATCTAATAAATAGGCGTTTCTCTCGATTTATCACATAATTAGTCCACCTCTCGGTGTAACTAACGCATTCACGAAGCAAAGATACGGATAAAAATCCTAATCTAACAATATTCTCCCTCAACTCTCGTTTGTCAGGATAAATATTATCACTCTCCGTCACGGTAATCTATGAATTTATCAACTGTCGTTTATTTAAATTCAATCAGCATGCAACACATGTATGGTTCATACACATTGCAAATAAACAATCAAAACATGAAGGAAGAACAAGAAAGCTTACTAGAACGAATAAATGCAAAATCCTTGTTTATTCCGGTGATGGTGGCTTCACATGGTGGTTCTAGCCTTGGGCCTTTAGCCACTCATCTTCTTCATAAAAAAAACCTTTATTGCTGAATATGAAATTGAAAGACAAATAAAAGAAAAACTATGAATCTAATTTATTGCTATTCTATTGCAAATGTTTTTTCTATTTTTTCTGTGTTTGTTTCTGCCCGAATGGTGCTGGTTATATAGGAGTTTTGCCGACATAAGGAAGGATCTAGAAAAAAACGCGTCAATTTTTGCCTCGGTAGACCGAACGTCTTGGCTCGGTCGACCGAATAGCACGGCTCGGTCGACCGAGCGTACCACTTGTCTGCGTTCACACTGTGCTTCGTATACCGTGTTCCCCACTTCACTCTTTCGACCAGATTTATCCTCTCTTCAATGCTCCGATTTTCTTCTTTATTTTGAAACCACTTGATTGAATGAGATAAATCTCTCAATAAATAACACCCCCCTGCATTTCTTTATTTTCTGCAAAAATTGTTGTTACACCAAGTCATCGAACGATAATAATAATAAAATGTGTAACAAAATAACATTTAACCTCAATATTTAGGATACATTCTGGGAAAATAAAACTTCCATCGAAGAGAAGCAAATGAAAGGTTTTACAATTCTTATAGACCTAATTCATTGAAATTCCATCCAATAAAACGGAAGAATTATAAATCTCCAAAATAATAGATAGAAAGATGGCACCATGTTCAGAGATGTTTTTGCTGGTATTGATCCGGATTTGGGTGCTCAAGTCGAATTTGGAGCATTCCAAAAAATTGGAGATCCAACTACAAGAAAACAAGCAGTCTGATATAACACTACTTTGGTTTCTTTCGTCTCTATTTTCTTTTTGTCTCCACATTGGATCAAGAACAGGATCAGAAGGATCAAAAACTGCTAATTCATAGAGAGCCATCGAACCAGCCCAACCAGCAACCAAAGCCGTATGCATTATATGAACAGAAAGCAATCGTATTTCCTCATAATTAAATTATAACCTCTCAATAACCATTATAGGAATTTAACGGTTAAAAACACGCTTTTCTCATTTATTTCCCTTAAAAATAAGGTAAATTGTTTAGGGATTAAGCCCGAAAATATAGTAAAATATACCCTAAACATTACTTTTCTTTATTGCTTTGTAATCTGGTATAGATTCTTTTATCCTTGTAATGCTATAAATTGATGAGTCGAGTTTGGGGATATCATGTTGTCATGGATTCAATTTGTAGTTGATGGTTTTGGTAAGTCTTTTGATGACGTAATAGACGCATCCTGTGTTGTTTTCGATCGTTTATTAGTCGTTTCAGTTACCCGAGTCAGTCGTTTTGTCTTCCGCTTGTTCTCTGATGTCTTCTTACGTAAGGCTTACGTGTATAATTATATTAAATTTTAATTATATGTGTGCCGGGCGTTTTTTTCCGAATAAGGACTTAGTATCCGGGACATGAGCGTCACACTTCTCAAAAGAACAACTGAAAGCTTTGGATCCTCTGTACCTCAAATGCCAATTGAAGAGATATGTTCCTATTGTCATTCTGGAATAGGATGAAGATACTTATAAGCTGACTTAATGCATTAACCAATGAATGGATTAAAATGTTGAAATACAATATACAAAATATCACCTTGTTTTCTTCTCCTCCTCAAGTTTCTGCTTCTCACATGCAAGATGTTGTTTGTATGTATGTTGTTTTACTTTTTTTTAAGGGAAGTCGATGTTGTAGTTTTGAGGGTCTTGAATATGATCACCAATGTTATGAAAACCTGCAAATTTATATGAAGAACGGATCCTCGCAGTCACACGTATATCGCTGTCCTTCTTAAATTTATTCGACCCCTTACTTGTCCGGAGTATCACGAATAATTTAAGTGAGATATTGACTGAGAGCCTTTCCTTTTGTCTAGGACAAAATAGAACAAAAGATCACTTTGAAATGTTTTGATGTTTAAGACTTTTCAAGGATGCATACAAAATGTTGTGTTATTGTTCAACAATGTAAAAGAGCCTTTTATGGTACTTGGATTGCTGAAAGATAAGTTACAAGTTCGTGATTTTTGGTTGCAACCTAAGTGAAAAGGTATCACTTGGTTATAACCACTTAAAAGGACCAAGAGGCACCTAAAATTCAGTTTTCGGGCCACAGGCGGGCGCCTGTGGCCAGCCTGTGAAACATCAGAAAACGCCAAACTCTCTGTTCAACATTTAGCCTAACCAGAATCCCACAGGCGGGCGCATGTCACTCTGTTTCACCAAAGACTGATTTTTGGTCCTTTAACTGGTTTTCCGGTCCTTTAAGTGAATTTCTCGAACTATACTTGCTTATTTTCCATCCGTATACTCATATACACTTATATAAGCGTGCACTCCGCGCCTCCAAACTTATTATTAAGTGTTACGAGTATATCCACCCTTGTACTAAGCCCCGATTACCTCAACGGCTTGTGATTATACTTAAATCACCAACATTCCTCCCCCATTTAAGTGTAATCCTTGGTTTAGTAAAACAAAACAGTCATAAAACAAACCAACTCATGATTCAATGAAAATGTCACGAAGATTGAATTTCCATCTAGTATTATTACACGCAAATATTCGAGTATTGGGGTGTGACTAAGCATTGAACCCCTTTACACATTTTGAATACATGTACATAACAATACACATGAATTGAAACTACTTCAAAGTATTATACTTGACACCATTTCTTGAAAACCCGGCCTTGTGTCCATATCCATTCTTGAGCATTTAGAAAGCCAACCCAACTTTCCTTGAAGCGGCCATACTTCATACTCATATAGGTGAATCTTTAGTTTACCGTGCACCTGCATTAGCACTTTATAAGATCCATTAAGAAGATAACACTTCAACCTAATCTCACAGGTAAACAGCACATACCTTCGGGATTAATACATGTGCTCAAGTTTCCAAAAAACAGGCTTACTACATTGAATTTAGCCTAAGGCATTGTACCAAAGGGAAATTGGGCGTCCTATATTCAGAAACTTATACAGGTTGTAAACCCATCCCGACAACCGACTTTTGTAATAAGTCCTTAGCTAACCCTTTCGTCAAATGATCAGCCAAATTTCTTTGAGATCTCACATACACAACCGATATCACCCCGTGAGAGATCAACTCACGTACTGCGCTATGTCTAACACCTAAGTGTCGCGACTTTCCATTATACACTTGACTATATGCTTTAGACAGTGTTGATGAACTATCACAATGGATAGATATTGGTGATATTGGTTTAGGCCATAAAGGAATTTCATGAATCAAATTCCTAAGCCATTCGCGCTCTTTGCAGTTCTTTGCCAAGGCAATAAACTCCGACTCCATAGTCGAGCTAGATATACATGTCTATTTCTTAGAAGCCCAAGAAATGGCACCTCCACCTAAAACAAACACCCATCCACTTGTAGAAGAATGATCTTCTACATTAGATATCCAACTAGCATCCGAATATCCTTCAATCACCGAAGGATATGCAACATAAGTCAAACCAAAGTCTTTGGTAGACTTAAGATATCTCAATACACGAACAACCGCTCTCCAATGATAGTTACCTGGGTTACTAGTATATCTACTTAGTTTCCCAACTGCATAGGCAATATCCGGTCGTGTACTAGTCATCGCATACATCAAACAACCAATGACTCGTGAATATTCAAGTTGATTCACTGTTTCACCTTTATTAGGTCCAAGCTTCTCATGAGGCTCCATGGGAGAATTTGCCGGAGTACAATTCTCACAATTAAACCTTTTCAACACTTTCTCAATATAATGAGACTGTGTTAGTGAAAATCCTCCCTGATTTCTCTTGATTTTAATACCAAGAATTACATCTGCCTCCCCCATGTCTTTCATAGAGAATCTAGAAGATAAGAGTTCTTTACACTTATCAACTTGATTTTGGTTCGTACCAAAAATCAACATGTCATCTACATATAGACAGATTATCACACCGTTACCGGTTTCATCAAATCTACTATAAATACATTTGTCCAGACCGATTGAGTTTAAATCCACTAGTCAAGACAACCTCATCAAACTTTTGATGCCATTGTTTAGGAGCTTGTTTAAGTCCATACAATGATTTAACAAGTTTACAAACCTTATGCTCGTTACCGGGCATAATAAATCCTTCCGGTTGCTTCATGTATATTTCCTCATCCAAATCTCCATTTAGAAATGCTGTTTTAACATCCATTTGATGGATCACCAAGTTATGAATTGCGGCTAAGGCAATCAATAACCTGATTGAGGAGATTCTAGCAACGGGAGCATAAGTATCGAAATAATCGATACCTTCCTTTTGCCTAAAGCCTTGTATAACTAACCGGGCTTTATAACGATCAACAGTACCGTCGACTCTCATTTTCCTTTTGAAAATCCACTTGCAACCTAATGGTTTGCAGCCTCGTGGTAAATCTGTAAGAATCCACGTATTGTTACCCATTATGGAATCTATCTCGTCATTGATGGCTTCTTTCCAAAATGATACATCCTGAGATCCCATTGCCTCAGAAAACGTTCTTGGATCATCCTCAATATTGTAGCAATATGAGTATTGATATCCAACTTCATTTCTCGAACCTTCCACCAAATAAGTAACAAAATCCGGTGGAAATGTTTTTGCTATTCTAGCCCTCTTACTTCTTCGAAGTTCAGAAGGCTCAACTTGAGAATCATTATTCTCCACATTCTCCACTCCAACTATTGTAGGAGCAATATCCTTTGGTCTAGGAATAGAAGTAAATCTATTCTCATCAAAGATAGCATCACGTGATTCTATAACCGAATGTGCAGCCACATAATCACTTGGTTCTATAACATAAAACCTATATGCCTTTGAATGACTTGCATATCCAATGAATATGCAATCGATGCCTCTTTCTCCTAAAGTTTTAATTTTAGGATCGGAAGTCTAACAACCGCCTGCAGCCCCAAACTTTTAAATAATTCAAGTTTGGTTTCTTTTTAAACCAAAGTTCATACGGGTAGCAGAATTCTTTTTATTTGGAATTCTGTTTAGTAAATAATAGGCCGTTAACATGGCCTCACCCCAAAATCCACTGCTCAATCCCGAGTAGGATAACATGGAATTTACCATCTCTTTTAGAGTACGGTTCTTCCTCTCCGCAATGCCATTTTGTTGTGGCGTATACGGTGCAGTAACCTCGTGTATAATACCACACGACCCGAAGTAGGTTGGATCATAAAATTCACCACCTCTATCGGTACGAAAACGTTTAATACTAGAATTTAATTGCGATTCAACTTCACTTTTATAAACTTTAAACTTATCAAGTGCTTCGTCTTTTGTATTAAGTAAATATACATAACAAACGCGAGTATGATCATCTATAAAAGTAACAACATATTTCTTATTTCCCAAAGAAGGTGTGGCATTAAAATCACACAAATCACTATGGATAAGTTCTAAAATTGTAGACGATCTTTCAACACCACGGAATGGTTGTCTTACAATTTTATTAAGCATACAAGTAGTACACTTATCCATATTGATATCAAAAGGGGGAATCAAAGCATTCTTGCACATAACAAGCATACGTTTGTAATGTACGTGTCCTAATCGTGCATGCCACAACTTTGAAATATTAACATCAGAAATATGCATAACTTGATTAACTTTATTATTAACAACATTAAACATAAACATGTTATTACACAAATAACCAAAACCAACAAATACACCATGTTTTGACAAAATAAACCTATCGGACTCATAAACTTGTTTGTAGCCCGATTTACACAACAAAGCACCCGAAACAAGGTTTTTCCGAATGCATGGCACAAATAAAACATTAAATAGTTTTACTGATTTTCCGTAATCCGAAATTTAAAGTAATAGTTCCTACACCACTTATTACAGCCTTCGACTCGTTTCCCATCTTTAAGATAGATCCATCGTTCACTGGTTCAAATTCTTCAAACCAGCGTCGATCTTTGCATACATGTCTTGTTGCTCCCGAGTCGATCCACCACGTAACATCATCATCCTGCATATAAAAAGCTTCAGAAATAAATGGCACATAATTCATAACCGAATTAATACCATAATTAACATTCTGACCTTGATGATGTGGTGGTCCTTGGTCTTTCGACCCTTGCTCTGGACCCTTGCCTTTACCATTCTTTCAACTCGGCAATCACCCTTGTAGTGTCTGTCTTACCACAAATCCAACGAGCCCCTTTTGGCTTTTCCCGGATTCTTTGTCATTCAACTTTTTCTTTTTCTTGCCATGGTATTTCCTTTGTTAGTTTTAGAACTCTCCCCAACCTCCATCACATGAATGGAAGTGGATTCATCAATTTCCTTGCCCTTGGTTTTAACCCCTCCTGCGCCTCGAGGATTCCTTAATCTTGCAGATGGCTACCAAGTTCAACCAAGGAGAGTTCTTCCTTTTGTGTTTCAACATATGCTTAAAATCTTTCCATGATGGTGGTAGTTTGTCAATGATACTAGAAAGCAGTAAATGGATTCATCCATTTCCATTTTGTGTTGTGCAAATTGGCCTAAAATGCGTTGTAGTTCATTGAATTGTTCCATTACAGAACGTGAATCTACCATCATGTATTTCATAAAATTACCAACTAGAAACTTTTTAGCAGATGCATCTTCATTTAAATATTTAGTTTCTAGTGCATCCCATAACTCTTTTGCAGAAGCAAAGTTTTGATAAATGTCAAATAATGAATCAGACATACCATTGACAATGTGACGACGACAGATGTAGTCATCATTTTCCCATTTGTTCCGCCTTCGCAATTCCTCCAACGGTGCATCATCATCAACTTCTGGTATTTTTGTGCTAAGAACATACACCACTTTCAATGTTGTGAGAAGGAAATGCATCTTCCTTTGCCACCTCCGGAAATCAACTCCTTCGAACTTGTCAAGTTTCCCGAAATTCATCATCAAATCCTTTGCATTCACCATTGTGATCAAAACAATAAATTTTAAGAAGATTGTTGTAGTTTTGAGGGTCTTGAATATGATCACCAATGTTATGAAAACCTGCAAATTTATATGAAGAACGGATCCTCGCATGATCCACGCCGTATATCGTCAGTCCTTCTTAAATTTATTCGACCCTTACTTGTCCGGAGTATCACGAATAATTTAAGTGAGATATTGACTGAGAGCCTTTCCTTTTGTCTAGGACAAAATAGAACAAAAGATCACTTTGAAATGTTTTGATGTTTAAGACTTTTCAAGGATGCATACAAAATGTTGTGTTATTGTTCAACAATGTAAAAGAGCCTTTTATGGTACTTGGATTGCTGAAAGATAAGTTACAAGTTCGTGATTTTTGGTTGCAACCTAAGTGAAAAGGTATCACTTGGTTATAACCACTTAAAAGGACCAAGAGGCACCTAAAATTCAGTTTTCGGGCCACAGGCGGGCGCCTGTGGCCAGCCTGTGAAACATCAGAAAACGCCAAACTCTCTGTTCAACATTTAGCCTAACCAGAATCCCACAGGCGGGCGCCTGTCAGTGACAGGCGGGCGCCTGTCACTCTGTTTCACCAAAGACTGATTTTTGGTCCTTTAACTGGTTTTCCGGTCCTTTAAGTGAATTTCTCGAACTATACTTGCTTATTTTCCATCCGTATACTCATATACACTTATATAAGCGTGCACTCCGCGCCTCCAAACTTATTATTAAGTGTTACGAGTATATCCACCCTTGTACTAAGCCCCGATTACCTCAACGGCTTGTGATTATACTTAAATCACCAACAGTCGATTCAGGTAATCGAACACTAAATGAGAGATTGCTTTCTTTTACTTTTTTTTTTAAGAGAATTGATCCAGGTGATCAAATTCCTACCCAAGAGATTTTATGGTGTAACAGATATAAGAAGGTTTACAAAATGACATACATTAAAGTTTGTCACTCTCTTTCACGTGATACATATGAAAAGTTGCAATTTATGTCATTTAATAAGACCTCTATACAACAGTTGTAGTGTAAAATTTGTCTCACCACACTACATCTCAAAGACATGTTGCTATAATATTCCGAGTAGTGATACATACACTACTTATTCTACCACAACATCTTACACAACACAATCAACACCACATATTTTGTTGGGACTCATCACAATAAATAATTTATCACTTTAATCAATGATACACAGCATGTTGTGGTTTGTGAACTACACAAATGTGTAGTGCACGTATCATTTTCCATAATATTCCTCCCTTTTTACCATTGCGGTATGTCTTTAATTAGGGCACTTAATTAACAAATAATAACAATTTAGGGTGTCATTAGTCTACATGGATGGTCCCCAAAAAAGGCAATACTTGCACGTGCTTTTACTTCTCTTTATTTATTTATTTTGGTCATGCTAAATGATACCTTGCCCTTTTCCTTTACACGCAATTCGTACTTCACCATTTCTGTCTGATTCTTTATATCTCGACAAAGAACAAGAAGTCGGCTGTACAACAAGATACCCACCACATTCTTTAAAAGAAAAAAGAAAAAAAAAAAAAATAGTAAAATGGGAATGTTGAAAACACCTCCCTTTTTTTTCCACCAAAAGACGAAAGTTATATTAACCAGAAGAGTTAACGGTTACAAAACCAAACGGGAATAGAGTGCCTGTAAGCGATACCAAAATCAACCGCAAAAGAGGCAACAACTAAGCTATGAGTTACTTTGTTGTTATCCCTATTTACGTACATAATTTTACAATGTACAAAAAGGTTCATAAGGCAAAAAATATCTTCTAGAATAGCCCAGGAATCTGATGGAGGGTCTTGACTTCTGGAGCAACAGTTAACTAAATTGATGTTATCCGAGAAGCAGGCAATTTTGGTGATACCAAGAGCTAAGCACCTTTGTAAGCACCACCTAAGCGCACCAGCTTCAGCCGCAAAAACATACGGATAACAAGTTCTAGGAGAGACCCAAGCTTCCAGAAATGAACCATTAGCATCATAAGTGACTGCACCCAAAGCAGCAGAGCATGTGTCTGACTTCCAGGCTGCATCAAGTTGAAAACACCTCCTTATTGTTCAAATCATTTGAGTCGTTGATTGAATAAATTAAGACTACACATATATAGATACATGTGAAACATATATTGATTGATCAATCACTCATATGCTAAGTGTAATTGAAGGATGATGATACATAGAAAATCACCATGGATCAAACAGGACTACATAGAATTTTTAGTGTAACATTTTTTTTTCTGGGTGGACTTAGGGCACTAGTAGCAGAAGCCCTATATGGTGTCATATCCCTAAAATGAAGATAAAAAATAGAGTTTACCTCAAATCAGCTTCTACAGCAGAGTCCATATCCCTATTTATTTTTAGGGATATGAACAGTGCATCCCTACTTGTGGGGATGCACTATTCACGTCCCTAAACATATTTAATTATTAAAAATTATAGGGATATGGATATGGATGCTGCTGGAGTGAAATAATAAATATTTAATGTGTATGATTAGGGTTGTGAGGTAGAATATGTATTATTTAATATTATTTGAAATGTTATAGGGATAAGGATAGGGATGCTGTTGTGGAGGTTTTTGAATTGAGATGTTGTAAAATAGAGATATGTATTATTTTATATTATTTTAGAGATAAAATTTCAGGCCTCTGATAAGAGTGCCCTTAGCCCCCCTTAGTCTACACATAGGTACGCCCTTGTGTGGAATTACTTGTTAGGTGTAGTGCCCGAAAGACAATTTGTGTAATTATTTTTAATAATGGATGACAGAATTTATCTCACCTTACTTACTTGCTTTGTGCTTGTAAAGTAATGCATCTTCTTTTGCAACCCTAAGTATATCTGTATGTAGAATTCACTTAACTCGGTGTATGGATTACACGTGAGGATTGAGTTAGTGGAGATATGCTTAAATCGTTAGTCCGTGGTGAACTTAATCGAGTTTAGGGTCTCTTGATTAAAACACCAATAATGCGCCGAAACACCTTAGGGTGTGATAGTCTTATCCGGATTTGTCGGTAGAGAGGTACCTACGTGGGGCATTTATATATGATGGCATTCATATAGAATGGACCGATTTAATCTGTATTTCTCGGTATAATTCCGTAATCGAGGAATCTTATTAAATCATTAGATGATCATATATGGATCAACCTTAATCTCTGAGGTGATCACGAGGTCTTTGCTTGTCCCGGGTAGTGTTTGATGTGTTGAGTTACGGTTTACTTATATATGTGTTCCAAGCCACTTCTCATTGGCACTATCTCCGGATGAGTGAGTAGTTACGATTTTCACAGACATGGAATCCATTCCTTCCTCGCGGGAAGTAGAGAGACGATCCCTTATTTGTTAGCCCTAAGAAAGTGATCGATCGGCCGAGTTCATATTTAGACTAATTTGCTACTAGTCGGATATGTGAACTAATTGATCACTAGGGGTTAATGGTAAATAAGGATAAGATATTCTGAGTCGGGTTCACGAGACTTCCTCTCCGAATGGGCCGATCATGGAGGTTAATCCGTATGTAGTGATTATATCAATGGACGCTTATTCACTCTACATGGGTTGAGTATAAGTATACATCTATAATCGGTAGAGTTCGATTTGGGTTTATGGTGGCGTAATCCCGAATTAATAATTAATGTACTTATTCTCGTTCGATGAATAATTGATTATTGGAGCTTTCTTGGTTATAGGTCCACTGGTCCCTGATGTGAAACACGTAATTCGGACTAATAATCTTGTTATTTGGGCCTCATTGATAATTAATTGGATGAGCTAATTAATTGATATGTATGGATATTATTTAGTTGAAATTAAATAATATAATACACATAAAAAAGACATTTTATATGGGCTAAAGTGACCTACAATTGGCGCCAATATTGATGATAATTAGAGATAAATTAGTTTTCTTGGATAATTAGTTGACATGTGATTTATCATTTATTTGTTAAATGATAATTCATGAAATATTAGATAATAATATGATTTATCCTAATTTGTTTGGGATAATCATTTTATTTATCTTTTATTTGGAATAAAGGATTAATGTAATAATTATCTCTTAATTATTTAATCGCTTGGAGAGACGAGGATTACTTCTCCTATATAAAGAGAGTTATCCTGCGCTAATACATTGGCAAAAATTCGACCACCACTTGTAAAAGGAGAGAAAAATTGGTTTCTAGCATGCAGGGTTTTAGTAGAAAAAAAAGCTAAAGTTTTTCTGGTGTTGCATATCGAGGAGGTTTGTGTAACAAGAAGGGTGTCATGCCACCACCCGTTTGGAGAAACAGCGTCGGAAGATCTTGAAACTTCTTCCTATTATTATCGTAACGTATTCTTACTTAACCCCTCAGTAGTTTTAGTCCTTTAATTATGTATTGTGATGTATAAGTCGTGATCCATCCGCTGCGCGTAGATCTAACTCGTTTAGATCTAAGAACCTGCATCCTTCATTACTATCTTATCCAATCTGAACAACATAATCTTATTATGAAAAAAATCTGTATGATTCAGATTGAACCATATAATAACTCCAGACCAATGGGGTCGGTGTGCCGAGAACAATAACAAAGCATTATGCCCTTTCAGAAGTCAGAAGAGTCAAGGTCTGTCATCGGGTGACGTGATATGTTCAGCTTGCAGGGGTGTGGTTCTTATGCAATTTTTTTAAACTTTTTTTAATTGGTGAACGTGAATTAAGATTCTTTTTAAATCATTAGTTGCTCTAATGGTGGTACCTCGGGTATAAAATATAAGTCATTTTAGGAGTTTTCACACATATTAAGAAAGTGGTTGAATGTCATTAATTTGAAGGTTAATGTCTAAAATACCCCTTGACTATCATTAATGCAATAGTTGTTGAATAATGAAAAGTTGTTGGATTCATAATAAATTTGGGGTAAGATAGAGAAAGGAGCAATAAATGTTGCATTGATATTGTAGAATAACTTATATTATGGGATAAATCAAAAAATGTATGATGACTTTTATTTTATGTGATTGTATGTGACATACTATATGCTAGGCGGATCTACATATGTCAAGGGGTCACTTTAAAACGATGTAATTTGATGTTAAAAATATTGTTTTATGATTAAAATTGTAATTTTAAGTTACGATGACTTTACTGAAACAAATTTCTAAATAAAAAATATAGTTTTACAAATCGATGACTTCACTGAAACAATTCATGAATCCGTCACCAACTACATTTATATAATAACTTTTGCTTTAAAATCCATGTGAGGTGGTCCGGTTGGACAGTTGCAAAGTTCACTTTGGTACAGGCTGGATTTTCAATTTGGTTTCATTCATTCAGTAGGTTGCTTAATTTTGGCATGCACCCAGGTTGTATATTCCGTGAAATTTTTGTGTAGTGTGTACCTACGTAGGTACACACGACGTGGCACGATCAGAACCACACAGTTTGGTGCAGAATGAATTCATATGGTTTAAAATGTGTCACGTCGTGTGTACCTACGTAGGAACACACCACACAAAAACTTCTCGTATATTCCTCTCTTTGCTACTCCAATAATAACCTTGTATTTGATATAATATATGTGATGTGACATCTCTCATTTTATAGTATTTAGAATTTTAATTTTTGTTGGTTTTCATGTCATATCATATTGATATCATGTCCCTCACTCCACCTCACATCACATCATGTCTCACCTTAATCATCATATATACTCCAAAAATTGGAAAATGATGTTGTGTCGGTCACGTGACAAAATCAGTCGTCGCGCTTTTACGACATGTAAATTTCGAGTGAGCGTAATGTTCCTTACGTTTAAACGTAAGGAATTCACATATTCTTCTGCCACAAATCATAGCTGTAAACGTAGGTTCCTTACGTTTAAACGTAATGAATCTATGTTTAAACGTAATGTATTTCAATAATTAGGAAGTTACAATAAATGTGTAATTCTCTACGTTTAAACGTAGGTTAAAACGCATTTCTCTACGTTTAAACGTATTGTTTCTACGTTTAAATATCTATTATTTACGTTTGGAAGTGGTAGATGGCAATTAATGTTGTTGTAAGGTACTTGTTCAATATACACCACATTAACGGGCTATTTTTCTCATTCCTTCAGAGTCTTTCAAGTTAATATAAATTTTCTAACCACTTCTTCATCTTTCAAGTCAATTTCTTCATCATTCAAGTGCTCAAATGGGTAAGTTTTTGCTATGTAATTTGTCTTAATTCAAGTGCTCAATGTGATTATGTTATTAATGCTAATAATGAAATGTACTTAAACGAAATGTGTGTTTATACATCTAAGTAGTGTGTTTAAGTCTTTTGTTAGTGTTATTGTTTAGGGTTTAATTACTAGGGTTTGGTGTAAGTAATGATATGTATTTAACCGAAATGTGTGTTTTAAGTAGTGATTATGTTATTTATATTGTAGTAATGATATGTATTTATCGAAATGTGTGTTTTAAGTAGTGATTATGTTTTATTATATTGTAGTAATGATATGTATTTAACCGAAATGTGTGTTTTAAGTAGGTTGTTTATGTAATGTTTATACATCTAAGTAGTGTGTTTAAGTCTTTGGTATTGTTCGATTGTAGTAAACTTTGGTATTGTTTCCTTGTTGGGGTTTAATTAGTAGGGTTTTGTGTAAGTATGTTTTGTTTTCTATTTGTGATAAATTTGCTTAGGTAGGGTTTCGAATTACTATATTGAATGTCTATAATGCATTTTAAGTTGTTATCTAAGTTGATATTGAATGAGTTAATAATGACTTGAATTGTTTTTTATAAAAAAAAAACAGATAATCGCAACACTATGATTGTTGTCTCGTTCAACGGAGAATTTACGTACGATCCTCTCTATAACCGGTGGAATCATGTAAATGGACCGATGTTCTCATTATTTGTCCGAAAGAACATAAGATTGAATGCGTTGTTGGATAAATTGCATGTGAGACTTGGTATTGATCGGTCTCATTCAAAACTCGGCGTAAAAGCTTTGTTTACTTATGGTAGTGTGGGGAATATACCACCTGATGATATCTTAGACGGCGAGACACTAAATGGTTACATCGAAGCGGCATCTGACAGTAAAAATGTAATTTTTTGCGTGAATGCTACACCAGTGGAGGCAAACAATGAACCGATATTTGAGGATGATGGCATTGATTTAAATCAAGATTGCAATGCCCCGGATGATAACAATAATTCGGATTATAGTCTTGGTAATTTCCCTTCTCCGGTTCAAGAACTTGCTACAGATCCAAATTTTAATCCATTCGAGTAACATTATGGATGTAGTGGGTTTGAAAACCATGTTTCTACACAAAGGCTTGGTGAAGCTTCGGACCAACAGTTTCAGTATCAACCAGTCAGACCAAGTCATAATCTTTCAAATCAACCTTCAAGTAGTCATGTTCGGTTTGAAATGGTTGGTGAATGCACTGCTCTGTTTGAATTCGGTCCTCCAAGTTATAATGTTATAAATAGTCAATCACATAATCCGTTTCAGTGTCCTCCTAACCAACCTTCAAGTAGTTGTGCTCAACCTATCCAACAACCATATAATTTGTTTGGTGGATCAGTCACTAGTTTTTTGGCTTCTCCGTTTGCACCTCATATTCAAACCGATCAAACGGGCAGGGATGACAACAATAATCAGGGTGCCAATGCTAGGGCAAGTGTACGAGAAGATTATTCATAGAGGATTCCCACATTTGAAGATGATGATTTACCGCAGTGTCTATCTACCGGTACGTTACATATGAATGACGTGAACAAATTGTTCATTGGGATGAAATATGATTCGAAAGAAGATTTTAATTTTAAAATAAAATCGTATGCGGTTGCCAATAATTTTCAGATGAGCTTGGGTAGGTCGGACACACGTTGCTTGTATTATGCATGTCTAAACGATACATGCAAATGGCATGTAAGGGCGAAAAGGGTGAAGACGAATACAAATGTCTCACATACATTTGAGATCACAACGTTGAATGATGTGCATACTTGTGCCTCTCAGAATGCGGATAATGACAATCGACAAGCAACACCTATTGTTATTGCGAGTCTACTAAGTCAGAAAATGGAAGAACTCGGCAATCAGGATAAACCCGGACATGTTATGGAGGACGTGCTCACAACTTACACGATTATGCGATTGACTTATGACCAAGCATACCGAGCTCACGAGATGATGAGAATGCAGGTTAGAGGTTCACCGACTGAGTGTTACAATGCGTTACCCTCGTACCTGTGGATGGTGCGTGAGGCCAATGAAGGGACCTATGTTGACTTTCAGTTTGATAATCTGGGAAGGTTCGGTAGTTGTTTCATGGCTTTGGGAGCAAGTCGTCGTGGGTTCAAGTATTGTCGACCTATTTTGTGTGTGGACGCCACTCATCTAAAAACCCGTTTCTCAGGATAACTATTTATTGCTGTTGCTGTAGATGCCGGTGACCACCTATTCCCTGTAGCCTTCGGTATTGCTAAAAAAGAATGCAACGATTCATGGGGGTATTTCATGAGACAATTGAGGGTGGCCATTGGAGGTATCCATGCTGAAAATTTGAGCTTTATATCTGACAGACACAAGGCTATTAGAAATGCGGTTGGTCAGGTATTTCCCAATGCATATCACGGTGTTTGCTATCATCATTTAAAGGGCAATCTAACAAAAAAATGGAAGGATTTGGTTTTCGTGAAGACACATTCTATCAAGCAGCCTATGCATTCTCGGAGGCCGAATTTCTCCGAAAGTACGCCCTGATCAAGGCACAATGTCTTGGCGTATATCTAAAACTAGAAGAAATAGGTGTTGAACGGTGGGCGCGTGCCAAATTTCCTGGGAAAAGGTACGCCTTAATGACAAGCAATTACGCTGAAAGTTTCAACTGTGCGATTAGACGAGCTCGTTGTTGGCCCGTTCCTAGCCTCTTGGAATTCATTATAGCTACACTGCAGAGATGGTATAATGATAGACGACAGAAGGCGCTTGATTGTGTGACTATGTTAGCACCGGAGATCGATACAATAGTGGCTTCGAATATTACTGCTCAAAGGAAGTTCAAGGTTAATCCTATTAACCCCGATGAGTTTGAGGTTCATGGAAATAACTTGCTTCATGGGGTGGTAAATCTACGAGAGAGGAAGTGTTATTGTGGTTATTTTGAGAAAATAGAAATACCATGTACGCATGCTATAACAGCCGCAACAACACGCAGAATTAGTCTACCCGAACTCTGTTCACGGTATTATAGAGGTGAATGTTTCAAGGAGATTTACATGGGTAGCATATATCCGGCCTTCTAACAGGAGGATTGGGATGTTCCGGGCGGTAAGAAACATGAAAGTTGGAGTGCCTAATATGAGATATGCGCCTGATGCCAGTGGAGCTCCAAGAAGAGGTAGAATTAATACCACTAGAATCCCTTCTGAATGGGAACGTCCAGGCCATCAGAATGTATGTAGTAACTGCAAACATCCAGGACATAACAGAGCCAGTTGCACGCAATACCGGTAGGAAGTCATTGTTTTTGTTATGGTGATATTAGAATGGATCGTTATTGTGTAATGTATTAATGGATTGTAGTAATGATTGTATTCAGTTATTAATCGGAATCAAGTTTGTCTTGTATTACACTACCTCTGTAAAACTAACGATGGTATTACGGGCTTACACACACAAAAAAAGAGTAATGATACGTTGGCTTACATACAGGGCTTACAAACATAAAAACAAAGAGTAATGATACATTGAGATAACAATAAGATGACGCTTAAATAAACTAAGAGTGATCATTAAATACGATAGGATGACGCCTAAATAAATGATCTTCAATAATTAGTAATCACCACATTAAACATGACGTGATTTTCTATAGGTTGATCAATGACTTCAAAGCTGCATTCATCTCCCGTATTTAGGTCATTGTCCGTAATGAAATCATTCAACCCGCTTAAACGAACTTTTTGATTTA